>CM033404.1:5438980-5884375 GCA_019426215.1 Buddleja alternifolia
AGTGCCCCAAAGTGCATATAATAAAGACCTCATGGCATTATTTTTGTCCAACAAATTTTACATATATATAAAATTCTACCTTCAAAACCTTTGTTGGAGACAGAAAGTCACTTGTACGAGCCCCCGCATTACCCTTGTAGAAGAACAATAATTGAGATCCATTTTCAAGCATGATCGTCATTAACATGATTTGGAACTTCATTTTGGCTGTCTAGAGGCATATATTGTGCCATTATAGCCCTGATCTCCGAATCCATATATGACTGAAAATATAACCAATGAAAAAATTGTTATATGTAATAAGCTCTTGTAGTGGATAGAAAATGGCAGAGATTTCACCGGCACGTATTAAAGAAAGAAAAAAGCCCTCCTTTACAAATTTAAGGAGTGTTTGCAAAACTCTATTTTAAACGCTTATCAACTTATGGCTAAAAATGAGTTATTTGGGAGTATTTGGAAATCTCACTTATGCTGCTAGCTCTCTAAACTTGAGTGATAATAATCTATAATACCTAAGTTGGTAAGAGAGTGCTTAAACTGATTATGATAATTTTTGTAAGTAAATGAAATATTTTAGACATTTTTATCACTTTTAACCATTTTGTCTAGCAAACATTACCTTGCAACTTTTTTCCACTTTTCACTTATGTTTGCAAACACCACTACCTTCTGATTTTTTCTCAATTCTATTTATTTCCTACTTATAATCACTTATCTATAAGAAATTGTGTTTGCAAATACTCCTTTAATGGCCTATGGGAAAATTTTGAAGAGAAGAGATAAAAATGGAGGTAATTTCAAATTTTATGCGTTATAGGGCAAGTAACATCACCATCTGTAAATTAGACCTTATTATCCCTATCTCATAATATAAAATTTTATAGTCCAAATTAATAAAGCAAGAAACATGTAAGCTTTTGACAAAAAATATCAACTCCGGCGGTGAACCTGCAAAACTAACATTAATACATAACATTTATGTTAGAAAACTTACCCTCAACCTATATTTGTACACAAGATAGGCCCCACCAGCAGCCATAGCCAATCCAATCAAAATAATCCAAACAGCAGTCCAAGCAGATTTCCCTTCACTAGCCCTCTTACCTGCACAAGAACATAATAGATATAAATCAAGGATTAGGTGTATAACTTATACAGACACAAAATATAGAAAACAAACATATATTGCAAGTGAACTAACTTATGCAGGTATCATGGTCCCTGATATACAACAAGTCCCCACTGCAACTGCATTCATAACTGCCCCACGTATTTTTGCAGCTGCATTCAGGACATTGACAGGCTTTCTTCTCCTTACATTCATCAATATCTGTATGTTAAAAGAATATCAGGTTAAGACAGAGGCTACACAAGCAAAATACACAATACTCGCTTGATTTCACATATTTTCAATGTAAACGATGAGAATTAGCCATCGATTTTATGACTTTATCTTATTCTTGAATAGGTAAGTAAATATACCATTCAGCACAATAACTCTTTCATGTTGCCATTGTCCTAATGGCAGGACTATTGATGAGCCCAAGCCATTCGAAGTTTGCAAGCTCGGTTCATTGATTTTTAGTCCGATCTTTATATAATTTCAAACCAAGCCAAGCTCAAAGACATGAAATTAAAATTCAAGCCAAACCTAAGCAGATACGGGCTCAGCTTGATTGGGCTTGGGCTCATACTAAATAAATTAATTAATTTTCATTTTTATTATATTGTATATCACATATATAGAGAAATTATATAAAATACTAATACATAAAATTGAATAAAAGAAATTGTCACAAACCCAAGATTTCCAAGATTTCAGTGGCAACATAGATAATATGAATTAGGGAAAAAAAAAACTGGGGTGGGCACCAAAAAAAATAAAAATGAAATGTTTACAAGTTGCGGATGCATTAGGTTTTATTTTGCTATTACGAATATAACTGGCTTTCTTACTTGATGATTTTAAGTTTAGCTATTAGCCATTTATTAAGGATAGAATTTGATTTTTGATTGCTTGGAAGTTGGAAGTGTGAAGTGTTTTGAGATGGTTAGTTTTTACATTTAACAAATTTAAATTTATTTATTAATTATATCAAAACTAAAACTAATCAAAAAAAGCACAACTTGGTTCAGCTCGGGCTCGCTTGAAGCTCGTATTATTTTCCAAACCCTGGAGTTACTCTAGTACATAAAGCAATGTTACAAAGAAAGTTCTTTACCTTCACAGCTTTTAACACCATCACCTTTGAATCCTCGAGGACAAGTGCATTTTCCCTCCTCGTTATCCTGAATGCAAATTTTGAAATTTTTTCATCTAATCCAACTTTCAACTTGGGAATGATTAAGATAAAATTGTAAAAGAATCACCAACCACACAAGCAGAGAAAGTGATTCCATTTCTGTTTTCATGCCAACAGCCTCCGTTACTGATTTTGCATCGTCCAGGCCCACTTGCTGCATATGGAAATTATTTATTTGACTCTAATCACTATAGTTTCACGTGTTTATAGAAGAAATAAGTAATTCATCATCTCATTTTTTCAAGCTAAAAGTAAGGGAAGATATAATATCTAAGCATATAACCTACTGATAGTGGAGTATGTTTTGAAGTTTAAGGCCCAAATACAAGAACATGTAGCCCAAATTGAAGAAGGTGAAAATTTAGTAATTGTTCAAGAATACCAACATATTTGTAGAGCTCGAGAAGCAAGAATTGGTTCTCATAATCACTCAGCCTCGCTTTTTCCTTGAAGCATTATTGTTATTGCTATCACAAAATGGTTAAAATCTCTATGAATAACTGGTTCTTCAACATGTTTTCTTAACCTCAAACACGCCAAGGCAAACTATTGTTGCCATTTCAGATTTAGAGGATGTTTGGCTAAGCTTAATCTAAAGACCTTATAAGCTCTTAGTGCTTATAACTTGTAAGATGTTTCCTAACTTATTTTTTAGGAGTTTATAAGCTCGTGTAAAACAACTTATTTTGAGAGCTTATAAGTTGTTTTACCAAAACAGTTACCAGGAGAGCTTATAAGTTCTGAAAAAGCTTACGAATTGTTTTAAGCTCAGCCAAACCGTGTTCATTGTTCTAATGACTTCTCATTCTATGTACTATACCGGTTTTGATAAATAAGATCACAAAAGGACGAATTCAAGCTTAAACTTAACCAACTAGAGAAGCATCCAATTTCAACTTGAAAAATTCACATCTGACCCGATTCCTTTTCTATTCAAAGCAGATCCACCAAAGATCAGAAATCCAAATCAAGATCCGGTCCGGCTCCAAATAGTTAATAATAATGTAATTCGTTGTCAAATCCAAATGCAAAAAAAAAAAAAAAATGTGTTCCAACTTCCAGACTCCGATCTAGTTTCAGTTACTGTATCAATGAGGTATACGATGCCATAATTACTGGAGACAGATATTAGTGGATCTTATTCATGAACTTGAATGACCTAATTATGTAACCAAAAATTGTAGGCATTTTCTTACAGATTGAAACAAAATATTTTCTGTAAATAAATAAACAAATAAAACCAATTTACATACCAACACAAGAGCTGTAACCATCTCCCTTGAACTGCACACCGTTAACTACAGGGCATTCACACACTCTTCCTCGAAAAGTGTCCTGAAATTGTGCACACCCACAATGTAAGAAAAGAAAAGGGCTACAAAATAAAATACTATTGAAAGTTAAAGAACCTTGCAAGCGGTAATATTATCTCTGTCGTCTTTCCAGCATCCACCACTATTATCCAAGCACTCATTTGTTTCAACATCTGCACTTAAAAAGTAGCAGCTCCAGTTCATTGCTTATACCATTTAACATTTGAACTGAACTCCGAAAATAACATACCGTCACTCAGACAAACAGATGGCTCCGTAGTTTCCTCAAAACCAGCACATATAGCCTTCAAAACAGCACTTTTCTCCAATTTCCCTGCAAAAAGCAAAGAAAAAAAGATACATTAGAGAAGCTGATATTAGATAGCTCAAATGAAATTATATTAGTTAATAAACAGACCTCGGTATTGACGATTATTCACGACGAGGGTAGGCAAAATGGTTACATCACCTCGTGTTCCTTTTCCAATCTGCAGAAATTTTACATCTCAGGCACATTTAAAATATAATAACACTTCAAAATGCTTTCAAGAAATTGATTATAATACTCACTTGAGCATCCTGCTCTTCTTTCAGAACAGGATTATCTGAATCAGCTTCAGGGTCACCCATGCATTTTTCGATTTTTTTAAGATCAAGCCCTATTATGCAACCAACATTAGAACATTGATTCTTCCCGATAAAAAACATCTTTATGATGAAAAGACATACACTTTTACCTAAGGATTTGATAACACCCTCAGCACATTCCGTATTATATTTCTTCGCCTTCATGGGGCATCTAATTTGGAAATCAGTAACATAATCCCACCACACCCATGGCTTTTTCGTCTCATTCGCCACTCTAAAAACGCATAACTGTCTCAGATTCTCTAAAACCACGTCTTTTCCTTCATAACCTGAGCTGAAATCTTGTTCAGGGTCTGGAGCGCAATATCTTCCATGATTAAGGCACTGAGACTTGCATTGTTTGCTTACAGTAAAAGCCTGAGGGCAATACCAAGTAATGTAATGAGGTGTAAATTGAGTATAACCGCCTTTTTCAAGAATTTGAGCCGCACCCTTAAAATCCTTCACAAATTCCATCAACATATCACACTTAACCCCACACTCATCATTGCTGTTAGTCCAAAGTTCATATTCGACTCGATCATCGGGGTGTGGAACAGCTTCTCTCCAATCCAGATTCACGTTTACCATTTCACCCCCACTGAATGCTTTTTTTAATTGTTCGCCAAAAGTTTTATCAATCAGTGCAGATGGTATCGTTATGTTTGCTATATATTTTGCAGAAGCACCGTCCTCTTCGGGTGAATCCATTGTTATTAATGGTTCATCATGGTCATCAGCTACTAGAACTGCAGCTGCACCAGCATTTTGGGCATTCCAAACCTTTAAAGCAAAAAAACAATCTGCAGTAGAGAAGCAAAGTTATTCACAAATATGTTTGATAGAAATATAGATAACAACATAAATCCCGTCTCCAAGTGAATGAGGAAGCATATGAACTAAATTGTAGGAAGACGGTGTTTGAATATTTTTTTTTAGTCTCAATATGTCAGTAATAGTCCACTTTCTCAATACACATAAAACAACTCAAACCAAGAGCATCCAATTTTTGCACAAATAGAAAAAGAGACAACCGTATAACCCACAATCCAACTCCACGAAAGTTGTTATATAACAAAGAAATCATTAAATTATAGATAACATATAGAAACCAGAAAAAGTTAATCAAGAGAGGTGACAAATCATGATCCCTACAATTGGAAAAATGGCAATTTTTCACAAGTAATTGAATTTCAACCTATAGGGACAACACGTGCAATGAAATCAAACTGCGCTCATAATGAAACCTTAAAAGAATACCTTAAACAGCTAGACATGAATCACAATTCTTAAAAGGACACCTCCAAATATGAAGGGAACATTCCCAATCCTTAATTAATAAAGGCGAGGGCATTAAATCACTAATTGAAAAAACGAAAAGAACTTGCTCAAACTCGAGAGAGAGAAAACCCAAATAATAAATAGCATGGCGTTGAAATAAACCCCTTAAACTCTGGAAATTGCTTGAATTCTATAAATTATATTAGACACAAAAGCTTTTGAATTAATCATAAGTGTTCCTCCAACCATATAATATATTGCCGATAACGACCAACAGTATTTTAAAAATAAACAGTTTGCTAAAAAACGCAAGTATAAAAGCAAATAAATCAAATTGCCGAAGTGCTAATTAACTCACCCGAGATAAAAACTTCACATAAACACAAAATTAGCCGAATTGATGAAAAGGTGCCTCTAGATAATCACCTCAAACAAGCAGTTATGACTCAAATTAAAAGAAACACTTCAAATTCAACCGAAAAAAGCAAATTAACTAGAAAGACTGGAAATCCCTAAAATTCTGCATATTAATTCAGCTACAAAAACTTTTGAAATCCAAAGTATCCTAAAAATAAACAGTTTACTCAAAAAAAGTAAGTGTATAAAGCAAATAAATCAACTTGCCGAAGTGTTGATTACCTCACCCGAGATAGAATCTTTATCCAAATTAATCAAAAGGTGCCTCTAGAATCTAGATAATCAACTCAAACAAGCAATTGAAACACTTCAAATTCAACACTAAAAAAGTAAATTAACTAAAATGGACAAAAATATACCCACAATACCAACAAATTTAACCTCAAACACAAAACACATCACAAAATTTATCTTCCAAATTGAAAGTACCTAAATCAAAATCCACAATAAAACCAAATTCAACAAATTAACAAAAAGGGGGTTATTTGCAAATGAACCCTTCTCCTCAAATTAACCACACAAAAAAAAAAAGTCCAAAACTCACAATATATACAATATACATATACATATATATGTACCTCCACGATCAACAAGAACAAAATTAGGCAAAGCCCCAGCCTTAGCCTTGAAAGAAGTCCCAAAATCATCAAAACTTTTGCAACCCTTTTTATTATCCTTGGGGTACACTACAGTACCAGCCATACTTCCACCATACTGTGGAATACCAAAGTTGCCAATGGCACTATCATGAGTCCCCTTTATGCTGTCTGGCGATGTAACCCTTAAGCTATTCTTCTCTACCACGAACCTCCCCACCACTAATTCTGCACAAATTAGATGCAAAATACACAGCAAGATTGCAACTTTTGATGTTTTAGAACACCCCATTTACTTGGATTTCCAGAAGAAGCAAGAAAATCTGAGATTTGTTTGGTTTTAAAAATTTGGGGGTGAGTTTTTTTGTGAAGTTCGTGTAAGTATTAACTAGAAACACGCTGAGTGTGTGTGTTTGTGCGTGGATTTTTTTGGGTTGTTGGAGAGAGTTGAAAAAGACTGAAATCTGAGTTAGAAAAGTTAGTTTTATACAAATTTAACAATTTTGTAAGGGGGAGTTGTCTGTATCTTGTCTTGGAAAATGTTGGTTAAAGAATTTCAAGCATTACAGTGACATTTAAATACAAAAAATAAATTAAGTGAAGAAAATGTTCATTTTAGTCAAATGATAATAATAATAATGTGGATAATTTTATATTTAGATTTAGGATAAGATAAATTGATGTAAACGTAGAGAACATGAAGATTCTTCTGCTCAACGTGTTACATGGTCATGTAATAGTCTGTTTCTTTTCTTGTTTTTTGGGGGGAAATTGCATTGACCTCCCCCGAATTATAGGTATTTGGCATCAACACCTCCTTATATTTGATATATTGGCAAGAACATCCCCTCTTTCGACTTTTTTCTAAACTTTACAATATAAAGACTATTATACCCTTTACATTTTAGTAAAAAATGTTTAATTGAATAAAAAATTGTCAAAATATTATCAAATTACTTTGTAATGAAATATTTAAAATGAATTCCATTTTAGTAATATCTCTAAAATCCCTAAATTTAAATTATATATTCAAAAAGAAGTTTTCCTAATTTTGTGAATAGTTTATCATGCACAAGTATTTTCTATTTTGATTGTGCTATTTACATCTTTTTTATTTCAATCGCAAATATTGAATCAATTTGTCAAGTATTTTTTTTATATTGTATTTAATATAATTTCATATTCAAAATTGGAGATTTATGGTGATATTTGGGTTTTTCTTTTCATTCAGTCAAGTGAAATTCATTGGGGTGTGTGTGTGTGTGTATATGTGTGTGTGTGTGTGCATTTGCTGCTAGTTGACTTATAATTTTTTATTAATTTGTAGTTTATTTATACAATTGTCATAAGTTAATTTTTTCATTGTACGTTTTTTAAATTTCAACTTAAGAATAAAAGTATCCAAGGTTTTTTTTATTATTATTATCAATTTATGGTTTAAGAGTTTTAGAAATAATCTCTAAATTTGTTTAATTTTGGATTATTCTATTTTTTATTTTATTACAATGTCATTTAATACTACTTCTAAAAAAAATTCAACAAATTATAAAATCTAATTCCACATTTTTCTTTAACAATAAAGGGTATTTTAGTCTTTAATTAATAAATTTAATTGAAAAGTTGAATGAAGGGAGGTTCATGCAAATATTTCAAAAGTGAGGGGTGTAGATGTCAATTGTTCATAGTTCAGCGGAGGTTGATGCAATTATCCCCTTTTTTGGTCATTGTAATAGTCTCCTTTCAATTGACCAATCAATTTTTTTAAAGGAAAATAAAAATAAAATGAAACTCAACAACAGTTTGTGAAAATTGTTACACAAGGTTAAACATTTTTTTCTTTTTGGGTACAAATTACAATAAACAATAATTTTAACTTTGTAGTCTGAGTGATAAAACGAGTACAATTAAAACCCACCAAAAAAAGGAAAAATATTTAACGAGCATATGATCATTAATTCTTTAAATCATTCCCATCAGAAAACTAAAATGCATTGAGTTGCTGAATGACTTGCACAAATATAATGAATATATGATATATCTGTTGTGTTTCAGCCTCATAGCAAATTGCGATTCATATATCTGTGGGAGTTAATATTTACATCAGACATCCTGGTACAATGTCAACATCACAAATGTGATCAAGAATGTAAGAACATTATATGCACAATTTCTCCTCTTAACACTCTGCATTTACACGGTAATCCCGTTACATCCTAGACCACTAATTACTATACCTCGTGAAACTATATATGCGTCTTCAGACGAGCAATCCCAACTCCGATTCGCCATATACCATTGAATCATTGCCCAGTGCATCCAACGGTTCAAAAGCCATGGCATGTCCTCTCAACATGCTTCAGTAAAATCCCGTATATTTTACTCCTCACCCTTCCGTAAGCGTCGTTTCCAGAGTATTCTGAATTTTCGTTACTCACAATCATATCCAACCAATCACTCACCATTTTCACCTTATACATCATCTCAGCCGTCCGATCATCAGATTCCATTAACAAGCTTTTTCGCTCGACCTCATCCAAATATTTCTCCACATAACTCAAAAACAAGTTCCCAAATTCGTCCTGCAACGTGTTTGCCAGGTCAGCACCCGCAGACAGAGTACTCCCCCTTGTCCACTCGGGCTGGTCTTCCTTATCAGATGCCAATACAAAAGGAATATCCACATTCTTTTTATTAATGATGCAAGCTCCTTTAGGTTTATTACCATGACCCGTGGCGTTCGTTTTCTTCAGAGTGTTTGTGGGACCCATGGGATTGGTCAAGGGATCGATGAGTGCAGTAGGGGAAAGATCAACAGCCACAGCAGATTTTATCCATGTGGTTGCGTTTTTCTTTCTTTCCAATGCGATGTTTAGTGTTTCTTTAATGGAATTTGTTGTAGCGCATGATTCGTTTTCTTGGGTTCTCAATGGGCTTATGCTTGTCAGTGACTGCATTATCAATCTCGTACGAGCCAAATCATCTTGAAGATCGAAAAATTTATCGACATATGGCTGAAGATCGTCTCCTGCTGCTAAAGGGAATTCTGATAATATGCTACAGAAAAGAAGGCAAGCATAAAAAATTAAGGCTCGTTCGGATTATGCTAATCAATAATGCACGGACACTCTAAAAAACACCCTGTGCAGTGTCAGACATGACATTGACACGGCACTTACACTGCAAAAGGAGTGTCCAAACATTAATCAAAAAAGAAAAACTTCCAACACGTCCATGACACGACGATGCTAATAGATTTTCGGACAGGTTATATACATGGCAGAGGTCTTATCACATATTTTACAAAGTTGGGGGGTTAAAAGTAATTAATAAAAATTTAAAAAATCTCAAAAGAAAAAAATAGAAACATTTCAAAATAACAATAGAATTAGTGCTATCATATCTCAATCGACTTTCTTTCTTACTGAAGATTTATTTTTCTGGTTATCTTATTATCTTTTTAACAAAATAACTGCCCACAGTTCACATTAACAAACATTTGATATCATCATCAATATGTATGTCTTTCTCTTTAATAGGTACCAACATTTATATAAATTATTATCAGGTACATACATATGCTTATGCATTATATGTGTTCATATATTCTTATATATAATTTTATATCAGAAAGTCGTGTCTGAGCCGTGTTGTGGCCTAATTTTTTTTTTAAAAAAAAATAACATGCCACGTCTTTGTCACGTGTTGTGTCCGTTTTCTTGCATTATAGATGCTAATTCAAGATATTAACTCAAATTATTCATAACAATGGTTTTATTATTATTATTTTCACCTCAAGGAGTTGAGCAATCTCTCTAAAGCACAAGCTTCTTGGAGAGCATCAGCAGCAGCAAGCAAAGCAACATCCCTCTGCCTCACGACCTCCTGCAGTCCACGGAAAAAAATCGCTTTATTTTGTTCGTAAATAGTATGTAAAATAAACACATTCATGGCATTTCATGGAATTTCATGGAATTTTGACTATCTAAAAATATTTAAGATTTACTATCGAATATATTCGAATTTAGAATTGTGATAAATCGTAATTCGATATCGCCATACAAATCATTATGTTCTATAATATTCAGTAGTTATTGGAAATTATCAATTCTATTCTTTTCTATATTCCTGTAGACACTATACTACATATACTGTATTGAATCCCTAAAACTATTTAGTAAGAACATATTGACTTTAAAAATTCTGAACTTCAAATAGTTTGTTTAAACATGATTTTTCTGATAATACCTTGCCAAACTTCACTAGGTTCGACGGAAGGGAGTTCCACGATATTCCAGTTTCGGCTCCTTTTTTGTCATAGATCAAACTGCATAATGAACTTGGCATTTGGACATTATTGACCTTTGGCACAGGCACTTGGCTTTTGCTGGAATTCTTCACTACTCTCTTAACTGAACCTAAACTTCTTCTTCTTGTTGCTGAACTTGAATTATCGTCAGAGCTATCGTACCTGACAGAACGAACCGGCGAAACCTGTTCATGCCATTAAGACAAGAATAAGTTTCTAAATAAGCTGCAATCTTATGAAAAATACAACTAAAATCAAAAAAAAAAAAAAAGAAAAACCGAAATCCAGCAACTAATGCGAATATGGTCATCCTATGAGCCCTTCTTGAGATTTCAACCCCACTCCAAATTGGTAAAATTGTTGAGTCTAATAAAGTAAAGTTGCACGAATCCAACTCTAGAAGGGTATTTCAGTCTTTTCACATCCGTCACCGACTCACCAGAGCACTAGATTGCAGCTATATATAGGTGACATCTCTCTCTCTCTCTTTATGACATTAAATTTTACTTTACAAACACAGAGAGGTCAATGATTTATCTAGTGCCACCATACTCGTAAATCTTATTCGACGAATATGTGTTGATTATTCTTGGACTTAACATAAATGCAATCTTAAAACCTATTGAATTTGATTGACTCACATAACTAAGCTTCATTCTAGATGGTTTAAAATGTATGCTTTATCAAATGCCACCACAGCTACCAAATAGCAAACACATTGTACTTAAACCAGATGAAAAGGATTGAAGAAAACTAACATTTGCACTACGGCTTCGAGGCAGTGGCCTAATCTCATGTTTGACAACCGAAGAATCAAAAATCTCCTTCACTCCCAAGATTTCTGATTCATTCCAGCTTCGTCTCTTCGATATTCGATTCGTTGAAGCCGATGAGACCACACTATCAGCATCACTATCATTATCAACAGAACTTGGCCTACTCTTTGGCCACCCTCCCATAGGCCATCCTCCTACAACATTACAACCAGCTCTCTCAATATCTTCCGCTCTAATTTCGCCTCGATGAGCTTTCGAAGCGCTCAACGATCGCGATCTTCCCTTTCTTGACGATTCCGAATCAGATGAAATCTTTTTCTCCAATATCACACCTTTTTCAACAATCGAATCAACAGACGAAGCTTCTAGAAGCTTCACAAGACTCGCCGGCGAGACGATATCTTCGGGCGAGCCTCCGCAGGGGCGGCGGCCGGGGACCGGCGTTACGCCTCTCAGCAACGGAACAGGATCGGCTTTTTCCAATTTCTGTACGTATATATATTGCCCTAATTTCAATTTATTCCCCAAAATCATCTCGTTCTGCTCGTCGGAGAGAGATACGTACAATGTGTGAGATGAATCGGAGACTTTGAGGAAGAATCCTCTGTTCGGCCATAAATCGCCTTCTTCTAATACAGGAATTATGCTTCTGATTTGTAACAGTACAGGCTTCGGATCGTCATCAATGGCGGCGTTGTCCTCGATTTTGATGTCCTCGAGAAGCTTTAACAGAACGCCGTTCTTCAGAGACGCCATTGTGTGATAATACGAGCTTCTTGAAATGAATACTTACAGTTTTTGTATGTATAATTGAATTACGAGAATGATTGAAAACCAGAAAAATGATGATGATGATGATGATGATTGAGCGAAATGGATTAAATGCATCAAAAATGGATTTATTTTTTATTTCGTTCTAAATTAATGAGTTCTTGTCAAAATTATACAAATTTCATTAGATTAAGGGTTGAAAATTATCAAAGGAGATAAAAACAAAAAAAAACAACTTAAAAAGCAGGAAAATAGGATTAAGTCAAAATATGTATCGAAGTTTTGTTTCTATAGATTGTTTGGAGCCAATAAATGATAGAAATTTCCGGACGCACACTGCGACGAAATACAGGGAAAATGTGAAAAAGGCAAAAAAAAAAAAAAATTGCTAGTTATATATATATATATATATATATTTAATTCAAGACAAATGGATACTCTAAATATTTAAATCAATAAATCTGGGTTGATAGTCATAATTTTGCGCTATAAATGTTATATCTAACTTTCATAAAGAAGGGGAAAATCACGGCTTGTGGATAACACTCGACCAATAGATCTTTGATAATCGCTAGTTATATCTTCGAACCCATCCATTATAACTTAAACCTTTTTTTAAGTTAATAATTATATAAATTTTTTTTTAGTATTTTGATGTTAGGCATGAATTTCACTTGCAGCCAACTTTATAGTAGTAACTAAAAACAATAATATATGTGTGGGTAAAAAGACTTTATATAAATGAATGTGATATTCACATGGAAGTTAGAACTTGTATTGTTAGTTTAAGCTTCTAATGAGATGAATATCAAGAATTCTTAAGCTCTGTTTGTTTATGTTTTCAAAGTGAAATTTTCATTTTCATTTTTATTTTAAAATAAAAAATACACAATTTACACTATTTTTAACTGAAAGTGCAATTTTCAATTAGGCGTATTTTTCATTCTCATATTTATTTTTCTCTTACTTCTTTCTCTAATAAGGCGTATTTTTGGCAATGATAGTGTAGCTATGACAAAATAAAAAACATGGTTTCAACCTCCATAACCTCAGGTACATTTCAAGACCCATTTTTAATATTTTTAGCACTCTTCTTGGATGTCAATTTTATCATTTTCACTTATGAATATTTTTATCAATACAATATTATATATTGTTTTACCTACAACACTATTCACAAAATCATTATTTTAAATTTAATCATTAAATTATGAATTCTAACAATTTTCAAAAACAGATTAAACATACAAACTTTTCTCACATCAAAATTAAAAAACCCTTCTCCCATATATTTTAGATCATGATATTTGAAAATAAAATGAAAATACATCCAAACAAAGTCTATGATTCTCCGCAAAAGATTTTCGTTTCCAAAATACAAAGTGAAGATAGAAAAAGTGGGAAAACATAGCCATAACTAAATTCTACATTAAGTAATTGAATTGAATTATTTAAGCTTATTTGTTTTATTATCGCATCTTAAATTTTGTATTTGAATTTGATTGTTAGTCTATAAACTCGGATGATCTCTAATCAACTTCAATACAAGACAAGTTTATGTAAGTTTCTACACATATTTTAACATTTTTTACGAATCAAATTGAACTCAAATTGATCTTTAAGAATCAAAACTTATCAAAGAAAAAGGTATTTAATTTGTTAGGTCAACAAATCCAACATAAATAACTTTTCAACTATTGATAGTGGTGAAATACATTTTCAATCTCCATCAATACCATTCAAAGTTTCAAATTAAACAGCTAACTATTTTTTATAGTACTCATTTGGTGCATTCCAACTCTGATTATTAGTATCCTTCTCATGTTGAAGTTTCGTGATCAAAACTGGCAATCCACTTTTTGTCACATTACTAAGGCTCCAACTTAATCTAATCTAAAAAGTATATATTATATTTTATAATTTGATGTAGGACGAGTAATCAAGCTAGAAAATAAAATAAGAGATGAAAAAAATTGTCAAACTTGTTTAATATCAATAAATCATGAATTTAAGGTTGAAAAATAATAAAAGAGCCTGCGTGTATATAGACTTGGTGATGAGGCTGATTCGTTAGAATAAACACGAAATGACAAGTATAAAAAATTAAAAAACACATAATTTATGTGGTTTGACAATTGTCTACCTCATCGATGAAGGAGAGAATTTCACTATTAATGAAAGAAATACAAAATATAAAATATGTCAAAAATTCAGACTAAAATCTAACCCCAAATTTTAAGATATATCACATGATCTGAGTGGAATGGAATTTAGTCTCTTAAACATGAGGGCTTGAGCTCAATTGGCAATTCTATTTTAAGAAATATCTATATTCGTCCCTAACAATACCTCGAATAATTGGTTTCGAACCTTAGTGTGGGAATATTTGGGGGGAAAAAAAGAGATAATTGCATCAACCTCCCCTGAATTATAGATAATTGACATCCACACCCCTCACTTTTGGAATATTGGCATGGACCTCATTTCCTTCAATTTTTCAATTAAATTTATTAAGTAAAGACTAAAATGCCCTTTATTTTTAGACCTAAAAATGTTGAATTACACTTAATAATTTGTTGGGTATTTTTTTTTAAAGTACCATTAGATAACATTGTAATAAAATACAAAA
Source organism: Buddleja alternifolia (assembly GCA_019426215.1). Taxonomy (NCBI): domain Eukaryota; kingdom Viridiplantae; phylum Streptophyta; class Magnoliopsida; order Lamiales; family Scrophulariaceae; genus Buddleja; species Buddleja alternifolia. The sequence continues at coordinate 5,454,000 of CM033404.1, forward strand.
CATAATCATGCAAAATTAAAAAAAATTAGAGATATATTTCTAAAACTCTTAAATCATAAATTACTAAAAAAAAAACCTCGGATATTTTTATTCTTCAGTTGAAATTTAAAACACGTACAATGAAAAATTAACTTATGAATATTGTATAAATAAACTACAAATAAATAAAAAACTACCACTCAACAAGTAGCAAACATATATATATATATATATGTATTATTAATGAATTTCACTTAACTGAATGAAAATAAAAACCAAATATCACCATAAATCCTCAATCCAAATATGAAATTATACTAAATACAATATTAAAAAAAATACTTGACAAATTGATTCACTATTGCGATAGAAATAAAAAATGATGTAACAAATAAAAATAGCACAATTAAAATAGAAAATAAATATCTATGATAAACTATTCACGAAATTAGAAAAGATTCTTTTTAAATATATAACTTAAGGTTTAGGGATTTTAGAAATATTTGTAAAAAACAATTCATTTTAAATAGTAATTTGATAATATTTCGACAAGTTTTCATTTAATTAAACTTTTTTAGCTAAAATGTGAAGGGTATAATAGTCTTTTAACTTGTAAAGTCTAGGAAAAAGTTGAAGAAGGGGAAGTAATTGCCAATATATCAAACGTGAAGTGGTGTAGATGCCAAATACCCATAGTTCGGGGGAGGCTAATGTAATATTCCCCAAAAAAAAATAGTGTATATAACTCTCCAAATAAAGAGTATATAGAAAGTTTAGATGAGCATGAAAAATTCCATTTTGAAATAATTTATTCTTATAGTATTTCTTTTCGTTCCGGTAACAACTATACCAACATGAGATTTGCATGAAATAGAAAATTAGATAATGAATTGAGATAAGATTATGCAGAGTTATACGGTGCAGTATGGTCAATAGCAGCGGTCAATGAGCACGCGTGTATTAACTATTAAATATTTTAAGTTCATTAAATACAATTTGGGTAGCCGCCGGAGTTCGTTGGGTTTTGACTTTTGATTAAGGTTCTATATATGACTTGGTGGGTGGATAACTTTACATCAAATCACAGTGTGTATTTTGTATTCGTCTCGTTAACACAAATATTATGAAAGATATATACACTAAAATTATTAAATTTTATTTAGCATAAAAAATTCCGAATAAATCAAGTAGAATAATGCATTACTCAAGCTAATTCGATTATTATTGAACTTTAAAAATTATGTTTAATTTGATTTGACTATTCATGAGACAGAGCTCAAACATCTTTAGTATTAAATTGAATATGACTTGTATTCAATTAATTTAATTTTTATATATTTTTTTTGTAATTTTGATTAGTCGATATAGAATTGATTCGAATTCCAAATTTATCTAATCGAGAGAAAATATTAAAGTGTCTGATTTATGATATTAACCACTTGAATTCGAAACAAACTTCAAAGAGTCGATCGAGGAGCGTATTAAGTAATTTATTCGGTTTTTTTTCCCTAGTTTTGGTTATGCGAAAAAAAACGGTCATCAAATTTTATATTTTCCTTTTTAATTTCTCAAAGAGATACCAAATTCTAAAACCTTTAGCGAATCTCTCGATATACAATCAAGCGCAATTAGGGCTTATCGAATACTACCCACCTTGACGCGCTAATAACTAATAAGTGGATGAGCATGAAAATTTAAGTCAAAATTTCTGACTTTTCTTCCACAACTGAATTTACCTAAACACCCCCAGCTTTTTAGAAGCTGTCAAGCAGCTTCTCTATTGTGGAATAGTCATTATCATGTTGTTACACTACCCTCACAATTCCCTCAATTTTCAACCAAAACTCACCACTATATAATGCTCATTTAATCAGCCAGAATTACACATCACATTCTATACATACACACGCTACAAATACAAAAATCATTATATAATTACTACTCCAATAATTTATAGATTCGCCGCCGCCCCTCGCCGGAAAATGGAAGGATTAATACCGTTCCTCCTCCGCACCATGAAGAAGCAAAGGCCGCAAAACGCTTACCGCAGTTTCTCCGAGAACTCGACGGGGCGGAGCTACCACCTCCTCCTCGCCGGAGATTCCGCCGAGGGATCTTCTCATAGAAGGACCCGCTCCGACTTCCAGACGACGTCGTCCGCCGTTGATTCAGGGTCGGGTCCGGAGTATTTGACCCGCGTGAAAAGCTACGTTGCCGGATCCTCTCCTTCGACTGTCAATAATGGCTTGATGAGGCGGAATGGTTTCAATTCCGCCGCCGAGAATTACCGAGATTCTCCCAGGACGTATCTTTCCGGCCGATGAAATGAAAAAAGAAAAGAGAAAAGGATTTATTATTATTACCAAGAATATTTAAATGTATTTGATTGATTGTGTTGTGTTATTCTTTTGTGATGATGTTTCAATTCTAGATTTCAATAGAAAATCGAGGAATGTAAATGTAATTATATATTTATATATATGCTGAAGCAAGTGTAAACTGATTAATCTCCAGCAATTATTTATCCAATTCTAATTATTTATTCAATCTTTCATTTTTACGTTCTTCGTCATCTGTTTTGTCTTTTCTTGTTTGTTTGTCAGACGATTGTTCATTTTATCTCGAGCTGTCTGTTTTGTCTTTTCTGGTTTGTTTGTTAGACGGTTGTTCATTTTATCGCTCGAGCTGTTCTAGGTGCTAAACCGCGGCTCAAGTTTTTGTGGCTTGGTCCTCGAATTCTTCTTATTCTGATTAAAACGTTTTTGGCACTGAATCATAAATAATCTTTCGATCCTGTAAGCAAGATTTTGCTCAAATTATTTTCTTTTTAATTTTCATAAATTTTGTCTTATTGATAATACTCCTTGATATTTTATTGCAATGAATTTTGTAACTAATTCGTTTCTCTTTATTTTAAAAGGTGATGAGTTAATTAAATATAATCTTTTCTAACATAAAACTTTTTGCTTTTCTGGTGTGCCTACTTCTCCCTTCGGGATGGCACTGAGTCCGGATAGAATGAGTATCCGCCTCGGACTCACCTTATTTGAGAGCAAGTATGAGTCTAATAAAATGGGGCCGGGTCATATTCAAAAATTAAAATTCTAGCTTTAACAAATCCATTAAATACTCGCTCCAGACTTGGACCCAGACTCGCCACGTTTGTTGTATATATCGTTAGTTATAATTTAGTATTTATAAATTTTAATTAATAATATTAGTTAAGACTCAAGAAAAAAGTGCTCTTCGACGTAGTAGTGTATTACACAGCAGCAACTCAGCAAAAATTTAAGTTCTCATTTCTCAGGCAAATTGAATACAGAGACTTTAATTTTTACATTTAAATACGTGATGAACTTGTATTTTTGGATGTATTTATATTGATTTGATGTTATTTTATACATTTTGAATGTGTTTGCCAGAATTGGATATAGACAAAAAGAAGGCCAAATTTCACGAATAGTCCTTTTTTTCAATCATTTGTACCATTTTAGTCTAGCTTTTCTCAGTTGCGCTCAATTAGTCCCTCAGTTCTCATTTTCATCCCACCAGGTCCATGGACTCAATTTTCCATCCAAAACTGACGGGACAACCTACAATCTGACGGACCCCATGTTAAGGCAGGGTTATTTTTGAGTTTTTACCAAATATTTTCCTCCAAAACTTCCCACCTATCATTCTGAATCAATTAAAGGAGGGTTGCATGTGAAAGGCTTCAATACTTGCAGCAAAAATTCACAAAGCACATAGGAAAGGTTAGATTTGCTACCGTGGCCAGGGGCGGACAGAAGTGTAAGTAGGGGGCAGTGCCCCCACTGAAATTCTTGTTTTTTTTTTGTATACACAAAATTTTTAATTTTAATTTATTAATTGCATTAATGCCCCCACTCAAAATTATTAAGTGCCCCCCTCAATTTTGAAAGTATTAAATGCCCCCCTTAATTTTGAAAAATTATTTTTTTACCTTACAAATTTTTTTATATTTGAATTTCGCCCCCCTCAAGATCGAAAAATATCACGTTTTCTCCTTTTACTTTGAGTTCACCCCCAAAACCCAAAATTCTGACTATAACAAAAGAAGTATAAAAGTATAAATTATGTCAAAAGTTGTAATTGAACTTAATTAGTTATTATATTTTCTCCCATAAATATAGCGTACCGTCTTGCCCCCCGCACCCCCTCGGTAAAATTCCTAGTGCCCCCACTGAGCTCGGTTTCTGAATCCACCACTGACCGTGGCCAACAAGAAAAGGTAAAAACTTCATGGACGGACGGAACCCCGCAAGAAGATTTTTCGGATGTGACAGTTACGAGGTAAAACATTTTTCTTGCATTATTTCTCAGTTTTCTCTCGGTTTTTGTTAATTTTTGGGCCTGAATGTAAACAGGAGAATGGAGGTTATGGCTTCTTTTCATGCCTCGATCCTCCTATGTGTGAGAGGTCCAAAAATGTGATACTTGGCTTGCTAAGGTCCATTAGAAATTTAGAACAATGGAAGAAGCAAAAAGAAAGGCTAACAAGAGGGAGAGGAAGCTTCGGTGCCTTGTGGGTTATGTTCGTTGTGCTTTGGATTGCTACAAGTGGGAGTGAAGCTGGAAGTGAAGGAAAAAATCATTCATCAACAACAAAAATCCATTCATCGAAAGTACCAACTAAACAACAAAAAATGATTCATCAATCCAAATAAGCCACTAACTAAATATATAAACTTTCTTCTACTCAAACTTACCATAGTTAGGGGTGCCATCATCTCCTCTAGCACGAAGTATCATCGTCTTTCAGTATTAAACTAAAAAAATGGTTAATTAGAGATATTTTGAAATACCTAATATTCTAGGGTTTACGTAGGTTGGGAAAAAGAGTGGGGAAATTAGGGATTTACGTGGGTTGGAAAAAAGGAGTTGGGAAAATAAGGTTAAAAAACATCCTCCAAATGAAATACAGGTTTTGCCATTTATACTTAACATTTTCTGTTTGATTCCGTCAATTTTGGACGAAAAATTGAGCCCATGGACTTTGGTGGGATGAAAAATGAGATTTGAGGGATTAATTGAGCGCAATTGAGAAAAAAGGGACTAAAGTTGGACAAATACTTGAAGAAAGGGACTATTGGTGAGATTTGGCCCAAAAAGAAAGTAAGAAAATATAGAAGCCAGACCTAGTCCACCAGGTAGGACACACCCCGCAAGGTAGAACCACGTCACCAGATACCCAGCGGGTCCGAATTGACACCGGGACGGGTCTCGAGCCCTACAGTATCCTACTCATACCCGCTCAATTGTTTTGGCATCTCTATTCTCCCTCACTTTCATGTGTATATTACTAATTGACAATGTAAGAAGGTCAATCCTACTTCGCAACCCATGTAAGAGACTTTATCCACATTTTTGTATAAATTTTTAAGTCAAGTGTATTTTTGTTGTTGTGTGTATAAAATTTTAAATTGAAATAATTAAGCATAAATCCCTTATAAGTTCTTCATTGAACTACATGACTTGAGAGATTTAGGTACATACTATTTTATCTCAAAGGGATAATAGCAGACACCCCCCTTAATTATGGGGTGATGTTCACTTTGCCCCCTAATTTATTGAAATGTGCACTTTGCCCCTTCACTTATCATAAAATGTGCACTTCACCCCACGGACAGTTCGGACAGATTCGGGCACCACACTTATCATAAAAATTAGACTTTTGCCCCCTGACTTATGTGTCTTTGTAGCACTTTGCCCCCTGACTTATGTGTTTTTGTAGCATTTTGTCCCCTCACTTATGTATTTTATAGCACTTTGCCCCTGCCCGAGCTGCCCAAAAGGGTGAAGTGCACATTTTATGATAAGTGAGGGGGCAAAGTGCACATTTCAATAAGTTAGGGGGCAAAGTGCACATCACCCCATAATTGAGGGGGTGTCTGCCATTATCCCTATCTCAAACTAGAAGCACAAGTGCACAACTTGTCTTCCTTAATATTTCCCTCAATAAAATAACAAATTAATGAATTAACATGTGTTGGTGACAACAGTTGACGAACTACTAGTCATGAATAGCTCTAACCAATGAGCCGAGCGGACTCGAAAATAGCTCAAAAGCCTAGAAATACTTGTTAGAAGGCTCGTGAGCCTGAATAAAAAAAATATTTTGTTTATTTATTTATTAATATATGTAAAAAATAATATCTATTCATTTATTAATATATACATATATAATATAATATGCATAAATAAAAAAATATTTTGTTTATTTAGTTATTAATATATACATATATATCATATAATATGTATAAATAATGATATAATTAATATTTACATAATTATATTTTAATAATATATGTATATTAATACAAAATTATAATATATACATATTAAAAAAATATATATATTTCTGACTTCGAGCTCAAGCTCATTTTTCTCAGGCTCGTTGATCTCGAGCTGGAGCCGAGAAATTTGATCAGGCTCAACTCATGGGCACCCCTAGCCGTGAAGCTTTGTTTGATCAATGATCGGTTTGTGGTTTGAAAATCAGCAAGAACTCCTATGATATTGACTTCCAAAGCTACTAGCCCACTAGCTAAATTTTTTTCTGATTAAATAAACAAGTCTTTACCCCCGAAAAGAAAATAACAAAAAACATATTACTAATTATTATTATATCAAATTTCGATTTATCAAATAGAATAATCAAAAGAAGGCAAATAGGATCGGAGGGGGGGGGGGGGGGGGGGGGTATAACAGTAATATGAAGGTGGAGACGAAGCAAGAAATAAAACCCCTCAAAACCTGCAAAATTTCAATTCACTCCTGCAATGGCATATAAATCGGTATTCGATGCTTCCGCCATTAAATCCGATTTCGAGCTCGCCGGACTAAACCCTAATTTCATCCCCCTCATCTGGAAGCACATCTTGCAAAACCCTAATTGCGGGTGGGATGAAATTCCGTCATTACCCTCCGCCGCTTACCCTCTCCTCCGTTCAAAGTACAAGCCCTCCACTTCCACTCTCCATTCCGCCATAGATTCCTCCGATCAGGTCACCACTAAGCTTCTCATCAAGTTACAGGTAAAAAGGGGATCAATTATTGACTGCTCTATAATTTGTTACAAGTTTTTTCTGATTGTACAATTTGACGTGCACAATGTGAGAACGAGACGACTCGAATAAGTTGTTATTCAAACCTGTTTGAATTGTTACGAGCATCAAAATTTGTGATTGAGCTTGGTTTGATTGTTGATTGAGCCGAGCTCAAACTAGCTTTATTCGAGGTGAATACGAGTGCAGCTCGAGTAGCTTGATTTTTTTGCTATCTTATTTTACTAATAGAGTTGAGCTCGAGCGGAACTTCAAAACATAGAAAACACAAAAACTTGTTCAAGCTTGGTATGATATGTTAATGAACCGAGCTCAAATGAACTTTTAATGATCAATCTCAACTACTCGAGTTGAGTCGAGTATCAATTAGTTTGGTTGTTGATTCAACCCTAACTAGAAATATATCAAAAGAATGAGTAAATACATATAAGAATACGGTTAAAGAAAATTGAAATATGATGTTGCTTTATGTGCACAAAAATCAGCACAACAGTGTCAATGTGAATGTATTATCTAGTTGTATATATCCAAGCACATGGAAGAACATTGGGAGATGGGGGGAGGTGTAGTCCGGTCGGTCGAGTCCCCTACTAGTTTTGCAACTTATTCTGTTGATGGTTATGATGTCGTATATGTGTTCTGACCATACCGTTTTGTTGATAGAATGGAGAATTTGTGGAGGCAGTGGTAATGAGATATGATACGCGATTGGGTAAATATGACGGAAAGCCTCGTCCTGGTGGTCTTAGGTCAACGTTGTGTGTATCCTCTCAGGTAGGATATGCTACTTTGAACTATCAAAAGCACCATTACTAATATTAAAGACTTGCTTTGGTTTCAATCTGGATACTTCAATCATTCAATAATAATTGTTACGTTCTTCTGACTTTAGGTTGGATGCAAAATGGGTTGCAACTTTTGTGCGACAGGAAGCATGGGATTTAAAAACAATCTTTCAACAGGAGAAATTTTGGAACAATTGGTGCATGCTTCTCGTATATCAACTATTCGCAATGTTGTCTTTATGGTATCATGCTATACTCTCTCTTTCAATGTTGTTGGCTACCAAATTATTTTCACTTTATTGATTGTTGATTAAAACTGTCCTAGCAATACACATTGTCGAGTTTTCAAAGTGTGGTTGTATTACATGAAGCTTATATTCGTTTGTAATGCACACTTGAAATCTTGTCTTGGATAGTATGCACTTGCTCTATTTTCTTAAACCTGCAGGTTATGTGCTCATATTTCTTGTTTCAGTTTCGAAAAAATAGACCAACTACTCTTTCCTTGTTAGAGTTTCATTCAATGATTAGGGTTAAGCAAGCAGTTTAAGTCATTAGACGTTGAATTAGAGTGATACTATAGCTCACACTAAACAATACCATATACATTTTACAGTGACTTTGCTTTTCTGGAAACTGAAGAAATAAGATGAAATTATTGCTTCTAAATGTTTTTTACTACCTTCAAAAGTCAAGCAAGATAATCGCGTTTGTAACTGTTAGTATTGCTGTGTGGGAATGAACTTGAATTGATTGTTATTTTTTCATGATCATTTGTTGTGAGCAGGGAATGGGAGAGCCACTAAATAACTACTCCTCAGTGGTGGAAGCTATCAGAGCCATGACAGCTCCTCCATTTCAGCTCTCACCAAAGAAAATTACTGTCTCAACGGTGCGCTACATACTCTTCCCATGCTAGTTTTTTTATTGATAGTTTTTGTAAACTTATCTATCCGTAACTTCTAATGTTGTATGCGAAGTACCCGCTTACCCTTCTGATCACCGGACATCTTAAATTTCACAAAATCCATCTACTTAATCATGTATTATGTGCAAAAATTTTGTGGCAATGTGTAAAAAGTATTTTACACTATTGAATTTATGCAGGTTGGAATCATCCATGCTATTAGCAAGCTGCATAAAGACTTACCCAACTTGAACCTAGCAGTGTCACTACATGCACCAGTACAAGACATCCGCTGTCAAATAATGCCTGCTGCAAGGGCTTTTCCGTTGGAAAGACTTATGAATACATTGCGTGAATATCAAACTAGCAGGTTTTATTTATAGGCATTTAAAAATAAAATAAAATTGAAATTGCAATCGCATTATTTGTCCGAATTATAATTTCCTGGATATATCTCAGTCAGCAAAAAATATTTATCGAGTACATAATGCTTGACGGCATAAACGATGAGGAGCAGCATGCCCATCAGCTAGGCAAGTTGCTAGAGACATTTCAAGTGGTAAGATTTATACGAGAAATTTGTCGTATTGGTCCAATAGGATAGGACCTGTTGTAGTTTTAGTTTCATGGTTTACAAACTTGTTAAACTAGTCCAATAACATGCATATTTTTGCAATTTTGGTCCCATCCGTTGAAAAACAAATGAAATTTCATATTGATCACGTGCAATGCACGCGACCAGACTAACGATCTTCGTCAGTGTTTAACGGTTGGGACTAATTTTACGAGTTTGTAAACCGTGGAACTAAAATTACAAGAGGACCTATCCTATACTGCAATTTTCCATTTTATACTGCAGATATACTCTAATTTGCTACATTCATAATGACCGATCACCCGTACACTATTTTAATGTTGATCGTTTGCCATTTCCGACAGGTTATAAACTTGATTCCTTTTAATCCAATTGGATCTCTGAGTTCTTATAATACCAGCAATGATCAGAAAGTCATCAAATTCCAGAGAATACTTAGAGGCACTTACAACATCCGAACAACGGTTCGTAAGCAAATGGGCCAAGACATAAGTGGTGCTTGTGGTCAGCTTGTAGTTAATAAGAAGTCCCCCATTACTGCAGATCACTTAACTGATATTGAAGATCTCCATATTTGATGTTTAAGGTCAGACCATCTGCATTTACTTAACCTATAGGATAAATTACTAGAAGATCCTAATTACGAAAAACACCTTGAGATTTGAGAAATTATCATAACTTCCCATGTCAGTAAAAGTGTATTACAATGTCATTCCTATCAGGAAAAAAATAGATTACTATTCCAGCCACTCTTTTTCGAGTTGTCATAATCCGATAGGGCTGGTAATTTGCAAAATGTCAGGGGTCGTGTGGTAATTATTCAAGGTAAATTATGAAGTCAGCAGCTGGTTGGCATTGGCATTGACTGGTGGACTAAAAGCTTCAAATTTAGCTCCTAGGCAAGAAGTGAAATGAACTTGTGTTGCTGTTAGCTTATGCTACAAAGTTTTAGGATTCTCTTGTAATATTTTTTGGTAGGTGCTTGGAATTTAATTTTGAGTTAATACATGTCTTAAATCTCATATATCTGTTTCTTTTATGCTAAATTGTTTCTCATACAAAAAGAATTTATAGTATGAACCCCTCTTGCTTTCTTATATTGTATAGAAGTATAGATAAGAAACAAACAACTATTTATTTAGTTTTGCATTGATTTGATGTGGCGAGTCGCTTTCTAGACGCCAACAATAAGTTCAATTCTTTTAGTTTTAATCTCTTTCTAAAGAATGTAAATTCAATCGCACTGAGTAGGGCCAAAAGATGAACCAAACTATTCGATATATACTCGACTCAAGATTATTCAGTAAAAGCTTGCTTTCCATAGATATGCATATTACTTTTTTAATAAATGAGAATAGTGGGTATTTTTTGTGAAATTCCAAACTGGCCCCCTCAGGCATGACTTCTGTCTATTTGTTTACTCCCATTCACCTCATTGTTAATGAATACAGAACTTAATTTGCATTATATATTACATTATCATCTAATTTCAAATGGGAATTAGATGAAGAAAATGAAACAAAAACGATATAAGAGCCGCACTAATTTTACAATTACAAAAATGGAAAACCCCTTTTTAGAAAATCTTATATAATTTTTTCTGAGAATACTTTTCTGTATAATTAACCATACTCTCTGCATTACTCAGCAATAATTAATGAAATAATAGCCTAAATTCGTGTATCTAAAACCAAAAGTCAGCTCTAAGTTATGAAATAGGACCTTTAATTGATGTATCACACATTCACAATATAAAAGGCTTAAATTCATGTACCTAGAAGTTCGCATTAATTTAAGTAATATTACCTTTGATTGATGTATCTTAATTGACCTATAAAGGGTATGATCATTCAATTAAATATACCATTAGGCATACAATTATTTACTTAGAAATTATTTCTCAATTCTTTTCATACATTTATCACAATGGCAAAGCTTTTGCCTTCGTTTTTGGCTGCAATCGTCTTCGTTATCCTCATCACAGGTATAGTTTAGTTATTTTGATCCTTGATTTATCCTTCATATAAATGTTCTTAACTAAGATTTTAATAAGTACATATATAATTTTCACTTCAAGTAGCTTGATTTTATACCTTTTTTTCTTTCTAAAATCTAAGGTTTATATGTAATTGATTCTTAGAATCAATTGTAAGATCCGGTGTAATCACAATAATCTGTAGTAAAATGAATCGGAGGTGGGTTCCACCATCTAGATGCTTTTGTTTTTGGGAAATTTGTAAATTTAGTTTCACAATCAAAGGTGGTGGCAAAATTAGTCATATTAATTCTACAACTGACATTTCAGGGACAACAGCTTTGAAAAACTCGCGAATTGAGTCCAATTTTTTATCAAAAAAAATTCCAATTTGGCCGGAAATTTTACAATCAAAGTTGAACTCAATCCATGAATTTTTCAAAGTTACTGCCCCTAAATTGATAGTGGCAGAAATCAGGGGACTAATTTTGCCAAAGGACTAAATTCTGAATTTTCCCTTTGTTTAATAAACAAAGTGCAAAACATAAGGGAACTCCAAAGAATGATTCTCTAGTTACAACCTTAATTTTCAGACATCAAAAGAAAAAAAAATACTATAATTACTTAAAACCCTAAAAAAAAAATTCACAAAAAATTGCAAATATTTCATAGTAATTATCACAATATATATATATATATATATATATATATATATGTTTCTTTTGTTGATGTAGGTAGTTTGGGTAAATGGCATACATGTCAAACAGAAATACCATTTGCATGTGCAACGTCAAATCCAGATTCATGTGTGAATATATGTGGAAGTGCAGTTGGAGGAAATCTAATTCTGATAGAAACTGCGTGTAGAAGAAGAGCTGGATCAAGTCGTGGCGTTAGCATTTTTTATTGTGAATGTTTTTTCAGTTGTCCTCATACTAGGGATAGTAATAATAATATTGATCTTCATTTTCTTCCATGATAATAATATACTGTCCCAAATCATTGTCTTAAAATATTTATTTTAACGAAGCTATAACAAAACATTTATAAGAAGTATTATTACAATCAACTAAAAACTATAGAATAAAACTCAAATCTCTAATCAGATTGGCCAATAGATATAGACTTCATTGGCCGTTTTTCTAGTAAACAATACCCATCATATCTATGGAGTGTCTTGTACCTTCTTGTTTCCATTTAAGGAGGTGTTGATAAAATAACAATCATTTTAAAAAAAATCATTTGATATACTTTGTTTGAATTTTTACTTTGAAAATTATTTCCGCTTGATTTGAATGTTATTCAAATCGAGTTTGAATGAGTTTTAGTCACGAGTCAAACTCAAATACTCGTATTATTTTACACATACTATATTTTTTTAACTAATTAAGGATGACTTTAAATTTTATCGAGTGAAAAAAATGTATTTAGACTTAGTTTATCTCTACTATTGATATACCTTAAAATATGGGTGGTTTCTTGAAACTGTTGATATACCTAATTTATCCCATCTAATTTACTTTTTTAATGGCAAAAGAGTCAAATAATAAATAATAATATATATCAACAATAATTAGGAATATTATTTTATTAAGACTCTACAATGGAAATACAAATAGATGTTGCATTGCATTAGGTCACTCTTTTTTATTTTAATTTTAATATTGGCCATGTAATTCACCTTTTTAATGGCAAAAGAGTCAAATAATAAATAATAAAAATAAGTTGTACATATCTAGAATAATAAGGTATAATTACATTAGTATTCTATAATGAAAGTACATATGTAGTTTTACACAAGGACTCTACAAGAAAATTATATATAGAGGCCTCTACAAAGGAATGATATATAAAAAATAATGGAAAACAATCAAATGTAAAATTATGTATATATAATAGAAATAGAAAATTTAAAAAAGTACGAGTTATTTTTTGAAAATTTTGATATACCTAAAATATCCCCATGTAATTCAATTTTTTAAAGGCTAAAGAGTCAAAAATAAAAAATAACACTAAATTTCAAATATCTACAATAATAAGAAGTATAGTTACATTACAACTCTCAATAAGGTCACTCCTATTTATTTATTCATTAAAAGAAGACAATATATTGGAAGTCTAATATCCCAACATATACGGCACAATAAAATTACAACAAATTTACATTTAATATTGAATTCTAGGAAACAGGAGCACTTTCCCTCATGGTCTTGGAAGATTTATTGACATATGTTATTGTAATTTAATATTTGTCACTTTCATTTAGTGATGACTCGCATAAAACTTCATTTTTATTTAATCGCATTTCTTTTTACACTCAAGAGTTTGGCTAACCTTATTTGTGAAGGGTACTTCATTTTATTAGTTCAACTTACTCATTTTGGCATTGTATCAACTATAGTCTTATTGCTATAAAAAATTTGAGAAACACAAAAAACAATAAAAAAATAAAAAAACTATACAAGTATCTAGATTTTGAACCATAATTAACGAAGCAATTATTATAAGTATAAAGAACTCAATGAGAGGAAAGAAGAAATGAAGCCCTTGATCCATCAAAATTAAACAAGATAATGTATAAAAGAATCATCAATTTACATAAGAATTTATTTAGTGATATTATTATATAAGTCTTGATTTTCGATTAGCTTAATATCTTAAAATATTAATTTAATTTTTCATGTCAATCACTATTTTATTTTAAATAATTATAGCTTATTACTTAGTTAATTTTTTTTTGAGGGATAGTTAAGTTATGGTTCAAGTTTTGAATTTATCAAGTTGAATAATATCTATGTATATGAATTGCTTTAACGAGATCATATAATTCCCGTGCGACGCACATGTTGTTTACTAGTTATACTTAAAAGACCAAACCGGAATGTTTTTGTGCAGATTGATCTCGAATCAAATTAAGTAGTTTGGACCGGGTTGAATTGGGCCCTTGACCTGAGCTTTCATTTTGTTGTGAGATTTTATATACGAAGAACCCACATGAATTCAACTCTGCATATGAATTATTCTGGAATTCAGAGTCTGGAAAACGCTTGCCTTATTCACGGATTTATAAAGGATGGAAATTAATGAAATTGGGAGTGTTTGTTGCCTTAGATATTCAGATACTCACTACACATGTGACATATTTTATGTGAGCTTTCCAGTCGAGGTGTGCACTTACTAGGTCCATATAATTTCATTTCCCCTTATATCATGCAGGTTGAGTGATTTGCACCAATGTTTGGTATTTCAAATCTCGATATAATCTGAACTAGTAATATTTTATTGTGACTGTTTCATTGGGGAATTTTGCCTTTTCATGAGTCTCATGACTACTTCAGTGGTAATTAAAATGTTTTGCCACTTCAAATGGCTTGACATTAAGAATACTATTCAATTTATTCAAATTTCTTAAGCTTAATTTGATATTTAGGGAATATTAAAAAACCTCGTAAATCAATCTTTCCATATTTTCTTCCTTGACTAATAAGGATCACGTGTCATGAATTAAATTCTCTTAATTAATGTTTTTTTTAATTAAGTATAGAAAAATTATGTTATCATACTTTTTATTGTAATTTGTAAGTTGTTTGGTTAAGAAAAATCAATTAACAAAGAAGCGTGTAATAGTAGAGACTGAGACATCAAGTATATACGCATTAATAGGAAATAAATCAACCAAAAATAGCCACTAAAATAAATTCTTTTCACCAAAGACATGTTGGTCTAGTGATATCCACTTCCCACTTTATGTGAGAGGCCCTGAGTTCGAATTCAGGCTGTCACAAGTTTGTTGCTCTCCCCTCCTTTATGGAGCTAGATAGAGTTTTCATGGCTCAAAATTATAACTATCAACCTGGGTTTGTCCGACTAGATATCTCCTTCCCCTTGAATTAAAAATAAATAAATTCTCTTCAAGTTGATTTGTTACAGAAAAAACTTAAAAAAGAATATATATTTCAACTATATAATTAGACACGGATTTTATACATTTTGTCTTAAACTATTATTATATACTATAAGTGATTATTTAAATAACTACAATCAGAAAAATATAGCCTACACAAAATAGGATAGAACTCATTAATTACCACTTAAATATTATAGACCTTGAAAAGATTGAAAAATCTAAAAATAATCCATAATAATTGCCCAAGTTTTTATGGTATGTCAAATAATCTATCACATAAGAGCATCCACAATGGTGGAACCCCAAAAGGGGTTCTTGGAGTGCCACATCATCACTCCAAGAACCTCCCCTTTCAAGCATTTTTCTTCCCATCAAAAACAACTTTCTGCACTTGCCACATCAGCATAGAACCCCTTCCAAGAACCTCTCTTCCCGTCAAAAGAACCACTCTGAAGATACCCAACTTATACTTATTTTTAAATAATCAATTATATAATTAAATAAAAACCTTTATTTTTGTCATGTCACGGGTTCCTTTGGAGTTCTTGCAGAGGAACCCCAACTTCCTTCATTTTTGCCATGTCACCAAGCACCCCACCCCCATTGGAAGGAGAGGTGCATGCTTCCCCAATCCCCAATCACCCTCTAAGCACCCCCAATGGGGGTGCTCTAATATCCCCAAAATGAATTTTGAGATCTACAAATAGAAATATAGTTTCAAAATCTTGAATGAAAAAGCTTTTTATGATACATCAATGATCAACATCATATCCCCAAAATTTATTCTAAGATCTGAGAAACGTTATAATCTTGTAAAAATAGACAAGAAAAATTCAAGACCTGTTGGTCTAGTGGTATTCACCTCCCATTTTATGTGAGAGGTCCTGAGTTCATATCCAGGCTGCCACAAGTTGTGTGGCTGTCCTCTCCTTATGGAGCTAGATAGAATCTTTATGGTTCAGGATTATAACTATCAACCCGAATTTATCGTGCTAGATATGTAGGGTATCCTCTCCTCTTGAATTAAAAAAAAAATAGACAAGAAAATTCAATGTTACATTCTATAAGTATGGCACAGAAAGGACTCAACTTTTACAATTCACAACTGATTAAAAAACTGCAAAAATATTTCAATCTTGAAAAGAAAATGGCAAAGGCCTTCGCATCATTATTGGTTATGATTATTTGCTTAAGTTTAGTTGCAGGTATGAATTTCACTAATTCTAATCCAATGTATAACTAGCTAAATGCTCAAAAACCAATATAGACAAATTTATTTCCTTTTGTTTTTTGTATCTTAAGTAAACAATAAGAATTATCAATTCTAGAGATTAAGTGGAATGCAAAGAATACTCGTCAAATTGATAAAAACTCGACGAAAAATAAGTGAACACTTTGATTAGCTAGGGACAAAGTTCCGAGCCCTTCATGGCTTGAAGGAGTTCCGATCGTTGGATCCTAGCAAATCCAACGGCTTAAGTATCAAGATCGATATCTTGGAAAACCCAAATTTACGATCAATTGTCGATACGTAATTCATTTGTTTCATAGGATAAATTTATTGCAAATACGAGCAAGTTTATCGTAAGAATAACAATTTCCACTATTTGCTTCATGTACAATGGTTTTCTACCAAAACTTTTTGGACTTGTATAATTGCGTATAATAAATATCTTAAACTTTCACCACATCATGAATATTTCAAAATCGTAACTTATTTTAATTTATTTTTCTAAATATTGGTGGAATATTACAGGTTCTTTGGGTTGAGGAAAAAATTGCTCCTTCGATTTATATCGCCCTTGCGATATACATCGTCCTTGTCATGATATTTGCAGAGAGAGTGGCGCTGGGGGATTTGATTTAGTTGGTGCAGTTTGTCAAATTGACTTCTGCAAAAGACGTACTTTTTGTACTTGCACCTATCATAATTGTTAAATGGGGATATTTCTCATGTATTTTTTATCAAATCAAATAAATTTTCGATTATTGCAATAAAAAAGTTATCGTGGACCATATATATTGGTGAGTCAGGGTCAGGATGGTCAACTCTGACAAAAATATTTTGAGAAATGCGCTTAGAATGGAATGTGTCGACCCACAACACAACAAACCAATACACTCCCTCTGATAATGATTATTAATAGAGGATTTAGAGTGAATAGATCATAATCCTCCCAAATGATCTAATAATTTTAATATTTGTAGAGGTGCTTATTTCGCATTGGGTCTTAGTCTACTTTAACCTCTAATTTTGTCAATAGAATTAATGGGTCAAGTCTTGTAATTCATATCCCTTTTTTAATAAGCTCACATGTACATTATTATTTAAGGTTAAAATGTTCGAATTGCCCATGATCAAAATTATGGCTCATCAATTGATATTTTCTTTTTTTGAGGGGAAAACGGTGGACATTTTATTAGATAACCAAATCAGCGGCTAAAGCGTCCGAAGCACGTGGCGGGAGTCCAAGAACACCCTCTTGGTCCTCCAACGCCGAACGAGCTAAGAAATGAGCAACACAATTACCACGTCTTTTAACAAAAGCGAAAGAAACTGAAGTAAAAAATAAAAAGAGAGACCTAATATCATCAACAAGAGGACCCAAATCATTAAAGATAGGGGAAGGAGATTTAAGTAACAAGATAAGCTAGAGGCGGTCGCCTTCAACCACAATATTATCCCACCCTCTCCGATGAGCAAAGACGAGAGCTGCATGGGGCGCTAATGTTTCAGCATGCTCCGGGGTGGTACAGAAATCGAATCTTTTTGAGGACCAACCCACACACGATCCCCGAGAATCCCGAGCTACAACACTCGCACCCATCGCATTGTCAAGTTGAAACAGCGCTCCATCGAAATTCAGTTTAATGCAACCTGCCGACGGGGCTATCCACGAATCTGGGGCAGCAGCTGGTCGAGGAGGACAACTTATAGCAGCAACTATGCGGAAAGTCCCGAGAAAGTCCCTAGCTTGGAAAATAAGAGATAAAGGAGGGATAGTACTACGTTCCAGCAAGGTTTTGTTCCTGTTAAACCAAAGAAACAAGCATATGACAAGAAACAGGCAGTAATCCGAATGATCCAACTCCTTATTGAGAAACCTAAACCAGTGATATACCAAAAGGCCCCTCGAATATTCGACCTTGGATTACCTCGTATTCTTTAAGTGTATTTACTCGTTAGGCCCATTTAGAGCCTCGTATACGAGGCAACGAGGTAGGTTGCATATCCGGTCCCTATAATTATAGTATTTGCAATACACTCCAAGATCCGCGTGTTTTTGTAACTCGGATAGGGTCGGTTTATGGCCCGACCCGGTGGGCATCGAATCTGTGCCATTCATCACATACACGTGTAAAGGATCAGCAGGGAAGACGTCCTATCTGTCATTCACTCTACAGTACAGCGTGGAAACTCTATAAATACCGTCATTTATGAAGATTTAAGGGCGGATAATCGGAGTAATAAATACTACGATTGATACATCGTGTGGCTCAGATTATTCGAAGACTTGAGAGTACAATCCCATAATATAAATACAAGGTACACTCGTAATACGAACGATAGATATCACACGTACCGAATTCGAACTACGTTTAGACTTGATCCTTGTTAGGTACGTAGGCAGCTCGTTAGTATCCGAGTGCAGTCTATAATTCGAAGGGCCCATTTATTGTTGTGTATTCGAGGTATTCTTGACTGAGAGCGTAGGGTAAAATCTGTGCTGAATCAGTTGGCGCCGTCTGTGGGAATTTACTCGAAGGTCGCTGAAATCAGCTGTAGGGATGGAGGACGAAATTCAAAGGGAAAAGCGAGTTCGGATAGAGGATTCCGGATCGTCTGCGCCATTGCGGAGCGGGGAAGGTCGTAATGAAGAGAAGATATTGCTAACAAAGGGAGAGCTGGACAAGATGGTGCAGGAAAAGGTGGATGAAATTTTGAGTCGACTGGGGGCATCGGGACTGGTTACTCCGAATGTTCAGAGGGCTCCGGTGACGCCTATGGCGCCTAAGAGGTTGTTTCAAGATCAAGAGGTGATGGGTTCACAGATTAAGAAGAGGGGAGCGGTGGAGGTACAGTCCGATGACGAGGTCGACAGTAGGGCTGACCTGCGGTCAGAAGTTCGAAGAGGAAAGCAGCTTGTGGATGAAGAAAAAGGGGAACCAGTGCTATCCAAGGCTGAAATTGAAGGCATGTACGAAAAGCTTGGCAGATTGAGTCGTAAGCCGGCGATGCTACTACCAAAAAGTAGGCCGGTTTCAGCGTTAATGGCTAGGAATTCGCCCTTTTCCGAGTCTATAATGTTCGAGGAACCGCCAAGTTCGTTCAAAGCTCCACTTTTGCCTACTTACGATGGGACAGGTGCTCCGGGGCCGCATTTGACAACTTTTGAATTGTTGATGTCGTTGTATCATCAGTCTAATGCCATTAATGCGAGGGTTTTTGTGACGACTTTGGTAGGGCGGGCTCAGGATTGGTTCACGAGTCAGCAATCCGGTTCGATAATTTCTTACGAGCAGCTCATCAAGATATTTGAGAATCATTTTGCGGCCAACAAGAAGGCCAGGAAATCTGTGTCGTCCATGATGGGATTCAAGCAGGGTCCTAGTGAGAGCTTGAGAGATTTTGTACATAGGTTTAATCAGGAGGTTTTAGAAATACCTGAATTAACCCATGATCTTGTTGTAACATTTCTTTTGTTGGCTTTAAGAAAAGGTACTTTGGCGTCTGCCTTAGCTCGGCGTGCACCGAAAGATCAAGAAGAATTGATGCAGTTGGAAGAGCAATGCATCAATGAAGAAGAAATGAATCTATCAAAAGATTCCGAGGCTTGCAAGCCCGTAAACGATCCAAGAGATCGAAAAGAAAATAGCTATCGGCAGGAAGGGTCGAGGTCTGAAAAGAACCACGAACGACCCCCTCGATATGCCAAATACGAACAGTACACCCCCTTGAAAGCATCAAGAGGAAGAGTGTTACTGGCTGCACAGCACATGAATGCCATCCGATGGCCAAAGCCAATGAAGTCGAAATCCAGAGCAAATCCGGATAAATATTGCCATTTTCACAAGGACAAGGGTCACGATACCGAAGAATGCTACCAGTTGAAAGATGAGCTGGAACGTCTCATAAAAGACAGAATTTTGAATGACTTCATTGATCGTACCCTCGCGGAAGTAAGAGCCCCAGGGGCCAACCGCGTAAAAGAGGAGAGACGATCACGTAGCCGATCACCTGAGCGTTTTCAACATAGAGGGAATGAGAATCGATCCGATCATCGGGTTCGTGACAATCATCTGTATGACCGGCTTAGGAATGATGAATATCCTAGAAGTGATAACTATCGGCGGAGTAACGACAAAAGGGAAGATGGTAGCAATCGTCCGGGGGATCGCAGAAAAGAGCATACGCATGTGGCTAGGGCAGAGATACACACTATTGCTGGAGGCCCGGTCGGAGGCGACTCGTCTAGTGCAAGGAAAAAGCATAAGAGGGAAATGCGTGGCAATCACTATCGTCAGGAGCCTACGAGGATCTTTTCAGTACAGAGTCACGACCCACCAATAGCTTTTGACGATAGAGATTACGAGGGCATGATGGTTCCCCATAATGATCCGATGGTAATAACGATGGATGTCGCGAATTTTGCGGTGCATAAGGTGTTGGTTGATACTGGCAGTTCAGCAGATATAATATTTTGGGACGTGTTGCAAAAAATGGACTTGGGAAAGGTGAATCTGCGGAAGGTGAATCTGCGGAAGGTGAACACTCCTTTGATGGGATTTACTGGATCACAAATCCTGCCAAAAGGATCAATTGAGTTCGATGTGTCGTTGGGGTCGGCTCCGAAGAGGAAAACGTTGCGTGTAACCTTTTTGGTTGTAGATACCCCTTTTGCTTATAACATGATAGTGGGGAGGCCGATGCTGAATATGTTTGGAGCTATAGTTTCGACTCCTCACCTGAAGATGAAGTTTAAAACCAGGGATGGTATAGGTGAAGTGAGGGGCAATCAGTTGGAGGCGCGGGACTGTTACACTACCTCATTAATAACAGATTCGAGCAAAAAGAGGAAGAGAGAAGTTACGAGGGTGAATGTCATTGATGAGGATGCAGCTATACTGATGCAGCAGCTGGGAAAGAGGCAGAAGAGGGTGGATACGAGGGTGCAGCCTGTGGAGCACAAGACGGTTCAACTTTTTGAAGGAGATACGGAGAAGACTACGAGAATCGGGGGACAGCTGAGTCCTACGATGGAGGCGAAGTTGATAAAATTTCTCAAGGCTAACACTGATATTTTTGCGTGGAAAGCTGCGGACTTTCAAGGCATTGACCCCGATGTAATAGTGCATCGTCTGAATGTTGATCCAGGGGCGAGACCAATTCGTCAAAAACGAAAAAACTTTGGTCCGGACAGAGATGCCATCATTGAAGAAGAAGTGAAGAAACTGCTAGAAGTAGGTTATGTAAATGAAATTCAATTTACTGAATGGCTAGCAAATGTAGTTCTTGTACCTAAAGCCGAAAACAAATGGCGCATGTGTACTGATTTCATTGATCTTAACAAAGTTTGCCCTCGGGATCCTTATCCTTTGCCTCGTATTGACCTATTAGTAGACTCAACTGCAGGGTGTGCTCTATTGAGCATGATGGATGCCTATCAAGGTTTTAATCAAATAATGATGGCAGAGGAAGATAGGGAGAAAACTTCCTTCGTCACGGCCAGAGGTGTCTACTGTTACAATGTGATGCCGTTTGGTCTTCGGAATTCCGGGGCCACGTATCAGCGCTTGGTCAACATGATGTTTGCAAATGAGATTGGGAAGACCATGGAGGTTTATATTGATGACATGCTCGTTAAATCTGTTGACGAGTCAGACCACTTGACTCATTTGATGAAATCTTTTGAAATAATGAAACGATATGGGATGAAATTAAACCCAAATAAATGTACCTTCGGAGTTCGAGGGGGAAAGTTTTTGGGATACATGGTAACTGAACGAGGTATTGAGGCCAATCCTGAAAAAATCGATGCAATCTTAAATATGAAATCCCCTTCGAATGTGAAGGAAGTTCAAAAACTGACGGGAAGAATGGCAAGCCTGAACAGATTCATCTCTAGATCGGCCGACAAAGGACTACAATTTTTCAAAGTCTTGCGAAAAGTCAAGAACTTCGCATGGTCCGAAGAATGTGAAAAGGCTTTTCTAGAGCTAAAAGAATACCTAGTATCACCCCCGTTACTGACAAAACCTGTCTTCGGAGAGTCCCTATTTTTGTACTTGGCTGTTTCCTTAGCCGCCATCAGTGCAGTCCTTGTCCGAGAGGTGGAGAGTGAACACAAGCCCGTGTATTACGTTAGCAAATTAATTCAGGGGGCTGAGTTCAATTATTTGGAGATTGAAAAATGGGCACTTGCTTTGGTGACTTCTGCCCGAAAATTGCGACCCTATTTTCAGTCCCACCACATCGTCGTACTAACGAACACGCCGTTGAAACAGGTGTTGGCAAAACCTGATGTCTCTGGCAGACTCGTGAAATGGGCTATTGAACTGGGAGAATTCAACATTGAATATAGAAGCCGTACCGCGGTGAAAGCCCAGGTAATGGCGGATTTTGTTGTTGAGATGACCTCGGCAGCGGTCCTTGGGGTCGCTATAACGGAACCTGTGAAGCCATGGCTCCTACATGTGGACGGTTCCTCGATGACGAAACGAGGAGGAGTAGGAGTCTGGTTGCGAACACCGGATGGGGTGGATTTGGAATTTGCTATCAAGCTAAATTTTGACGTCACCAACAACGAAGCTGAGTATGAGGCCCTCATCGCAGGGTTGAAAATGGCAAAAAGCTTGGAAGTAAAAATAATGATGGTTTATACAGACTCACAGTTGGTGGCTAGACAAGTTGCCGGTACGTATGAAGCCAGAGAGCGAACGATGATAAGATATTTGAAGCGGGTGAAGGAATTGATGCTCGAATTCGAAAAAGTCGAATTGCATCAAATTCCTAGAGATGAAAATATGAGAGCCGATGCCTTGTCGAAGTTTGCGAATCAGATTGTGGGATTAACGAGCAGGAAGGTCACTCTGCTGGTGGCTGAACACTCGGAAATAGACCCGTTAACATCAGTCCTTCCAGTTTCGACGGAGAGTTCATGGAAAGATGCAATTACCGACTATCTAGTCAATGACGAACTACCTCGGGACAAGGTGGAAGCCAGGAAAGTCGTTCAGAGAGCAACCAGGTTTGTTGTTGTGAGTGGAGACCTCTACAAACGATCAGTGGGGGGGCCGTTGTTACGATGTCTAACTCCATCAGAATCCGAATATGTCCTTCGGGAAATACACGAGGGAAGCTGTGGAAATCACTCTGCAGGAAGATCGTTGGCTCAAAAAATAACAAGGCAAGGTTATTTTTGGCCGACATTGGTAAAAGATGCTCATGAATTTGCCAAAAAATGTCGGCAATGTCAGCGGCATTCTAATGAGATACATCGACCAGGAACCCCTATGGAGCCAATTAAAATTGCGTATCCGTTTGACCAATGGGGCATTGATATCCTAGGGCCTTTTCCTCCTGCACAACATCAAAAGAAATTTGTCATTGTAGCAATCGAGCATTTCACGAAATGGATAGAAGCAGAAGCTGTGGCCCGCATCACAGAGAAAGTCGTCATCGATTTCATCTGGAAGAATATAATCTGCAGGTTTGGTATACCTCGAATACTGATATCGGATAATGGGACGCAATTCAATGGTAAAGCCATCACAGATTGGTGTTCCGAATTGAAGATTCAGCAAAATTTCACCGCGGTGGGTCATCCCCAGGCTAACGGACTGACAGAAGTGGCAAATCGTATACTAATGCAACACCTCAAAACCAGACTCGATGGTGAGCGGAA
Source organism: Buddleja alternifolia (assembly GCA_019426215.1). Lineage (NCBI taxonomy): Eukaryota > Viridiplantae > Streptophyta > Magnoliopsida > Lamiales > Scrophulariaceae > Buddleja > Buddleja alternifolia. The sequence goes on from CM033404.1 coordinate 5,478,142, forward strand.
GGGATGGGTAGACGAGCTTCAAGGAGTGTTATGGGCATATCGAACAACACCTCGTTCGTCTACAGGCGAAACTCCATTTTGTTTAGTTTATGGCTCGGAAGCGGTAATTACAGCGGAGATTGGAATGATGACTCATCGAGTGAGCGCTTATGACCCTGAAGAGAACAGGTCCACAAGAGAATTCGAGCTGGATGTCATTGATGGTGTGCATGACAAGGCGTTTGCCAGTATGTTGAGGCAAAAGAGCACCATGGCAAGAGCATACAATAGAAGGGTGAAGGCTCGGTCTTTTCAAGTTGGAGACCTGGTTCTGAAGAGGGTGGAAGTATCGAGGCATGTTAAAAAGTTAGAAGCGAACTGGGAAGGACCATTTAAGGTCGTAAAGATTACGAAGGCAATGACCTATCGCTTACAAGATCTCGTGGGTAACGACCTGCCACGCCCTTGGAATGTAAATAACTTGCGCAAATTCTATGCATAAAAGGGGCATTTACGATGCAGTGTTGTTAAATCCAATGATGTATCTTTACTTCGATTTTAGCAGATGCTTTATACATATGTGAGTGAGCATATATAATCAATCAACATAAATCAAAGTAAATCAAAATGGGATAAGATCATCGAACAAACATTTGGCAACTACAGAAACAGGAAACAATCCCAAGATCATCGAAACAAAAACAATACGTTTCACACATCATCAAAACAGCTGTTAGAACAAAAACCAAAACCATGCAAAATTAAAAACTAGTCCAACTACTCTATAGTCAATCTTCGATAACTTGGGGCTCGTCAGCTGAGGCTGCGGCTTCGCCTTCACTCTGATGAACAGTTGCCTCCAATTCTCGTTCGAATTGGATACTCGCCCCAGATTCGCCGATGACTAAGGCATCGAATTCCGGGAAGTAAGTATAAGCGGCACCATCAGGGGGGGTGGCTGATGGTCGTTTGAGGGGCGCTCTCAGGTAGGAGTTAACAAATTCTTCCTCCTGGAAAGTAGAGGGGAGATTCTCCGTTTCCTTCAAGTAATCGAGGGCTTTACAGAAGCCGTCTTGGACATCGTTCAGGGCTTGATCGGGTAAGCGGTCGTCGATTACAGTGGAGTGGAGCATGTCACGGGCCCCGCTCAGACGAGCATCGTCAAGCTGGCGTCGAAACGAGGACGATTCTTGAAATTCCCGACGACCGGCAGCTTTGCCCAGGGTGAATTGACGTCGTTTCTCAGCCTCGGTCCCCTCCTGCAAGGCACTTAGTTGCTGCCGAAGCTCAGTGTTAGCTCGTTCGAGATCCGCCATTTTGAGTTTATCAGCATCGTAGGAGCGGCAGAGCATATCGAGCTCCGTCTGCGGATGAATCAAGTTAGTTTCATCTTTTGAAAATGGCAACGGGGCTAAAGATAGCAGCAAATACAACTTACTTGTAGAGAGGACGCTTTCTCTTTGTCCTCCTGGGCAGTAAGCAACTCCGCTTGGACTTGTCCCTTGTAGTCCGTCAGTTCTTGCTGAGATCTTCTCAGGACCTCCTTTAGGCTCGAGCTGGTAAGGGACAACTGATGTATCAACAGCTTCGTCTGCAACGACACAGAAATGACTTTGTCAAGTGAAGTTATAAAGGGAATTAAACCAGGACGATAGAACGTTGCGAATAGTATACCTTTTCGAGGTATTGAGCGGCTTGCTTCTCGACGATGGGGTGAGGCTGATCGAGAATCAGAGCCTTGTCTCTGGGCAAGAGTGTGCGATGAAATAGTTCGATGGCGGTGTTGCCACTGCGATCCTCGAGTATGCTACTATCAGGATATATGTGCCAATCCTGTATAAGTGGCTGCTGATCAGAACGAGGGGAGGCGCGTTCAGTAACCTCACATTCGAGGTAGTCTTTAAGCAGCAATGATTCGGCCTCGTTCAGCAGCTCATAGTCGCGGGCTGTGGGCTCGTTTGGACGTCCAGTTTGGGGGGTTGTAAGGGTCCCTTCGGCTGGAATGGATTGAGAGGTACCCCCCCCGGTGAGGTCATTTTTCGGGACGACCATACGCAGCACCAGTTAGCTCTCCAACTGTTTCGGTCCGGCGACGACGGACGAGAGAGCCTTCCTCAGCCTCGGATGTGGGTCCGGTGCTAATGGCTCGGGGAGGATGAGGTGTGGTCGGAGCAGTTTGTGCGGATAGGTCGCGGGTGGACCCATGAATGGGGGGCTCACCGATCCTTAAGGAAGGTTGCCCTTGAGTTCGTCCCCGGCCACGCCCTCGGCCAGCACCTCGACCAGTGGCGGCGGCTGCCCGTTGAGCCGCTTCGGCAGCGATAACAGCTCTTCTATTCAGACGAGCCTGTCTCTCTTCCATAGCTACGAATAAAGAAAAAACGGCATTAGTTGACCATAGTACATTGAAGAATATCATAAACGATGCAAGAAGAAATTGTTACCGAGATTCTCGACGGCAGGCACGTCGGCACCACTTAGACCACACGTGACAAGCATAGACTCACTCATCACGACCTCGGGCTTGAACAGCCGCTTGAGGATACGTTTTAGTGTCTGTCGAGGTATGGTGGGTCGACCAACATTGCTCAAATCAACGAGGTCCATACTCCACGGACGGGGTATATTCCAACGCTGGTCTGCAGGGGGAGCGATGAAGAAAAACTTTTTCTTCCAATCTCCAAATGAAGATTGTGTTCGCGATTGCAGACGACAATGACGCTGGGGTGCGAGGAAGAAAAAACCTTCCTCCGTAGATTTAGTACATCGATGTACTGATAGAAAACCATTGAAATTTTTGATGTTTGGGTGAACTCCATACATTCTCATTATGACTATAAAAAAAATCATATGCCTGTAAGAATTGGGAAGTAATTGAGTGGGGCTTAAACGCAGGTGAAGAAGAATGTTAACTATGGCAGGGTGTAGAGGAAACCTAAGCCCTGAAGCAAGATGGGCCACATGTATGGTACGGAATCCTAAGGGGGGACGATGCATTCTGTCACCCTCGTTGGGGACTAAAGTTCGATAGTTGGGAGGTATATGGTATCTAGCCCGAACATCGGCAATATTCGAGGCAGTTAAAATAGAGGAATACCTTAACCAGGGGATTGCTCTACGAGCCCTATCCATATCAGAAAATAACTGGGTATTAACATCCTCGTCTCCTTCGAGATCCGGATATGGAGGGGGAATGTCCGGAGACTCGGGTTCGATAGCGACGGGTGCGTCGTTTATATTGGGTTCGGGGGATGTCCCGGGACTACTTGAGCCGCTAGTAGACTCGCTTTGACCAGACGAGGAGGTCTCACCCTCTTCGTCAGAGACACGCACACCGGAGGTACTCATGAAAAGTGACTGAATAATGCTAAATAATGGAAAGAGAGGGATGAAGCTTATACCTAGCAGGAGAAAAAAGATTCAGATTTGAAATAGATCTTCAAGTAGCAAGAACGCCGGAAGGGGCCGCAGGAAATTTACTCCGGTGAATGAATGTTGCTGAGTAAACGTTCAAATGAAGGGTAAATCCTGCGTGTATATACTCGGGGGAGATTTGAAATGAACGGCTCAGATCGATTACTTAAAAGTTATATCTGACGGTGGAGAGAGGTGACGTTTCGAGTGCAATTTACATCTCTTGGAAACAGCAGCAGCTCAGGCGCGTCTATCGGGAAAAGGCGTGTCAGATTTAATGACCTAGATACCTCTAGCGTAATGATTATAGAAAAGCACTTGGGCACGTGGCATTAATTTATACTTCGTCAGCCATGGATCAAGGAATTGGCATTAATTTCTCCCTCGCTCACGAAGTGGGGGACTTAATGATATACCAAAAGGCCCCTCGAATATTCGACCTTGGATTACCTCGTATTCTTTAAGTGTATTTACTCGTTAGGCCCATTTAGAGCCTCGTATACGAGGCAACGAGGTAGGTTGCATATCCGGTCCCTATAATTATAGTATTTGCAATACACTCCAAGATCCGCGTGTTTTTGTAACTCGGATAGGGTCGGTTTATGGCCCGACCCGGTGGGCATCGAATCTGTGCCATTCATCACATACACGTGTAAAGGATCAGCAGGGAAGACGTCCTATCTGTCATTCACTCTACAGTACAGCGTGGAAACTCTATAAATACCGTCATTTATGAAGATTTAAGGGCGGATAATCGGAGTAATAAATACTACGATTGATACATCGTGTGGCTCAGATTATTCGAAGACTTGAGAGTACAATCCCATAATATAAATACAAGGTACACTCGTAATACGAACGATAGATATCACACGTACCGAATTCGAACTACGTTTAGACTTGATCCTTGTTAGGTACGTAGGCAGCTCGTTAGTATCCGAGTGCAGTCTATAATTCGAAGGGCCCATTTATTGTTGTGTATTCGAGGTATTCTTGACTGAGAGCGTAGGGTAAAATCTGTGCTGAATCAACCAGCTTTCAATATCATTAGGCCAATTGGATAGATAATACCTAGGGATATTGGACAAACACCACACCATTCGAGCAAAAGGGCATAAGAAGAGAACATGGTGAAGGGATTCACTCTCCAGATTGCACAAGGGACACGAACCCGAGATGTCTGCTTTCCTTCGAAGTAGTTCTAAACCCGTCGGAAGAGCTCGAAAACATGCCCTCCAAGCAAAGATTTTGACTTTTGGAGGGACATGGGCTGCCCAGATAAATCCCCATTTAGAAGAGTTCGAAGAGTCCATTACAGCCGACGAGGAGGGTCTATGCAGAGTCACTAGTTCACGAGCCAAGTGATAGGCGCTTCTAACTGAGAAAATCCCCGACTTTGTGTGATGCCAAATAAGGCGATCCCTGTTCGTTGAGCTCCCTAGAGGAATAGATAAAATAGCCGAAGCTTCTGATTCATTAAATATGTCTCTAATAAGATTGGTATTCCATCACCCGTCGTTACCCACCCGAAGCTCACTAACTCGCGCATCTTCATCTAGTAGAATAGGTCGAGAAACCACTTTGAAAGCATGGCGACGAGGTAGCCAAGGATCCCTCCAAACTCGCACCTCATTACCCGAGCCAATACGCCATCTACAACCTCCTTTAAGAATCTCCCGAGCGCCCAAAATACATCTCCAAGTAAGGGACTGAAAACGTCTTATGTTTCTAAACACAATATTGTTAGGACTGAAAACGAATCTAGTATTGATTCCAATCTATCTATACTATTATATATTTGAAGGAAGTGTTTGATATTCATGTATCTATACTTCTATACTATTATAACCCCTAACCTTTTTTTTTTTCTATTTTCCTTCGCGGACGATGGTTTGGTGAAGCAGTCGTCTTTTTCACCATTGTTACCACCACCATCGTCGGCGGGTTAGATTGGAGCACCCTTCTTCAAGTTGTACATCACATCTTCAAATCTGACGAGACGGCTATGGATCTAACGAGACAGAGACAAATCTGACGAGATGAAGACGGGTGATACATAAGTTTTTATATAGCGCTTTAAATATTTTGTTTAGTATTTTATTTTCTCTCTCGTATGAGAGTTTGCTTTCTCTCTCGAATGAGAGTTTCATTTCTCCTTGAATAGGAATTGTACAAGACTTTTCTTGTGTTCGTTTGTAAGATTTTAAAATTTGTTATCTTCAAGAACTTGATAGTTGGTGTTTCAGATGTTCTTACTACATCGTTTGAGTCGATATGAATTGTATTGTTTCAGGCGTTGTAAACTTTCGATTGAATGACATATAAGATCGATTTTTCTTAAAAAAAAAAAGGAAGTGTTTGACCAATTTTGACTTCAATTGAGCTCAATTCTACTTTTCTAGAATTTTTTATTTTTTTTATTTCTTAAAAAAATTTCATTAGTTAATTTTAAAATTTTAAAATTTTGAAGGGATAATTTTAAAGGAATAATTACATGCACACTCCCTCAATTATTGTATTATTACCAAAACTTTCCCTCACTTTTGGTAAATTACCAGAACCTCCCCTGTCAAGAAAAGAAAATTATAATTTTATCCTCCGTCAGATTACAATTTAACCTGTCAAACTAAATTTATTACAATTTCATCCCTGACATATGTTTTTTGTTTATAATTACCCAATAAGTGAGGAGTGCGAATATAATTATCCGTATTTTTTTTTTAATTTCGGGGATACCCTAACTACTTAACCCGATAAACCCGGGTTGATAGTTGTGACCAAGTGGTTTCTAATCATCCGTGTTTTAAAACCGCAACTTACATATTTATTCTTCGGGTTAGTTGCATAAAACCCCTCTGTGTTATTTCAAAAATGCTAAAAAAATCATGTGTTAATGAAATAGGCTAATCACCACCCGTGTTCTTAAAAAGTGTGCAAAAAGCCAAAATTCCATTAAAAAACGAACGCGATTTTCATGTTTTTCACCTTTATTGATATGCTCATTTGTCATTTATATACTTTTCATATTTTATAAAAGGTAGATAGTGTTAATTCACCCAAAAAACACATATTTTTTTCTATCATTTTAACAAAATTTGACTTTTTTGCACACTTTTTAGGAACACATGGGGTGATTAGCCTATTTCGTTAACACAAATTTTTTTTAGCATTTTCGAAATAACGGAGGCGAGTTTTATGCAATTATCCCTTATTCTTCTAATGTCGAATGCAGGTTGTTTGCCTCGTACGACAAAATATTGCTCGTTTTATGTATTTCTTCCTTGCGATATACATCGTCCTTGCTTCAATATTTGCAAAGAGACTAGTGGTCAGACCAAACTTGATTTTGTTTTCACAATTTGCACAAATTTTCAGGATGGAAGTACTGATTGCGAATGCGCTTTTCGTTCTTAACTTATATCCTAAATTAATTCTCTATATCTAATTTTAATGCAGTAATTTCCTTAATTTTAACTAGTTCATCACTATTTCATTTCTCTCATCTTTTCATTATAAAACCCTACACCTGGATCATATGTCAGTGATAAATTGGATAAAATTCATTAGTCCCCGAATTTTATCTCAATTTAGTCCCTCAAGCCAATATCGAGTCAATTTTCAGAAATTAGAATTTTGCCCTTTAATAATCAAATTTTAAAACTAAATATAAAATAGAGATACTTTTCATTTTGGGATAAAATCCATCTTAGTCTCAGAGTTTTAATTTTAATGTTAAATTAATCCTCGAATCGTTAATTTATGTCAACATAGTCCCTATAGTCAATAGGACTATGTAAGTTTCAAGCATTTCATACTCCATATCATATTAATTACATGAAGATCGTAATCAAAATTGTCCATTACTTCATTTATATCTAGGTTTTCATGGAACATTACTAGACATGAAGCATGATTTATATGGTTTTTGGAATAAATTGAATTCATTCATGATTGTTTAATTTCTTAGTGTCTTAATTGGTCATAATTTTTTTTTTAAAAGAAAAATCGATCTTCTATATCATTCAATCGAAAGTTTAAAACGCTTGGAACAATACAATTCATATCGACTCAAACGGTGTAGTAATAACATTTGAAACACCAACTATCAAGTTCTTGAAAATAACAAATCTAAAGAAATTATAAACGAACACAAAAAAATTCTTGTGCAACTCAAGGAGAGATGAAACTCTCATTCGAGAGAGAAAGCAAACTCTCATACGAGAGAGAAAATAAAATATTAAATGAAATATCTAAAATGCTATATAAAAACTTAAGTAACACCCGTCTTCATCTCGTCAAATATGTCTCTATCTCTTTAGATCCATATCCGTCACGTCATATTTGAAGATGTGATGTACAATTTGAAGAAGGGTGCTCCAACCCAACGACAATGGTAGTAAAAGTGGTGAAGTAGACGATTACTTCACCAAGTCATTGCCGGCGAAGAAAAATAGAAGAAAAAAGAAAATTAGGATTTAGAGAGAAAATGAGGAGGAAAATAGAAGAAAAAAGAAAATTAGGGTTTAGAGAGAAAATGGAGAGGAAAATAAAAGAAAAAAGAAAATTAGGGTTGGGGTTGGGGTTGGGGGGGGGGGCGTATCAACTTCTTGTTTAAGTAGGGCTAAAACAATACTTTTATTACGTTTGGATTCAATGATGTCTTAATTGGTCATATGATGGATTATCAAAATCACAATGGAGTTTTGAGCCACTAGTTTATAAATGATGCTCATTGGTCATATCCTCAAACAAGTTCTTTTTTCATAGAAATGACTAATCCGGTTGTCGAGTCATAATTATTTAGTTGAGGCTTTTAATTGACTTGGTGGGAATAAATAAGAATATTATCTTTCAATTTATATGTCGACGTGTTAGGAATGTGCCCTAAAATCCAATTATTTAATGTGTTTATTATTAATAAATAAATAATATATATTAGAAGTTATGAGTATTACTAAATGTCCTATGGGATAGGCATAGTCCATAATTACATATAAGAATCCAAATGAAAGTGTGTTCCATGAAAGACTTGGATTACGTATATCATGTGTTATTATAAATTGGTTATAGTCGGTGATAAGAATGGGCGTCTTATCTGCTAAAGACTATAATATGCTATATTCGATGATTTGTCTTAATCATGAGAATAGGAGTTCCATATATAGTAATTCGTGTAAATCAATTAAATTGAAACACTGAACCGGACCAATCAAATTATTTATTTTGACTACTATCGAAAATAAATAATTTTGAACAATAACTCTTAATCCTATGATTGTCGTGGACTAATGCATCTAGTGCACATTGCTTTGATGTATTTAGAAGTGAGGTTTTCGGTGGCCAATATACTTTATACATTGGGTAATGACATAAAAATGTGATTGGAAAGGACATTCATATGGGATCTATAATCTCTATAAGAGATAAGATATATCCCCTATAATGGATTTGCAATGTTCGACTTTTCTAAAACTTTGGCCAAAGTGTTTCAAGTGAAGTGTCGCTGAAATTATATGAAAAATAGTTTTTCATTTGGAAAGTTGATAAGAAGCAAATTGAGCATTATAGGATAAGATGTGAGAAATAAAATAAAAGTAGTCTCAATTTTATTTCTTCATGGATATTTTAATAGAGGAGTTAATGAAATATTTCTTTACGAAAGAATGGGAACTCAAAAATAAATTGAAGTTAATTTTAGAGTGCAACAATATTTATTTAGTGGAATTAAATATTGTTAAGTGATATTAAATATTATCATGTGATGATAATTTGATTTAATCTACTTGGAGCTAAAATTAATTTTCCCTAAGGTCCCTTCGCAAACCTCAAATTGAAACTCTACGAATAAATACTAAAGTATCCAATAGATGGATAAGTTTGAACTTAGATGAAAAAATTAATGTGGGAAATATGTTTGGAGAAATATATTTAATTAAATAATGATTTAATTAAAAGGAAAAAGAATTTTTTTTTTTTTTTTTAAAAAAAAAATTTGATGCGTGAACAGTAACAACGCGTACTGTTCACGCGCCAAAGCTAAATCTGGTGCCAACGGCTGGCACCAACTTCACTTTTTGGTTTCTCTTTTCACCCCACTTGTTTTTTGTTTTTTTTTTCTTTAAAACCCCACTTGATTTTTTTAAAATCTAATTTCATCTTTTTTCACCCTATATAAAGGGGTGCCATTTACAAGTTCAAACACACCACACAAAATGAAAGCAAGTAGTTCTTGTATATTTTTACGAGAGCAAGCTAGCTTTTAAGAAAATAAAATTCCTCTTACGGAGTTTTATTTTAGTAGTATTTTTGGAGCCCACACTCCCGAGTTTGTTGAGGCATTGCGAAGAAGGCTTTGCGGTGAACGAGTTCTTCTTCTACCGGCAAGTTCCAATCTTCAGTGTAAGGCTTGTTTTCTTCATTTTCAATTATTATTGTTTATAGTTATTCAATTATTGATTTTAATTAAAGTGTTTAATTATGTAGTCTTTTAATTGTTAGCTATAGATAGGCAATAATAATTATTAATTAAAGTGTTTAATTAATTTTTTTAAGCCATAGTATGTATGCTTTAATTTTTGATGTCATGCATGTGCGCATAAGAGCTAGGTCTCTATTTTAATTCCGCTGCGTACCAATTTGGGTTCGATTATGAATCGATTTCCCAACACGACGGTCTTCTAAAATTTAATTAATCTTAAAACTATAATAACAATTAATTATTTAAATAATTATAATCAGAAAAGTAGTCTACACACAAAATGATAAAAAAACTGATTAATAACGTAAGAACTCAAAATTAACTGCAGCTCAAGAATTATAGACCTTAAAATGGGAAAGATTGAAAAAACCCAATAATGAATCCTTGAAACTTGAAATATTCTGTCACATGATATCCCCAGAATATATTTGAGATCTAAAAAATCTGAAAAATAACATCATATTCCCATAATTTATTATAAGATCTGAAAAACCTTATGTAATATAACTTGTAATAATAAACAAGAAAATCCAATTCAGGATTTAGACAATATAAGTACAGTATATAAATATGGCACAGAAAGGACTCAATTTTTGCAATTCACAATTGATTAAAAGACGGCAAAAATATTTTCAAACCTGAAAATAAAAATGGCAAAGCCCATGGCATTATTTTTGGCTATAATTATCTTCTTCAGTGTAGTTTCAGGTATGAAATATGAAATTTAACTAGTATTAATTTTTCTAATCCAACAGGCTAAATGCTCAAGAACAAAAAAAGACAATCTTTTCCCTTCATTTGCTTAGTAACAATGATTTTCTACCAAAATTTTGGAGTTCTATAATATGTAAAATAGCATCACAAACATTCGCATCAACATTTCAAATTCATAACTGGATTTCTTTTCTTCTAAATATTGGTGAATGCAGGTTCTTTGGCTCGTGAGGGAAAGATATGCTCGTTTAATTTATATCATTTTTGTGAATCAGCCCATTATTGCCATGATATGTGCAAGGACAAGAGCCAGGGTGGCCATGCCGGATTTGATTATGTCAGAACAATTTGTAAGGAGGATCTTCGGGATGGAAGTACTTATTGTACTTGCATCTATCGTTGTTAACCAAAACATTGGAATCTTTGTCATGAGTTTATTACCCTCTCAACTAAATAATAAAACATAATTTGAGGGCGAAAATATTTACATGTCTATTCCCATTGTTCTATCTAATTCACTACTCTTTTATGTATATTTTAAAACCGTAGTCGGATATGAGAATCTAACTCAAAATGATTTTTCTTCGTCCTAGGAGAAAATTAAGAAAATGGGAGAGAAAGAGATGGTGAAAAATGAAACTGGATATTGCTTTGGTGAGTATACACATCATAATGAATTTATTATCATATGGAGTAATAACAATCAATTGGACTTTATATAATATCAGAAATTTTGATTGGTCTTTGCAAAGAACATATCAATGGGAATGTGTTTACCTTGTGAGGGAGATGCTTTTTGCTTCTTTCTCTGCCTACTCTGGTTCATTTGGTCATTCTGGATGACCCTGCTACAAATATGAAGATCTTAGATTTAAGAAGGGGGCTGAAAGGGATATTTTTAAGAGTTCGCTTATAAACCCCCCAAATCCATTACAAACGACAATTCTTATTAATAAAGGCACATAAAGAAGGTGAATTACCTTTGCCTAGGCTTGAGAATACTGGCATTGTTGCTGGACTCCTCCTCTTGAAGCCTTTCAGCAAGATGGAAATCGAAATGTTCTTGCCTTTCCTCAACAAAGCTCGGAGGCAGTTCTATCCCACATACCGAGCATTGGTAGTCATTCAACCAAACGACGGGCTCTCTCACATTTAATGAAGACCCTGGCTCATAATCATTGAACCTGATTACCCTTGCCTCTAGACCAAGGCTGCTTTCCTCAATCATATCATGGTTATCAACCTATAAGTAACAAAAGAAAGTTTTAAGAAAATATCGTCGGGATTAAAATAAATGATTAAGCAAGGGGTACGCTAAACTACACTTTTCCTCACAGTTTGAAATTTTGAAGTAGTCTCTAAATTTGGATAATTACATGCACACCGCTCACTTATTGGGTAGTCACCACAAGCCCCATGAGTTTTTGCAAATTACCAAGACACCCCCAATTAGATCATGACAACTCGAAACAGGTTGTGAAATTGTAACCTGCTTTTACTGATGGGGTGAAATCATGATATGTTTTTACTGACATGAGAAGTTATGGTCAATTTCAAACCTCGGGGTGTTTTTTTGTGATTAGATTTCGCGAGGGGGTGTCGATCTAATTTACTCTCTAAAGTTTACCCAAGTTTCAAAACTCAATGAAGAACTGAAACAAGTAGTAGGCATACATTGTCTTTCAAATCATCAATCTGGAGATCAGAACTTCCCACGGCTTCTGCATCATTGTGATCATGCCTGTAATCAATGTGATCAAGATCTTGCATTTGATAGGCATCCACTAAATCGATCGACTCACGTCGGCCATGTGTATCACCATTAATATTGGACTCTAAAAGCTCTTGATCTTCTGGCCCTCTTTCTGAACCTTCCTCTGTAACTATAAAGTTAGAGAGTGTTTTTTGTTTGGGGTCAATTGCAATGCCTTCACTGAAGTGTGACATTCGCAGTCCTAGAGAAAGAATACAATTCAAAGCTCAGTATATCCTTATTCTTGGACAGTGTTATGACTCATAATTGAATGTACAGGAGCACGGTAATATGTGACCGTGAAGATAAACCAGAGTTGCTGTTATTACTGTGAAAAGTATGACAAAAACCAGATATTATAAGTAAAGACTGCCCCCACCCAACCACAAATTATGAATTGAAAAATAATATTTTGAGATTCGACGTGACACAAAATGACCATATTCTTAGAATTAAAAGGTTCCTGGAGGCTGGAATCCACAATGTAATCCTACAATAATTCATAACATGTTAGAGCAAATAATATAACTATGCCCATTTGATAAAGCATTCTAATCAGGAGCGACAATAATAATATACTACAGATTTTGCAGGATATTTATGAGTCTCCCAAATCATAACAATGTAAGGGACTAGTACACTACTCGCCAAATGATAATTTTTTTTTTTTTTGAAAAATAACAAATAAATTGTACTTAGTTGACCTACCCATAAGTCTGAGAGATACTGGCAGTTCGGCCTTAAGAAGTTTAGTAGCATGTTTCAGAATATCCTTACTTGAGCAAATATAATTTGGTAGAGTCACTGCCCGAGTTCGAACCTGGAGTATTTAAAATCATATGATAAGCAAGCAAGCAAAATATCTCCTCCCAAACTCAGCTGGAGAACTTAGGGAGAAGTTTCAAGAAGAAGGAACTTGAAGAAGCAATTTTAGGATAAGTTTATAAGTATTACTCAAGTGTTTAGCATAAATAGTGTCAGTTATTTCTGTTTCAATTTATACAAGTCTGCTCTGAACAGTTGAACCAATCACTAGTTCTCGTGGAAAATTATACATGTGCATAAGCACGATCTCCAGAAAGAATGTTCATAGGCCCAAAATTGCAGTAATGCATCTAATAGTACCTCAAAACATGACGTTTTCAACTTTAATGTCAACGTTTTTCCACAAAGGCCTTCTTTCTTCATGTCGGCGGAAAGATTTTCTGCAAGATCCACTGCAAACAGATTGTCCTGAGTTAATCTCAGAATTATAAGTTCACAGCGAAAGTTCGGAAATTAGAAATGTGGATCAGCACTTTCCTCGTGTCAATCAAATTACCTAATTTCTGGTGAAGCAATGCCTCGTCTTTGGTCGATGAAAATGTTCTCTCATTACTCATACTTTTTCTCTTGGTCACTTGAGGCGTATCTGTTCCACCAAGGCCCAGACCTACAGACAAGAAAAAATCTGCAAAAAATGGCGAACAGGTTGGTATAAATTTCGATAACAGATTATATATTAACATAATAGAACAGAGTATCAGAAACAAGGCAAGTCATATCTAAATCTAATGAAGTTGTGGAATAGAATGTGCAAAAAAAAGCAGCATAAGTAATCAGATATGTAGAATCTCAAAATCCTGCATACAAAACTCAGGTGGATGATGGATATCTAATGATCCCAATTTTCGACAATCCTTCAAAAGGTTTCAATTGAAAATCCAACTTGCATTCAGGTTTAATGAAAAGTAGAATGCCAATATTGATTGCACAAACCTGCAGATGAGCGGGAAAATAGTGCACAGATTAAACTACTTTTCTGCAGCATTTCCTCGCATGTTGCAATTCCGAACACGTCCTTTAAAATATTTTCAGTAACCTTACCAATGCCCCCAATCTACAGATGAAACATAATGAATGCAAGAGGAGCACTTTACCCAATCATAAAATGGAAAAACCACCAAAAACAAATCAATAAGCATACCTTCCTTATGGGTAGTGAGGATATAAATGTCATGACAGCCATACGCTCATTTGGTAACACAAACTGGCCATTTGGTTTATTGATATCTGAACAAACCTGCTTAAGAGGAAGATAACACATATTTCATATCACAAAATTTAAATTACAGATAACAGGTGAACAGTGATAGTTGTTTACGCACAATTAGTATGGAGGGCATTTGTGGATAAAAAGAGAAGGAAAAAGAACCATTAACATAAGATTTTGTGTTCAATTAACAGTAAGCAAAGTCTTCTCTCCAAGTTTTGAGGTCATTTACTGAAACAATTAACTGTTCATAAGTCAAAGGTATTTACCATTCTTATAATCCTACTCTAACTGTTGTATCCATGATTGCTGGAGATCATGTTAGATCTTCAAAGGATTTTCTTTTTCCTTTTCTCTAGTACACCATTGCAATTGTAACCAGATAAAACTTCTACCATGAACAAATTACGTAAAAATCACTTTTTCTATCAAACTGTGGCTAGACATAATGACTCAAACTGAACCTGCATCTCCACTAACTCTCACCAGTTGAGAAGTTCTTCACAGCTTAATCTATCGGGATAAAGACATTAAGCCCTCCAAACTATTGCCTTTTTTGCACTTTTTTATATAAATTTTTTTTTTTCACTTTGCCTTTTCTTATATAAAAGCATCTTCCGGCGGAATATTCCGCCGGAAATTCCTCACATGCCATGCATGTGCCAATTTTAAGGGCATATTAGTCATTTTAGGTGAGATTTTTGGTGTAATTACTATTTTGCCATTATTTTGATTATTCCAAGCTTAATTTTACTTCTTCCAAGCTTAGTTTTATTTCTTCCACACTTAATTTTGCTTCTTCCAAACTTCATCTTCCCCAAATTTCTTCATCACCATTCCTCTTCCTCCATGGATTTTCTTCCAAAAGCTTTCAAACACACACACACACATACATATATATACACACACACAAAATCACACACACACATATATATACACACACAGAAACACGCAGTATCACACACACACTCTCGCACACACAGATTCACACAAACACAAAATCAAACACACACAATTTTGATTTTCTTATTTAATTAAAATTTTAAGATAATAATAGATTTACTAATTAAGATAAAAAATTTAAGATAGAAATAGATTTATTATTTTTTTCAGTTTTTTATTTACTAAAATCATGTTTTAATTTGAAAATATAACAATTTTAAGGGTAAAAGAGTAATTTATCAAAATTCATCACTTTATATGACAAATTTACCCTTAAATAGTGCACATGCCAGGCACATGATGGAATCTCGGTGGAATATTCCACCGGAATATGCTTTTATATAAGAAATTGAAAATCCTGTATAGTTGAGGAGGCAAAGTGAAAAAAAAAAGTTTATATAAAAAAGTGCAAAAAAGGCAATAGTTTGTAGGGTTTAATGCCTTTATCCCTAATCTAAATATAGCATATTACTTAATTACATGTAGAAGTATGTTCACAATGTCAACATTGATATCCTTAAGTTCTAGATGTAAAATTAATGCATAAAGTCCTCAATTGTTCAAGATGTGCCAATCATCCTTTTGATTTACCAGAAGAGCATCCACGTATTGAGTTTTCCGGTATGCAGTCTAACTTAGAAAGAATAACAATGATACAAAAATCATGTTTATTTTGCTACTAGTCCAGGATAAGTTTTAAGAGTCATTGAAGCAAGAGAATCAAGATGTTCAATGGTTTATCTTTTCCATCCATAAGTCTTCTAAAAATTATAACTAGAAGCAATTTCCAAAAAAGTATGTGATTCAAGTAAATTAAACGGTGAAATATACAAGTAACCAAACATAATCCTTAAGCATAAAGTCTGCACACCTTAGCGAGTAGGCGGTTAGGTCCCACACCAGCACTACATGTGAGTCCAGTCTCTTTGTTAACACTTTCTCTGAGCTCTTCAGCCACCTTTAGGAAGCATCATGACCAAGCATTAGAGACAAATACAGTCTCTAGAAGACAAGAGGAAACAGAAAAACTACATATAGAAATAAAAACAATAAGAATGGCGATGCAGGGGATTAGACAAATTTATAATCACATTATAGTTCATATAATCATATTCTAACTTACTTCTTCAGCAGTCATTCCCTTCTCACTACAGAAGTTTGTTATGTCCAAGTATGCCTCATCCAAACTTGCAGCCATGAAGTTTGGATCATATTCCTGAAAAACTGAAAGCAAATAATTGTATCAGGAAGTTCAGCCAAAGTACCATTGTTTTATATCAAACAAAGCACAGATGAAACCATGACTTCTGACCTTTTCTTGTTAAGCCACTGTAATAAGTGTATTTCTTGAAGTCTACTGGAACAAAAATCAGTTCAGGGCACAATTTACGTGCAATAAATCCAGGCATTGCAGCTCTAACCCCAAATTTCCGGGCCTACGAAGAAGAGTTATGACTCGTCAAAGCCAAAGGCAACAGGTAACACTCACGATATATTCATGCAACCACAAAGAAGCTTTTCAATAAGCTCAAAAGAAAACATTAGCTATCAAATGTTAAACTCAAAGTCAACCAGGCCAACCTCATAATTAGCTGTTGAGATCATAGACATGCCACCAACAGCCATCGGCTTCCCTTTTAGAGAAGGACTGGCCAACGTTTCAACAGCCGCATAGAAAGCATCCATATCCACATGTAGCCATGTCCTTGACAGATCACGTGTGGCTTCTAACTCTACAATCTTTCTATCAGCAATCTGTAAATGTCATAAATTTCAATTCAAGTTGATACATGTGCTCAATATGACAGAATACAAGAAAAATAACGTTTCATTCTTCTGTCATTATATGTCCTTTTTATTCTCTTTTACTTCTCTCATTTTTATCTTTCCCCCTCCCTACTTATTACTCAATCACTTTACACTAAAGAATCATGATCAACCTAGTTATATAGCAATTACATATAGCGATTTGAGTCCGCACTTGCACTTAATCCAATAACCAGTATATGGTTTCCTATAAGACAAACATATATAATCAAAATTGTTTGAGCTTATTAACTACTTGTTAAATTCTTTTCTTTGCTTAAAACTAAACTATACCTTCTGATAATGTGAGATATCAGAGTCAGTAAGCTTCGCTTGCTGCGCTCTTATGCTCTCGATTTTCTGCTTCATGTAAGCTTCTTTTTTCTCCTCGTTTTCGAAATACTTAGATCCTTTGCTCATCTCATACACAATTCTCTGCACTTTCTCCTTGTCCACACCTTCCATCCCTAGTACAATTCAAATCGCCCAAAAACTCCATCAGAAAATTAAATGTATAAAAAAAAAAATGGAAAAATTCTCAATCAAGTGAAATCGGAATGAATTCAACAGTAATTATAATTGTAACTTTTGATCAATTAAACTACCTGCTTTGGCGTTGGTATAAACAGTGTGATAGGACTGCCATGGCTGCTCGGAATCGTTACCGGAATTTGATTTTTCATTGTTTTCCATCGCTAATCTTAGTTTTCTTTAACGTCTGGATGGATTTTCAGATTCTTCAAGAAATTCAACAGATTACAAAGGATTGAATATGGAGAATATGCATTCAATTTAATTTAGGTTAATGGGAAAATGGGGGAAAATTGGAAAAGGAATGACGCGCCAAAAGTAATTGGGGGGGGGGGGGGGGGGGGGCGTGGTGGTTAGGGTTATGCAAATTACAAATGAGGACATGAAGATGTCAAAATGACAAATAATGGCAATGTGAATGTCAAAATTGCGAACAAGAACTCAAGAATACAATAACTATAAGTAAGGTATCTAAGAATGTAAAATTCAAATGTTTCGCGAGAAGCATGCAGCCAAATTGCGAATCTCTATAACGAATGGTGTAGGCATGTGGGTTGGAATTTTTGAGTTTAAGAAGTTATGATTGTTTAAGCAAGATGTCTTGAATTCGATTTCTAATGCTTACGAAAAAAAATTAAAAAATTTGGAAGAGATCTCTCAATTGCGTATAACATTATCTCGAGAAGTTAGCCCGAACCTCAGACCTAAGTACACTCATGGTACATTCACAAATACGGGACGTATGTATAAAAAGGGTTTTAAAATGTATATATATAATTAATTTTTGGGTCAAATACAATATGGATAGTCCATACATTTAATATCTCCTAAATCTTGAAAATTTTCATTCACACCCTTACTATTCAGTATTGTTTTTTTTTTTGTTATACAAATGTACCCTCATTTTACAAATTTGCACCTTAAATTTAAAAGCGAACTTGAGAAAACCTTTTCAACACAAGCCTGAAACTTATATTTATAATAATATTTTTTTAAGTCTAAAAAATTAATATTTATTATTGCATTTAAGTTTAAATCTTGACTAAACTATATATTGTTTCTCTCAGGTTGATTAGATAATAGCTCGATGAATTTATAATTTTGGGGACGGAGTCTAGAAATATAAATTTCTATGGATTGCACTTTTTTTTGTTAATATATGGGAGTAGTTTATGAAAGTGTCAATACATCAATTGAGCAAAATGGGTGATGTTTTTTGTCAAAAGAAAATATGATTAGAGAATTTTAGAGATATAATCGAAAACTTTGAAAGTTGATGTAGTATTTGATGTAGGATTCATATTTTAGGGGTGTAACTTGTATTTACTCCCTTTTTCTTTTGCAAAATAATGGAAAGTGCATGGACTAGAAAGAAAAAAGAAAAAAAAAGAAAACTTCCACCGCACTCCTTCCTAATTTAATTTCCAAACATACCCTTTTTAGTTTTGCCGCCATCGCCATACTCAACACTACACCATTTTCCCTCTCATCTCTCTCTCTCTCCTTTTTTTTTCTCTCTCTCTCTAGACCAAAATCAAATCTCCAAACTTCAAATTTTACTTTTACCTCCGGTAAAGTCTTCGTTTATCTTTCTCTCCTGGTAAAATGACGCAAAATCCTGCTGAACAAGGTAAGATTTTCAGTATGATATTAACTTTTCGATTCGTAATATTGCTGATTCCGGTATGTGTTTATCTGTGCGATTGATTATTTTCTGATTATTTATTTGCTGCTGTTACTGTTTATAATATTCATATTTTTCCGGTTATAAACAATTATTTACTGTTTTGAATCATTTGTAAGGAACTATGGTACTTTATTAAGTGATATTATGTGCTAACTTTGGAGTTTTGAGTACTCATCAAGAAAAAAAAAAAAAAAAAGAAAGAGTTTTGAGTAGTTGAGAAGAAATTGGGGTGTTAAATATGTATTCAATGCCATGGAGTATATAATAAGAAAGTGAATAAATAAATAAAACAAAGAAACACATTTCATATCTAAAAGTAAATGAACAAAATGAAAAGATTGGGGGCATTCCGAGAATCGAACTCGGGACCTCTCGCACCCAAAGCGAGAATCATACCACTAGACCAAATGCCCAGTTGTTGATTATGCTTTTTCCTATATGATGACCTTAGCTTATGTCAGTTAATTATTTGCAGTCAAGTTTGGGTATTTAATATATTCCCATGTGAAGCTTTAGCTAGCAAGATATTGATATCTAAAAAAAATAAAATGTTGGAGAGTTTTGAAGTGTTGCAACTTTTATTAAATCTATATGCAAATTGCAATGGTCGATATTATAAGTATATAGCTTCCTTTATCCTCTCTCTAATTTTTACTCGGTCATCATTTGCTTTATGTTGGATCCCATGAGATTGGCTCGTGCTATTATGATTGGATTTGTGACTATGGTAAGATGTTGTCTTTCATTTTTTTGGTTAGCACGTTACATTACGATTAGGACTTTTACGTTTTAAATTGGAAAATAAACTAGGTTTTGTAATTATATAGTGCTTGTGCCATTTTGTTTATTTGGTTGAATGTTGTATTACACTTTTACTACTCCCTTTGATTTTAATTTTGTAAATGTGTGTTGAAATCATTCTGCAAAAAAATGGGAAAAGAAAAAAGGGTAGATGGGGCATTCCGAGAATCGAACTCGGGACCTCTCGCACCCGAAGCGAGAATCATACCACTAGACCAAATGCCCTCTTGGTGTTGGGGTTCTGCTTGTAGTTCTTATCTTTCTTATTTTTGTTTTGTTTTGCATGTCCTCTTTTTATTGTGCAATTAAAACTTTAATGTTTGGCGCTTCATCTCGTAACTCTTTGTTTTACAGACAAAAATGATGAAAATTGTGTTTTAGAGCTATGAGAATATTTGAGTAATGTGTGTTCGGATTTTAGATTTCTAGTGTAATGAATATTGTATTTTTAGAAAAGAATATGAAATAATTATGACTTGATATATATAAAAATTCACGTTCTACAACCAAAGGCACAATAGAAAATGAGTCTTTTGAAATAATTTTTGTCAACGTTTGGTGTCCTAATTTGTCATTTTGTTTTCCTTTTCGGTTTGTTTGGGAGATGTCAAAAAAAAGGGGCATTCCGAGAATCGAACTCGGGACCTCTCGCACCCAAAGCGAGAATCATACCACTAGACCAAATGCCCTGTACTGATCAGCTTTGTAGCGCTACATACTTGACTGTACCATAAAATTAAACTAAAACTTGAAGCGCAGTTATTGTAGTGTACGCATATTAATTACAATTTTAAGAGAATTATGAATGACGGGTTTTCAGGAAGTTGTATTTCGGCCCAAGATGTCTCGGTGGAGTAGATTGAAGATCGATGATTTGAAGGTTGATCCCACACTGAATGTCTGTGTTTCTCTAATTATGTAGTAATAGTTAATACGATTGTTGATCGTTTGTAATAGAAATTTTTAATTGATGATTGTACCCACACTGAATGTCTGTGTTTTTCTAATTATGTAGTTATAGTTAAAATGATTGTTGATAGATTGTAATAAAAAATTGTTAATTGATGATTGTTAAATTGACATTTCATGTAATTGCTTTACTTAACCAAAAACATCTTAGATTTCGTTTTGCTTTTCTAATAGTAAATAATTTCATATGTCATCATATCAGAGATATGAGTTATTATTTATTAATTATTAATAATCAATCATTGTTGACGACCAACTATTCAATTATAAGACCTATACAGATATACTCGGTGGCAATAGAAGATCCAGACTGCTTTGATTTACTATTGATATAAGTTGGTTTTCATAAAGAGAGAGAAGAATGCCTGAATAAAACCAATATCAGATTGCGAAGCAAAAGGAAAACAAAACTGAAGTTACAACAAGTCTATGATGCACAAACAATTTGTACAGTCATGTTTTTGCAAATACAAACACAATGTACAAAGAAACCTTTCCAGAGAGAGAAACTTTAAAAAGGTGTAAGATGCAAATTCCTAGCTCCTATGTTCATATTTTTACTTTTTCACATGGCGAGAATTTCCTATTATTATAATGAACATAACGTTGATAATTACACAGTATGATTTGTCCGACAACCTCTTCAGTCGACATCTCCTTGGTTATGAGAAATTTGGTCCTTGAGTAAGTGACCAGCAAATAACAAGAGCTCCACCATTTCAAATCCAGCTGCAGAAACAAAATCCACTTTCTCATCTTTACCAGGTTCAGGGTTTATCTCGTTGCGTGATTGATCTGTTTCAGCTGACCAACTGATGGGAAGAGAGCTGCTAAGTGCCATCTTCACAAGTTTTGCTTCAGCAATGATTCGATCTAGAGCTTCAAAGCAGCTTGTATTTCCACTTTCTGCTTTAGCTGAATCTTTGACCTGCAAAATCAAATGTAGCACGATAAGATGTAGAGCAATGGAGATGACTTCGTTTTAGGATTTTAGTCGTCAAAGAAGAGAGCCAAATAAGGATTTCCTGATATGGAGACTTTTTTTCTCAAAAGTATTTTTGACTCTCTGTTAATGATGTGTCATTATTAATTAGTGAATAATTACTACGAGTCCCGTGACATTTTGCAAATTACCAAGACAGTCCATGTCTGGTCCTGACAACTCAAAAACCATGTCAAAAAACAGGGGGTGAAATCGTTATATGGTTTTACTGACAGAGGAGGTTATGATAATTTCCTAGAACTCAGGTGTGTTTCGTAATTAGGGTCTCATGCACATGGGGTGTCAATATAATCTACCCTTGATCGGGGTTTCACGGAGGGGATGTCTATGTAACTTACACTTATTAATTCCTCCTTTGGGGAGATAGCAAACTTTTTTTAACTCTCAATTAATGCTCCTAACCGAGTAAAAAAGAATACATAAGATAACAGGCAGAGTAATCACCTTCAAAAGTGTAATCCGAAGTCTACGAACTGAAGAAAGTAGATGCTCCATACTTTCCAGGCTCTCCTTGAGGGTTGCATTTTCAATTTTCATCCTGCATGCAGGATTGAATAAGAACAAAGCGCAAAATGCAAAACTATGTATTGAAATAGTACAACAAAAAAATTTAAGGGTCCCCTATTCAATTTTTCCACAAACCTTGCAAAATCCATATGATAATTAGACTTATCATAATTTACATGTGAATCAGCATCATTTCCATCAGAACCTCCCACCCAGCGTGTTAAGTAAGTTCTCTTAAGCAGATTTTTCAATTTTCCATCTTTTTCCTGTATGATTTTTCTTTCTCCAGTCTCACCCATATGCTTTCCTTGTACCTTGTCCTCAACGGTCTTTCTGCATAAGTTTACGTATTATGGTAAAAAAAAGAAAACAATGGAAAGTTCGAATACAACACTGTTTCTTGTCACTTTTTTAATAGCAAAGTATAGAAGGAAAAAAAAAAAAAAAAAAGCTTAAAAGACCCCATAGTGCCAACTGGTAAAATAAATTTATATCATGATGAAATTATCACCTCCAGACAAAATTTGACAGTTCAATATGGCAGAAATGGGGATGCACTCTGAAGCATAATGCATATGTAGAAAATGTAAATGATATTCATTAAAAGATGAAGAGGGGAACATACTCCTGCAGCATGTATCTTTCCTGCTTCAGCTGTGCCAACTCCATAAGAGCTTTAACTTTTTCATTAGTAACCTAAACCAACAAAAGATGATCATATAGTATCAAATCATGGTAGAACCATTTACATAGACATGGCACGGACAGAAAAAGAAAAATATTTTTGTCCACTAGAGAATCTATCTATTCATATATGATACATACCCCCCCACCCCACCCCACTCCCGCCCCAAATGTTTAAAAACTTCATTTATTTGAGACACTTGGCAATCCCATCTTATAAGGTCGTCTTATGAAAGGTGCATACTTTTACTCGCCTGAAACAAAGATAACATCGAACTTTGCATAATGTAAGATCTTCTTCAACAGAAAATATCCAAAAGGGCTTTTGAAACAGCATTCAAAAACTTTCTTCTTGCAGGCCATATAGATGCTAAATTGGAGAATATAAATATTTAGCAGAGGCTTTTCAACTAGTTGTTGTTTGATATGCAATCTGTATTACCTGCAGTAAGTTCCTCTGAAGTTCCTCAATTTTCTTCTGTAAAGCTGCATTTACATTACTCTCTAGCATGTGTCTTTCTTCTTGTTGTGATAAAAGTAATAATGTCGCCACCTGAATACCAACAAAATTCTCTAAACAAAAATATGATGCAATAAGGATAGAAGCAAACAAGTTTTCTAGGCAACCTTTTCCTGCAATGCCTGAGCAAGGGCTTCAGAGGTATCACTATTTTCAAGAGTAGTACTTGGAGTTGGCTCATTACTCTGAAGAAAAAATAAAGCTTTTTTTTTCAAATAAATATGAAATGCAGAAACAATGAAGTGACGTTATCTTGATAAAATGTAAATGAAAATTTACTATCAAGCTAGCAAGAACATGCCTTAATGATTGAAGCTGGATGAGAATCAGCACTAACATGTACATCTCTGCATTCACTCTCAAGTAATTCGTTTTTTTGTATAAGAGAAGATTTCAAATTGTGTTCTTCACTAAGTTCAAGCTGCCTGATTTTCTCAACGACCGCATCGTTAATTGATTTTAGCTCTGAATAACCCACATCAAGCAAGTTTACTATATTATTTCTGTATTGAGAATGCTGATGAAATAAAGCTGATATCTGCTTCTTGATCTTCTCATCCGAACGAATCTGTATATTACATAGTTTGAAAAATTAGTACCAGACAAATGCAACTGAAAATAATGTTTCGGTTATTCAGGATACAAATTCTTACTTTATTTTTCTCCAAGTCAGAAACTTTCTTCTTCAAATGAGATTCAATTTCCAGTCCCTAATCACCAAAATAACATTGGCACAGTAGTAGTCAACAAAACTGGATTAGTAGATATCAAACCACAAACTACATTTAAATTAAAAAAAGAAAAGAAGACGAACAAAAAGAAGTTAGGCGCTCACCATTTGAAGTTTGTTTCGCAGATTAGCAACACCTTTCCTCAGAGTTTCAATTTCTGCTTCCAGAGAACTCTGTCTGAACAAAAGTTAATCAAGTTGATGAAAGTAAACTGAGATAAGTTCTTTAAGTTTTAAATGCATTACGACATGAACATTACTGAAATTGCAATAAAATCTCAGTTCTGAATTTCACATGCATATAATTAACGCTAAAGTTGCTTTCACATGTCTAACTTAGGGAAGTCAGAAGTAAATGTGCTAGTCTTAGTTCGCAATGCTTGAAAAAAGCTCAACAAGGCCTTCTGCTTGATTCCTTTGTTAATATCATTTTTGTTAGTAAATTACAAACCAAATGCCTCAATATATCTCAACATATTCAAAAAGCAAGTAAAGAAAGAATACATCACTAGTATCACAAGTGGAAGAACTTATATGGGAACTGGTACTTCCAGTTAATAAAAGGTATCCATCAGATAAAATTAGCGTGACTACACTTCAAACACCATGTGATATCAGAACAGCTAATACTAAATTAATGAACCATTAATACACTAGTTCAAAACTCCAAATAAGAGATGGCTAATTTATCATTTTTCAGCACTTACAATGTAATTCGACGTGGAAGCTTCCTCCTGATCGTTTTGGAACCTCCAAGTTTCCGCTGAATCCTTCAAGAGACACTCACATTTCTCTTCCCAGCTTGCATCGGTAAAACTCTCCAGGGAACATTCTCTGATGTGGTAAAATTTATCAATAACCTATCATAAATAAAAAAATGTCTTTAAAATAGTTAACACGTAAATTATATAATCAAGAAATGATTGTCATTTTTATTTCGGAAGCACTTAGCAAGTGGCAGAACCATAATATTGGGAAGTGCATCCTACAACATAAGGTCTGAAGTGTGATTTTAAGTAAAGGGTTTACTAAATGTGCCTTTCTTTTTAGAGTGGGTATCATATAGCATTATATAGCGTGTAAAATCTAGATGATTACCTCTTTGAAAACCTCATTTTGTCTTTCATGCTTTTCCAAATCAATCCGGAGAGTCGTGGTTAGTCCCTTTTCTTCAAGAAGTTCGGAGGTCAGTCCTTCAATCCTGTAGGAGTAAAAGGGCACTTTAATCTACATGCACTAGCTCAATATTTTATTTCACAATACAATAGAGAGAAGCCAGTATAGCACATCAATGAACAAACAGAAATTATATGCAAGAGAAGTTCCGTGTTGACATGTGTTCCTTCACTATCTATCTGGTAAAAAAGAATTGGTTTACTAGTGGATGGGGCCTGGAAATGAGAAAAACGAGACCAAAAAGAATATCAAAGATCTTCTATTGGGGTAGGCGGGAGAAATTGATACTGCGAAGGGTATGAAACACTACTCCTCCACCCTGACACGGAATTTCAATATATTTCATAATATACAATTTAAGTTGCTTTATCTTTTCATACATTACAAAAGGTGCACAAATATATCTTAAAAAACAAAAATTTGGCTCCTGAAATTTATCTTCCATATTGATAAAGATCAACATTCTAAGTTCTAACAAAGAGTGTCTATCATATATATTAGCTCAAGAGAAACTAAACACTAAACGAGAATCTTGAAATCACACTCCATAATTTACTAGCATTGCAGCAAATTTCATAAAAAGTATCATGCCTACACTCTAGAACACGTTTGGAATGACTGGAAAAGTTGCAAAAGTATTCAGAAAATTACCTTCTTTTAGATTCGCTCAGCTCCTGTGGCCTCAGCTCCTCTTTCTCCTTAGCCTTTTCAGCCTGTTACAACCATACATGAAAAGCAATTAGGTATTGTAATCAGATTCATTCATGTCAGAAATTGAAAGAAAGAACCACCAAGTTTATAGAGTAATTGGGCATAATGGATAGAGGGGGGAGGGAATGACTATGAGAAGAAAAAGTCAACCTCCATTATTGCATTATCTCGCTCAGCAAAAGCAGCAGCGACACAACCTTGGAAAAATTTAAGCTGTTTCTCAGCTTCAACATTCTGGAAAAGTGGAAAGCAAGCATAGAATGCAGTCAACTACTCTGACATACAAAAATCTGGCATATATTCCTAGCTTTTTAAATTTAAAGCGTAGATGATGAGGAGTGTTGTCAACTTTACAAGTACGACAAAAAGGACAAATGTTTCCACTAAGCATCATGATATAGGACAGGTGGAAATCAAGGTATAATATGAAGAGCTACATCTATTCACGACACGAGAGAGAGAGAGAGAGACCTTTGCAACTTCTGCACTATGTAGATCTGCTAGTTGGCTCTGAAGAAAAAGAGCAAACATGTAACATCTGATTTAATTTTAAATTGAATAAGCGAGAATCATGCAGGTGATACTAATGAAATCTGGATGATCTTACTTTAATACGATAAGCCTCAGACAGCTCATCTTGAAGATTTTGATTTTCTCTTGTGCAAGCAGTCAAATTCTTTTTCAAGTTCTCAATCTCCTGCTCCAACGCAGCCGTCCTAATTTGAGACAAAATCAATAATTCTATCATTTTGTCGTAAAAAAAAAAAAAGAAACATGCATACTCCATCCTCCCCTTCAAGGGATCAAAACATAGATGAGAAATTAATCATAAGATGTCGAATTCAATAGTAAACAATTTTTAAACCTCTGGAAATGCATTCGAGTTGCCACTCCAATATAGGCAGGTCCAGCTTGTTGCATACACAACTGTTCAACATCTTTGTGCAGTTCATCACGTTCTGCACAAAAAATTAAAAAACAAAGCAAATGAGCAACCACGACATAAACTACTGAAAACTAGATGCCGACTACGGATATCAAGAGAACTAAGACCCTCATGATAACCCTAGTTATCGGCTCCGTATAGACCCAAAGCCAGGATCATTCAAATCCTAAAATGTTTATGTGCAACCAAATCTTCATTTATTAACATAATTAGTATAACACACACATCCGCTTATGTTATATTTCCCTAGAGTTGCTTCTCTAGTAGACACTGCCATGCTAGTTTACGCACTTACAAGAAATAATAATATATTCAAGAGGTTTCTTCTGCTTTTCCAGATTTAAAGGAAGTACAGAAATCCAACAAGGCTCCAATATTTCACTAATCGATCACCGGTCCACTGTTCGACTCACCAGATTACTCATAGCCGATTAATTTTAGAGATTAAAAACCTCGCGTCGTCTGCTATCTCAAGAGAACTATTCAAGCTTCTACTGTCGATCAATTTATTCAATTTCATCTTTATCTCCAAAATAACTTGTTATTTCCACTTCCAAACCAAAAAAATAATAATAAATCGCAGCATAAAAGATAAATCTAAAAACTAAGTAATTGAAAGCCATATGAACACATACCGCGCTCCAACTGTTGAACACGAGCAACTAAAGATTCATTATCGG
Source organism: Buddleja alternifolia (assembly GCA_019426215.1). Classification (NCBI taxonomy): domain Eukaryota; kingdom Viridiplantae; phylum Streptophyta; class Magnoliopsida; order Lamiales; family Scrophulariaceae; genus Buddleja; species Buddleja alternifolia. The sequence continues at coordinate 5,506,205 of CM033404.1, forward strand.
TCGAATTTTGATCCATGGCTGGAAAACAAAAATGACAGTGAATCATGTTCAAATTTCGACATAACTTTAAATAGTAAATCAGAACAAATATTTTTATCGAATACTTCGAATTTTCCTACAGTTCGAAAATGAATTTCGTTCAGAAAATTAAACTCCATTTATCATCCAGCCAAATATTATGTGCAATACATACAAAAAACAGTAAAAAAACTGCACACAAACATCAGGTGCGTATAAATTAAGCAATAATTTGTGTGTAAAATAATACCTGAAAATCAAAATTGGATTTAGGAACTTTAGAACATAGCGCCTTTTCGATTCTTGCTCGCCTCAGCTTCCCCAAGGAGGGTATAATGATTGTGTTGTGTTTTTCAATTAATTAGAGATATATCTATGTATATGTATGTATGTATGTATATTTTGTAGAATTCTTTTCTTCATTGCTTAGTTCATCTTTTACCCCTGCCAAAATTAGAATTGCCAGGTCACCCTACTCGCCAGTCAGTCACGACCACTCTGTGTGCACTTTTTTTTCTATTTTATTTTATGTTCTTTTGGTAATTTTAGTGCACTTGAATTTTGCTGTGTATATTTTAGAGATCTTAAACTAAAGGGGTAATTGCGTAAAACCCCCGATTATTATTTTGAAAATGCTAAAATCTCTGTGTTAATAAAATAAACTAATCATCCATGTGTTTTTAAAAAGTATGTAATAAAGTCAAATTTCATCAAAAAAAATGAGTATGTTTTTCATATTTTTCACCTTTATTGACATATTCATTTGTCATTTATATATTTTTCATACAATATAAAAGGTAGATAGTATTAATTCACTCAAAAAACACATATTTTCTTCTATCTTTTTAATAAAATTTGGTTTTTTGCAGACTTTTTAAGAATACAAAAGAATGATAGCCTATTTCGTTAACACAGAGGATTTTTAGCATTTTCAAAATAACACAGAGAGATTTTATGCGATCAACCCTAAACTAAATATCCAGTTGCTTATTCAAATGCTCCCGAGAATTTTAATAAGATGGAACACTTAGTTAAATACGGGTTGGGAAAAAAATCACCATTTTATAAGTATGAGTCTATTATAAATTTTGTTGAAAGTTGTGGTGAAAAATTCGGCTAAAAAAGAGGAGAAAGAAAAACAAATGGATTCCGAGGTATATGAATATATTAAGATTTAAGAATCTAAATGAATTTATCCTAGAGTAGAAATACGACTTAATTTTATATAAATTTATAAGTTATTTTACTTGTATTTGCTTTTAATTTATTAAAATAATATTTTATATGAGTCACTATTTGAAAATAATTAATATATCATTATGTTCTTAACGTTATAGTTTTAAATCAATAATACTCATTCAGTACTTATAAAAATTAATTGTTTTTAACTTTTAAATAAAAATAATATTTTTTTCAAAACTAAAATATTATTCATGCGAGATACATAAGTTATGTGTACTGAACAAAGTAGTTCAAAAGTACGAATTCGTTAAGTTCAAAATGCATATGAAAAACATAAATGTTTTCTAATTATAATGTATACATGTATTGTACATTTATAATATAAATTTTAACTATCATGCAATATTTCATGTTAATGAAATGCTTGTAACGTGCATCATACACAAATAGTTATAATTATATTCATATCTAACGGGGTATGAGATGCCTAACGATGACCGTATGAGGGGCGGAAAACCCGAAAAAAGGTAAATATCAAGGTACCATTAATTAAACTACCAACAAAATGACGGTTCAAAGCAATCACACGTATGTATTGTGACAACTCAATGAGGCTCGTAAAATCAACTTATTACCCAATAAGAAAACATGGGTCCTCGACAACAATTTGATGGGCAATTAGCCAAACATTTGTTGTCGTTCACTGTAGTTCCAGTGACAGTAATTCCTGCAGATGTCTCTCCAATTTCTTTCAACTTATTACAGAAACTCTCAGAAATTAAGCAACAATTTCTACGTGAACTAACTTAACTTACATTAACTTTTTTTAACAAAATCGACAAGTCTGCAATTCTTGCCACGCTCTAAGCGGACCCCTCTCCCGTATATTACACGTTAAACATCATTTACTATATTTACATTCATCGAGCAAATCCGTACAAGACATACAAATCAACTGGGCTTCAATCAGAGTGGCTGGTCATTGTTCAGACATCATGCATGAATCATCTGTACATTCTGTGAAGAACAAAATCAATCAAGCAAGAAAGTGTAAGTACATTATATGCCTTGAACAAAATCAATACCAATTACCACGTGAATGAGTACACGGTTTCTCGCTGTGACATCAAATGGTGAAATAACGTGTGGGATTGTAAGAATTCTAGTTATTGCAACAAACTGACCTCAGCTTACAGAATATATACACATTAATGACGCAAGTTGCATAATTGAATCACCAAATCAAAGTGGTGAATAGTTGCATTGGTTTTAGTGTCGCCATGAGGTAGTGACTGGTACCATCAATTGAGAGGTACATGGACATAGGTATACATACTTTTCCATCTAGGTTGATCATATATATAGACACCCCTTGCTTGAGACACAAATTACGAAAAACACCCCGAAGTTTGAAAAATTACCATAACCTCCCTTGTGAGTGAAAACATATTACAGTTTCACCATTGTCAATAAAAAACATATGACAATTTCACACACCCCTCGTTTTTCAAGTTCTAACAAGGGTGTCCTGGTCTTTTGCAAAACCTCAAGGGGTTCGCGGTAATTACCCAAGAAGTGAGGGAGTGTGCATGTAATTACCCCATATATATATATATATATATATATAGAGAGAGAGAGAGAGAGAGAGAGAGAGAGAGAGGCAATCTTTACGACAGCAGGTAATTATGCTACTTCAACTTCATTTTTCAGTCACTATCTGTTATTTTTCTACAAGATAGAGAAATTGTTTGGTTTCAACTTCACTGATTTCACTCAAAACAACATTTCATCGAGAAAGCAACAAGCAAAATATACAGTTTTCATGGTAATAAAAGAGAATGGCACAAATATCTTACCATCTTTGGGGTGTTTCTTCCTTTCAGCGTCTTCAATGCTGCCTCTGCAAAAGCCTGTGCTGCTTCAGCATCAGCTTCTGCTGCCTCAGCCTCCCGGGCCGCCTCTTCAGCTTCAGCCATTGCAGCTTCTGCTTCAGCAACTGCTTGAGCGGCGGCTGCAGCAGCTTCTTGCGGAGTCATACTCCTCATCTTGGTTAACTCTGAATCAATCTGAGATTTCGTGAGATGACTAAGGTCATCACGATCAATTCTTGGGGACATCCCCTGACTTCCTTCCACAATGGGATTAGAAGGATTCCTTCTTCTTTCAGATAACGTGGAAGTTGCAGCTACTCTATACTTGCGTTTATTCTGAAAAAGCAAATAGCCTCAAAATTTAAGTCAAGCAACTTCAATTCTCAAATAAATCAGCTAAGTTAATCTTCGAATATAAGTAATATTAGGAAAAGTATATGTAGCAATGAGAGTCAAAAACACCTTAATAAGTTTTCCACTAGCAGCCAGATGTTTCAACTTTGCAGACAATATCCTTTTAAAATTTGGAGGTGCCCAGTATTGATCCTAGGGAAAAACAAAAATTTGTAAGATTAGAAGAAGATAGCTAATAGTGAACTCAATTATTAGGTAAGATATGGTTGCAAATTAGGTCTAGAAGACTATTGGTAGAAGAAGTCTACAATTCTTCAGTGTACATTCAGATGTAGAAGTATGGATTACCACATATTCATAAATCAACCAAATGTGAGACAAAATCAAGCTAGCACAAAAGAGAAACAGCCAATCTCATGGATTTAAATAACAAAAAGCACCTCTATGTATCCAGCTATTGTTGTCTTGTTAGAACCACCAGGCTCCCTCAAGTTGTTTATAGCCTCCATTATGAGGTTGTCCAACCTTTTTATAAAATAAATAAACATTCAATGTCAGTGGTTGGAGGTATTCCAAACAAAACTTAGGTTACCATTCTACAACCATTCAATATTTTCACCTAGATCTCAACTAAAGTACATATAAAACTAACTAATAAGACATGAGTATGCTAGTCAAAAAAACAAAAGGTCTTATGCAGAGTTAGAAACTAACTCGATAATGTGAGGGCGTCAGTACCTTTTGCAATGCTATAAATAAGCGGCTGTAACGCACAGAGATCTAAATCTAGCAAGAATACCAGGTATCTTATTCGGAGAAGCTAAAGAACATCTATCTAACTCATCCAGAATTTGGAACTTCTTTTCTCAAAAGTTCCATTAACATGAAAAAAGGTATGGATATTAAAATAAGTGATAATGTACAAGGGGAACACTTTTTGTAACTTTGATTTGAAAGAGCTGCCAAACTTGTAAATAAAATGTCTAACCTCATGATAGATCTTTTTGGGCCATCATTTGGTGAAGAACCACCTGAAGTAGCAAGAGTCCTCCCATCGACTATTTCCTCGTCGCTTTGACTTGTTGAAAGAGTCATAGAACTCTCTCCATGCTTAGGTGCAGGGTGTATTCTTTTTAGAGCTAACCTTGCCCTCTCCCGTGAGCCCCATCCATTTGCCATGACACTCATGTTCCTCCACTTATCCTAGAGACCAATAAACCAATTCTATTATGAAATCAGAAACAATTATATAACTAGAACTCACAATCCAGAAGATATGTCATTCCTGAAACAAAAAATATACCAGACTGAAAATCTACCTTGAGATCAACATTGGATCGTAGATACAGAACTCCACTAAATTGCGGGTCCTTAAGAATCGTACGCCATTTCCCAGGTCCATGCTTAAGGACTCCAGCTTTAAGAGCGGCTTCTTCCTCTGGAGTCCACTTTTGTTTAGGTGCCCCCATTAACTATCAAGCAAGGAAAAACTCCTAGATCAACTGCACAAAAAGGTTACCGAAACGGTAAGCTGATGAATACAATTTCAATAATTGCCACCTAATTCACATAACGAAATATGATCCGGCACCACTCCAATAACCTATAATCATAATGCCAAAGAAATGTCAATTAAATTTCACCAGAAGAATTGATTGGCCTTCATATGTAAAAACAAGCAGATCCTTTATTATCATAATCGTCTAGAAAAATCACAGACAAAAATTCCCAAAAATGAAATATCTCACTGATCAAATTTCAGATTTCTCCGATAAAAAGTCCGATTGAATTTACGAAACTCTAGTGTAAATTAATCAAAATTCAATCACAATCTAATCTAGTTCATTTACATGGCGCATAAATAATAGGATCCTTGTAGCCACAAATCCGGAAACCCTAAACCTAATTCCGCAATACGCATCACAATTTCTCGAAATTGGTTCAATCGGGCAGCTCAAAAAGGAATTAAAAGACGAAAAAGGTGAAATGTTACCCGGAAGATGCAGATTATTGCTTTGATTGTGAAGATCTAAATCCCCAAAATTTGTATCATCAATATAAATGTATGCATAGGCATGCTTGAGGGTGTGAATTAACGGTATTTTGTGCGTATTTCCTCTCTATCTTCCACGTGGATTAAGCAAGTTGAAGGTATAATTATAAATGAATGGGGGTAAACACAAGAAAAATAGCTATTGGCTAGATGCTCATATTTATTTATTTTATCTCATTTATATTGATAGCCTAATTATTGATGTTCGCTCTCCTAAATTTGATAATGATATTTCAATTGTTTTTTTTATATTGAGTAACAGATCAAAATGTTCTTATAATTTTAGGAACATAATTTGTATCAAGTGTAAGAGAATATTTACCCTCCATATTATGTTAACACTTCCTTTTTATCTATATAATCTCATTTTTATATGTTAGCACTTCCATTCTCTTTTTTTTAATTGAATTCATTCGACCTATTTTACTTAATATCATGCTTTGATAATCATGATGTAGAGTTGATATCGTACAATAAAATATATGTATATATGAAAAATCGAAACTAAAGCAAAAGACTAATATTCATTTGTCCTTGCAAATTATTTTATGAGTGGGCACTGGACATCGAGCTGAGCCAGTTTGATTGGAGTTACAGTTTTTTAACAAGTAGAGCTCGAGCTCATACATACCTGCTTGTGGGCTTGGGGCCAGTACATACATAATAAAAAATTAATTATTTTATATGTTTGATAAACAAATAATTATTAATATTTTTTGATGGGTTTGCGAGCCTACAAACAGATTTATTTGGCCTCGAGTTCGATCCGTTAAATTTGGTGCCCATCCCTAAACAATTTAGTTGTCAATTTATGTTATAATGTAACTTTCATTATTATATATGGAGAATTAAGTAACAAAAATAAGGAATGTATAAGTGCTGGCATAATAAAATATGGGATTATAAAGCTAAAAAGGAATAATAGTATATGAAGGGTATATTTGGTTTTACATTTTATGTGAATTGTATTCTAAAACTATAAGAATATTTTGGTCCATTCATTAATATAAAAAGAAATTGGGGTGTCATTATCGGACTTTGGAGTGCAAATTCAACTTGTGTACTGTGTGCAATTCTCACATATACCTGTGTGAAAAAGACAGATACAGAATACATACCAAACCATTGTATTCGATGTGACGTAGAATTACCGAATTCTTCTTAAAGTTTGAGAGCTTCTTTCGAGAAGATCTTTTCTTACCATGTCATTACATATGTAGTAATCATTTCATTTTTATCGAGCCTTGTGTTGAGTAATTGTGTGGAGTCGGATCAAAACAGGTTGGAAAAGGAGCCAAAATAGAGCCACGAAGGGTCGGGGTTAGACTGGGATCGCAAAAGAACAAAAAGGAGGCGAAAAATTGAAGCAAGGGGGCGCCGCCGGCAGAAAAATGGCGCCCGGGCGCCACTGTATGACGCCTGGGCGTGGGCAACAGCGCTGGAGACACGGTTTTGACGGTTTTTTGTGGCTCATGTATTTTTTGCATGTTTTTTGAGTCCTATTTTGATGAGGATTGTTTCCTTAAGTCCTAGGGTTGATTTAGGATTGTTTTTCCTAAATCTATTAGGGTTTTAACTTCACTTTTGTCTATTTAAATAGCATAGAACTCATCTTGTTATGGTAATCGAATCACTTTGAGAGAGTTGAAATAAAAGATCTAGTTGGAGGTGGTTTTTTTCCCTTGATTGGGTTTCCATCATAAAATTTTTTGTCTTCTTTATTGCTTTTGTTTTCCCATATTTTCTTTTTATTTCCCGTTGTTAATTCACCATTGAAAGCCTTGATTCCTAACAACTGGTATCAAAAGCCTAAGGTTTTGAGTTTTAGGAGACATCTTAGAACTAGATCCGAGGGTAAACACGAGAGCTTAGATTAGCTTTGAGTTTTTTGTCGAGTGGGAGCTATGGCTGGTGATGAGGGAAAAGTTAAGATAGATAGGTTCGATGGTAGGGATTTTGGGTTTTGGAAGATGCAGATAGAGAATTATTTGTATCAGAAAAAACTACACGAATCGTTGACGGGAAAGAAGCCGGCGAAGATGATGGATGAAGATTGGGCGTTGCTAGATCGCCAAGCTTTGGGTGTGATTCGGTTGACGCTGGCGAAGAATGTTGCTTTCAACATCATCAAAGAGATGACTACAGCGGGTCTGATGGAAGCGCTATCAAATATGTACGAGAAGCCATCCACCTCGAATAAGGTATATTTGATGCGTAGATTATTCAATTTGAGGATGGGTGAAGGTGGATCTGTGACGGATCACATCAACGAGTTTAACGTGATTTTAACTCAGTTGAGTTCGATAGAAATCACGTTCAATGATGAGATCCAAGCTTTGATCCTACTTTCATCCTTGCCTGATAGTTGGAGTGCAATTGTGACTGCGGTAAGTAGTTCTTCCGGGGATAAGACTCTGAAGCTTCAAGAAATCCGGGATATGATTCTGAGCGAGGACATTCGTAGGAAATAAGCAGGGGAAATTATGGGAGGAGCCTTAAGTGTCGAAGGAAGAAACAGTCAAAAGAATCACCGTGGGAAATGCAAGGAGGAAGTGGAATGCTTTAATTGCGGGGAATACGGGCACTACCAAAACAAGTGGAAGGAGCCGAAGAAAGATAGGAAGAAGAAGCAAGATAAGGGATCCGCGAGTACCGTGATAGAGGATCATGGTGATGTTTTGGTTTGTTGTACCGAGGATCCAAGGGGTACTTGGATTTTGGACTCAGGTGCATCCTATCACTCTACATCGGGGGAAAGAATGTTGGCCAACTATGTTTCCGGTAAGTTTGGAAAGGTTAGTCTAGGAGGAGACGAAACTTTGAACACAGTCGGTAAGGGTGATGTTGACATCAAGGATGCCAATGGAGTAATACTCAAGTAGAGTAAGGTGAGACATGTTCCGGGTCTTAGGAGAAACCTTATATCTATGGGTCAGTTGGATCGAGAGGGATATACCACGGTATTCAGTGGTGGATCTTGGGTGATCACCAAAGAGAATAGAGTAGTGGCAAGTGGTTCGAGAAAGGGAACATTGTACACGTTGAAAAAGAAGAGAGAGTCCATCAAGTGGGGGTCACTTGAGCCGGATGAATTGATGGGGCATGGAGATGCCTCGATTGATCTCCATTGATTTTGGAGATGTTCCAACTAGATCAGGATTCTTTTTTCTTAGGAGAAAGTGAAAAATGGTTGTTTGTTTCGAGTTTGAGTTTGGGTTATTTTTGATCAGTCTCCAAGTGGGAGATTGTTGGGCAATTGTGTGGAGTCGGATCAAAATAGGTTGGAAAAAGAGCCAAAATAGAGCTATGAAGGGTCGGGGTTAGACCGGGATCGCAGAAGAACAAAAAGGAAGCGAAAAATTAAAGCAAGGGGGGCGCCACACGCTGATGGCAGCGCCTAGGCAGAAAGATGGCGCCCGGGCGCCACCGTATGACGCCTAGGCGTGGGCAACAGCGCTGGAGACACGATTTTGACGGTTTTTTGTGGCTTATGTATTTTTGGCATGGTTTTTTAATCCTATTTTGATGAGGATTGTTTCCTTAAGTCCTAGGGTTGATTTAGGATTGTTTTTCCTAAATCTATTAGGGTTTTAACTTCACTTTTGTCTATTTAAATAGTATAGAACTCATCTTGTAATGGTAATTGAATCACTTTGAGAGAGTTGACATAAAAGATCTAGTTGGAGGTGATTTTTTCCCTTGATTGGGTTTCCACCATAAAATTCTTTGTCTTCTTTATTGCTTTTGTTTTCCCATATTTTCTTATATTTCCCGTTGTTAATTCACCATTGAAAGTTTTGATTCCTAACACCTTGTAATTATATCTCATTTAATAAAATCATTTTGAAGGCTATCCAAGCACCCCACATTCCCACTCGTATGGATTGAGTTCTCATTTGGACAATAAATCGAACATAAACAACAAAGAGAATTTAGAATTTGAGCTTTTGTGTATGTAAGATAAGAACTTCTTTGAACGAGTCCCCACAACCCAGCACCTTGAGAGATACCTTGAAAAACAATTCTTAATTTAAAACTACTTTTCATCAAGCTCTCTTGGAGTTCAAGGCCTTGCTTCAATGTTGGCGAATTACATCTTAGATTTGATGCACATCTCTTTAATTTCCTATCAACCTCTTCTAAGATTTTGAGAACTTCTTTAGAGGAGGTTTGTTCTTATTCGATCAATATAGATGTATTGATTAAGTTATGATATGACACTATATGGAATCATAACAAATAAAATTTCAAGTTGAAGTTTTTATGTAAGTAGAAAACTTCTTTTAATTTTTAAAGAGTTCGCATTGAAACAAATATTTTTTATAAAATCTAAGGACATATGAAGCTCTTCTACTATACTGCTTATAATTCCCATTTATTTTAGGAAAAAATTGTATAAAAAGGTGTCGGATAATTTGAAATTATGAAAAGTGTGTTTCATGATTTTTGCATAATAAATTCGCACACCGAAAGTATTTGGGATACTAAATATTATTGGATAATATTAATCTACGTTCCGAGTAGATGAGTTTAGAATTTTGAATTTCTCAAATCGAACTTGTAACGAATGAGAAATTAAGTGTTAAAGCGAGGTGTTTGAAAGGGTTTATCCCACATTGGAATAAAAACACAATAGTTGTGGGTTTATAATTCCATGTCATTGGATAAAGTGTTGGCCTTTGGATCATCTCAACTTTGTGCATTTTGTGAGGGAAGAGGACTTAGCCATAGTCCGGTTCACCACACGCGCACCGCCGCCCACCGGTATCGGACCGGGTTCGGGGCCTTCGGCCTTGGGCTTGGGATTGCAATATATTAATTTTTTAGAGAAAATTAATCCCACAAAATAAAAGTCCAATAGGAAAATCATACGTGTTTAAATACGAATTTGGTGTCAATTTTGAATTAGCCTTTTAGAAGGTCTAACGTTCGAACATTGACCCCTTCTAGAAGAAATATTTGAAATGTTTCAGACATTTCAACTGCTTTAATAGCTGAATGCAATTTGGCCCAACATTCGAACGTTAAGATGCCAATGTTCGAACGTTGGTTGCAATTTCAAACTGCTAATTTATGTCTCGTATTTAATATGGCTGATTTTGGAGCCTATAAAAGGCCTCCCCCAGCAGATGGAAAATGCACCCCAACACAAATTCTCTTGTGTTCTTATTCATATTCCTTTTTCTTCCCTCGAGAGTTCAAAGTAGAATTTTGGTTCGTTGTTTTTAAGAGTTGAAGTGGTTCAATCTTAGAAAGTATTCATTGTATTTTGGGACACATTTTGCCAACGCCGGTACTACCTATAGCCTGGGCAATTTCGTGTTAAGGATAGAGTTCATTCTCGCCTCGAATAATCCTCTATCTCAGTTTTCGATTAATTTTCATTTTGTTCAAAGTTTCTGTTAGATTAGAGAAACCCCGTAGGGAATTTGTATTACTGGGTAACATATATATAGAGTTACATAAACTTGGTAAATAAGTAAACCCTAAACTATAAACAAGGAAAGATATTCTAAACTATAAAGATAAATACAAGAAAATATAAGATAAGTAAAGATCCTATGCTAATAGAAGATATATTCTAACACTCCCTTGCAGTCGAAATGGGAGATTCTCAAATGTTGAGAATGGACTGAAAAACTAAGAGGAGCTGGGACAATACTCCTTTAGAGAATGCTTTTTAGCAGCATCTTTTATTTTCTTTGCTTTTTGGTTGACAGATATAATCTTCAATGACTCTTGATTAAACCAAGAGAGTGGGTACTGCAATGGGCCACGATAGAAGCAATTCCTCCTTCAACAATTTCTTTCACACCCATATCATGTAATCTTGTGTAAAAAATTGAGAAAAAAAAAAGAATGTAAAACCGAAAAAAGGTAAGAAGCTCGCGAGCCTTTTTCAAAAAATAATAGGCTCGAGCTCGTCAGGCTCGAGTCGAGCCGGCTCGACTCAACTTACATCTCTACGAAGAGTAGTGGACTGCCAATGTTGTGTGTGGAAAGGAAAGAAGAAGAAAAAAATTAGGGAGCTGGACAGGGATAGCGATGGTAGAAGCTGGCGGAAGCGATAAATCGTGAAGGTTGGGAAAAGAAATCATTTAGCTCGATACCATGTTAGATTAGAGAAAACCTCATAGGAAACCTGTATTACTGAGTAACATATATATAAAGTTACATAGACTTGATAAATAAGTAAACTTTAAACTATAAATAGAAAAAGATATTTCAAACTATAAAGATAAATATAAGAAAATATAAAATAAGGAAAGATCATATGCTAATTTAGAAGATATATTCTATCAGTTTTGATTCAACAAAAGCAACACTAATCATGAGAAGCCATCGTAAAAATATCATTAACTGGTTCTCAAGGTTGGATATTCATATACATTTTAAACAACAAATTAAATTCCAAGAAATTTGCATATCAATTGCATTCAAACTTGCAATTGAAAGCAAGAATTTGTTGCCATTCCAAGGAACAAACATTTCAATTATCAAATTCGATCCAAACGAATCTCCTCTTCTTCAGAGATTCTTCATCATCAGAAGCACGCATCAAGGACACAACAGCAGCAAATAGCAGCCACACTGCACAATATAACACCATAAATCAACTCTACAAGCAATTAAATATAAGATATTAGAGTTCTTAAGTTCTACTACCAACCAACGACAATGTATGGGTGTTTCTCTATTTTTCATAATAGTTGTTAGAATTGTAATAGTTATCAGTTGATTATAAATTTTTGAGAAATTTACCTATAGACCTCTTCGCTTTAGTGTTAATTACCGAAAACTCTCTTACCTTTTTGAAATTACATAAAGTTTTTCACATGTTAAGGCATGCATTCAATTACACCCTCTTTGTATATAAAAATTCTTTCTATTTCACCATATATTAACCTTACAAATAGACCCTTTGAGGGGTGCTCATGCAATTCAACCTAAATTTATTAGATTGGATTCATTCAGAAAATTTAGAAAGAAAAAAAAAACAATTAAATATCCAAACAAATCGGGCAAAAGATAGATAGAAATTCTAAATGATCTTTATGATTATGTCTTTTTTTTTTGTTTAAGTTTGAATTTATTTAAAAATTGGGCATAACCATACGCCACATAGGCATACCAGCCTCCGAGCAAACCGGCACAACAGTTGTTGTTCTGTCTACCCGGCGGCGGCGCGGCGTATTGTGGGTCGTATTGCGGCGGGTATCCTGGTGGCGGGAATCCTTGCGGCGGGTAAACCGGCGGCGCGTAGGCATCTTTTGGATACCCCAGCGGCGGATATCCTGTAAATTAAAAACGAAAAAATTCAAGAAAAATCAGGACCGAATTATTTCAGATCGTATAATCAAATTTAATTTAAACGATATATAGGGATTGAGTTGCCTTGAGGCGGAGGGACCCCAACATGGGGTCCATTCTGATTATAGTAACTCATGATATGTTGTTATTTTCTTTATGTAAATGTTTGGTTTTGAGGGGAATAGTGTATAGATTTCTGTGCATGAAAGCTGACAAGGTAGAGAGAGAAAATCGGAGGAGGAGAGATGTTTTGGAGGGAAAGAGATGTGTTTGTGGTGTTTATTATTTGGAATAATTGCAAACACCCCTCACATATGGGGTCATTGCGCTTCACCCCTCACTTATTAAAATGTGCACTTTACTCCCTCACTTATCATAAAATGTCCACTTATTCCCTTCGGGCAGCTCCGACAAAAATAATACAAAGGAATTATCCGTACGTTGCTTCCCGAATTTGAATTTTCCTTTGTATTTTTTTGCCCCAAACTGCCCAGAGGGGGTAAGTGCACATTTTATGATAAGTGAGAGGGTAAAGTGCACATTTCAATAAATGAAGGGGTGAAATTCAATGACCCCTATATGTGAGGAGGATGTCTGCAATTATCCCTTATTATTTAGGAAAAATTACACCAACACCTTCTACTATAATAAGTAATTACACAAATTAAATTTACCTTCTTATAACTGAAATTTCAATTACCTAACCCACTATAATTGAAAATTACATTTATCCTTCTGAAGACCCTCAGTCATTGGTAAAACAATGCTAAATGATATTTTTGCACTTCACTTAAATTATAAAAAAAATGGAATAATATTTTTGTAACGGCCTACCCCTCTATAATGTGTAACTACCAAAAAACTCCTCTTGTTTTTTAAATTACCAATACCCCCTACAGGGGCTAATTGTAAGTTTTTTAGGGGTTAAATTGTAAGATTTTTTTAATACATGGGGAGGGGGTGATTGAAAGAAGTGCGTTATAATATGGGAGGTTTGTATAATTTCAAAAAGAAGAGGGGAGGTTGGTGTAATTTTTCCTAAATGACATTTGGACAAGGGTACTTTTTGAAGTTCACATGATGATGTAATTAAAAAACTGGTCTTAGGGGGTAAATATAATTTTCAATTATAGTGGGTTAAGTATTTGTAATTTCAATGATAAAAAGAGTAAACTTGTGTAATTACCTATTATAGCAGTGAGTGTTGATGTAATTTTTCCTATTATTTATGGAGGTAAGAATTAAAAAGATATATAATTAAGAACACATATGAATAAATTCTCCGTTTTGTTTGATTTTTTTAAGAATTAAAAAGATATTTAATTAAGAACACATATGAATAAATTCTGCGTTTTGTTTGTTTTTTTTAATCAAACTTCCAATGTTACATCAAATATAAAATTAATTATTATCAATCAGTAATTTTTTATTATAAACAAAAATATTGAACTATTATGTAAATAAAGGAAACAACTCGTGTATCTGTGTATCTGGTGAGGTGTGTAATTTCAATTGACTATTTTCCATTGGAATATGAATAAAATAGAAAATTCCAGTTTTCTGCTTTGTTTTTTTTGATACAAAAATTTAAATTGCAACAATAAAGGATTTGATCATCTCATGCGGATTACCAGCTAATTTTAATTATTTTCTAGGACTTTTGAAAGATTTATAGACCAAAATTACATATATATATATAATTGTAACATGAATTAATATATATTCGCAATACAAATTAAATTATGAGCATCAATTGTAGAGTTTTAGGCAACGAAGTAGGAAATAAGTCCCCTTAAGTTATTAATACCTATTTTAGCCCAATAGGACATATATTAAGATCAAGCCCAATATTGACCCGCAACCAAAATAGTCTATATATAGACTATAGTTTGCGTGCAGGAAAAGAATGAAACTTTTGCATATGTTGCCTATTATCGAATAGGTTCCCACCTAAAAACACCTAAACCCATAATTCATAATCACTTTGGAAAATTCTAGCATGTTCTTGGCTCAGCTAAATTCATGTAGATTAACTTACCAATTATATGACAAGTATAATACACTCTCCTTGTAAAATACATTTGGGTGCGATCAAGTCTGATTTGGGCTAAAATTTTCCTCACTTTAAATCATTTTTCATTTGATTTCGGTGATCTCTGATATTTCTCTCTTGTTAGTTCTTTTAATTCTGTTAGTTTTAATCTCATTAGACGTTTGGATAACCAACCCGCGCATATGTTGGCTCATTTTGCTTCTAAGGAACTTGAAGGGGAGGATGTCCTTCCTCCGTAAGTCCAAGACTTTTTTATTTGATTTTTCGTAATAATATCTACTGCTTTTTCCTAAAAAAATAGAGTTATTACCGCTAACAACATCACAAAACTCACATCTTTGAGTTTACCTTCCATTTGAAGTGTCACGTATGTGCGACTCAAATTTTTAAGTGTCATGTTTCGATTATCGCTTTGTCCCGCGATAAAATGTTTTGTTGTAACATGTATCTTTATATTTCAACTATTATGTATGGTTTTACTTTTCTTTTCTTTTCCTTCCAAATGTCTGACAAATTTCTCTTTTTCAGCTTACGGATAAAAAACCGTGAAAAAATTACATTATTTTCTAAAAAACTTTTAATGTTTCCATAGTTTCCACGAAAACTCTCAATGTTTCCATGATTTTCACCAAAACTATAGAAACATTGAAGTTTTGTAGTTCCTTTAGGAAAGGAATTATTGCTCTATTGCCAAGATAACAAAGCACTCAAATATATGAATTTAAAAAAAAAAATCAAAATAGAATAAAAAAAGAGTAATAAATCTAACAATCTACCAAATTATCCTAAATAGAATCAAACAAGTCCATTAAATAATCAACAAAATCATATGAGAACTTTGTTTATCTTCAAATACAATACGTACACAACAAACAAGAAAGATTTAATGATATTGGAAGTGACAATTTTCCTTACGATTTTGGAGATGATAGTGATTATGATAATACGATTTTTTTGAACAAAGAAAGAAATGTGGTGAATAAAAATCATATAGACTCTTTATAAGGAAATCATGAACGATATAGTCAACCAAACATTTATTTAACAGATGAGGAATTGTTTTACCATTCGACTCGAGATGAAGATCATGGAAGTCATGTGTCAAAATGTTTATGCCGCACTATTTTTATATAATTTGCAGACGTGTTTGAAATCATAGTATCATTGATATGTATTAACTTCTTTTTTTGACAATAATACTTAAAATTTTATATTTTACAAATTAAGTTACTAACACTTTGTCTATTAGATGCTCTATGAATGCAAAATTTGAATCCAACATTACCACTTTATTTGTTAGTAAAATTTGATCGATTCTTGGTGTAGTTGTATAAATTGTGCCGAAAAATATTGACCTTTTGCTAATGAAAAAACGGAGCAACTCTTATTTACTTCATTTTTCTCTGTTCCTATCTTATTTCTAGCATTTTGCAAATTTTCTATGACGTTTCCGATACGTTTCTTATATTTAACAACTCGAAACTTATCATCAAAACAAAACTTTAATCCTTGCTATTATGTATAAAATTTCCCTTTCTTACGTTAAAAGAATACGTTTGGAAAATAAAAAGCAATCCTCATTGGCTGCAGTGGAATCATAAGAAAAGAGTCAAGATTATAGATTCAGGATGGTGTTTGGTTGGTGCGTTTGGTTATCCCTTTCATAGAATGTACACTGATAAAAGAGGGATATAGTCACAATATTAGTTGGCGTTCCATCTCAATTCTCAACTTCTTTGCCTAAACCATATTAAATTGACAACTTTTATCTTAAGAAAATCTTGAGTCATAGTCATAAGAATTACGATATAGTCACAATTCGTGAATGAAAAATTGTGCAAGAAAAAATTTATTATTACAATATACTTCAATAAATAAACTAATTTAAGAATGAAAATATTTAGTTCATACTCGATTTGACTGAACTCAAATGCATTACACTAGGTGTGATGTAATTCTGTAACAAATGGATAAAATAAAATCATCGAATATTTGTCGTACATCCAGCCACCCATTGCATGTATACTGTAAATTAAATAACTCATAATAATTCACAAAGTAAGCGAATTGCACTGGTTGATTACAAAATAAATATAAATTATAGTTGAGTTCGACAAAATCAAGTCCGCCAAAACGAAAGTACGAAACTATTGAATGTCAACCAAGAACAATAATAAAGTAAACAAGACATATAAATTTTGCATGAGCAATAACACGATATATGATATACAATAGTCATATGTTACATGTAGCAATGTACGTAGCATAAAAACAATTCGTACAAATATAGATGTATAATATCTATATATATAGAGAGAGGATCTGAATTTCTCTAGCTCTCAAGTTTTTTACAATATTCATATTTGCGTTAGAGAGAGAGAGAAAAGATGACGGTGGCGGCGAAGGCGGTGGTGGAATTGGGGCCTCACCCTGTCAAAGAACAGCTCCCTGGCGTTGATTATTGTCTCAACAGCAACCCTTCATGGGGTAACTTTCTCTCTCCTCTCTCTCTCACACACACAGTACACACTCAGACACACACACACACATTTTGCATGTTCATATCAACGGCGCTGATCATTATTTTTGTCTCTTTTTTTTTTTTGGGTTGGCAGTTCTCTAAATTGTATTTTAGCTTATGTTTTTGCTTAGTATTGGTTGCTAATTAATTAATTATTAAGGAATCAATAAAGGAATGCATGAATTAGAAACTTCTCATTTCAATTCAGCCTACTCTGTTTCGTGCTAAGATTTTGTAATATTCAGGGCTTTTTTTTTTTTTTCTGTAACTCTGTAAATATTCTATAGTTTTAACCCAATATTTTTTTAATTCAAAACGAGGGGATTCCCTAAATATCTAACCCGACATACTGAAGTTGATGGTTATAATCCTATAATCTTGAGTCATAAAGACTCTATTTGCTTCTATAAAGGAGGGGAGAGCCACGACTTGTGGTTGCCTGAATTCGAATTCAGGAACTCTCAGATAAAGAGGTAGATACCACTAGACCAACAGATTTTGGGTAGTTTTAACCCAATATTTAGCTCAGAGTAATGATTTCAGTATGAAGTCACTCAGTTGAATGCTGTAAAATTAGGCCAGAGGTTTTTGCCCAATTTAATGACATAAAATTGAAGTATATAATTGTTCTTAATTTCTAGTTAACCCCTAATTTGATGCAGGTGAAGCCATTCTTCTGGGCTTCCAACACTACTTAGTAATGCTTGGTACAACGGTGATTATCCCGACGATAATCGTTCCTTACATGGGTGGTGGCAATGTTAGTACTTCTTCTTACCAGTGATCAAAATCTGTTTTATTATGTAATGCGTTTGTGGTTTATTTGTTGTTAAAGGTATTTTATATTATTCTTTACTAGGTGGAAAAAGCTCAATTGGTTCAAACTTTGCTGTTTGTTTCTGGATTAAACACACTTCTACAAACCTGGTTTGGATCCCGCCTCCCAGTAGTGATAGGCGGTTCGTTTAGATTCTTAATTCCAACTCTTTATGTTGCGTTTGGGCAAAGATATTACGTGTATCTTAATCCATATCAGGTTAGCTCGAAACACATCCTTCAAGCAGTTTTCCATGTATGAATATCCACATTTATATCTATTAACTTGAAAAATTCTCCAATCATTGATTAAGAGGTTTATACAAACGATGAGGGCTATCCAAGGAGCTCTCATGCTTGCTTCCATATTACCTATATTGCTAGGTTTTTTCGGAATTTGGAGAATTGTTGTGAGGTTAGATAGTTAGCTCGTCTGCTTATGAATTTTGAGATAATTAATTTTGTTTTGAATTAATAACTCAATCCCGTGAATCTAATTCTATAGGTTCTTGAGCCCTCTTTCTGCTGTGCCTCTAGTAGCTCTTGTTGGACTCGGGCTCTATGAGCAGGGTTTCCCATTGGTACGAGTTCTTCTTTATTCATGCATAATAAATAATAATGAATGGCCTATTCTTACTTGTTTTCATGTTGGTCGATATTTTTTAGCTTGCTGAATGTATGGAAATTGGGCTCCCAGAGCTAATTATTCTTATTTTGTTGTCTCAGGTAAGTTTATTGTTCTTAACAAAGTAATTTGTTATAGTCCACAAAAATTTTAGTATTTTACTCATGGATGATTAATGTTTTTGGCAGTTTATTCCTCATATGTTGGGTTCCTCCAAATATCCCATTTATGATCGTTTCGCTGTTCTATTGTCGGTGGGGATAGTGTGGGCTTATGCAGCCCTTCTGACTGTAGCTGGGGCATATAAAAATAAGCCCCTAAATACTCAGCTAAGTTGTCGTGTTGATCGTTCTGGACTTGTGAAGGGATCTTCATGGTAAGTGTACAACGCTAATACCACCTAAATGTTTTATTTTTTTAAGGTTGATCGCAAATATCATAAGTTCCTAACCGATACTACTTTCAGTTTGATCAGTATTTTGCTGGTCATGAAGTCTATTTCAGCATAATTCCGCCTTCTAAGTGGACAATCTCGTCCTTGAAGCGTTTAAATTTCCCTTAGGTTGTGTTTGGAATGATGTATCTGGATTTGAGGAATGAATTTAGAGGAAAAAATTTCAAATCCACTATAACGATTGAAAAATAGTTCAAAATGAGTTCTAATGGATTGAAATCCACTGTAACTTAAAATAATCCAAACAAGTTTAATGCACTTGTTGATAAATTTGGAATCCATGGATTTCAAATCTTTCAATCCAAACACATCCTTAATTCTTGCTGCTAATAGTCGAGAATTATCGGCTTCGTTTCTTCCAAATGCTTACGCCATTGCTGAATATGCAGGATTAGCATTCCATATCCAATTCAATGGGGTCAACCCAACGTACATGCTGGAGAAGTTCTTGTGGTGCTAGCAGCAACTTTTGTCGCCATGGTCGAGGTCCGTATAAATCAATTCCAAATTTGCTCTAAACATTTTCTCTATATTTCACCAGCCATCCCGTTATTTTCCTCTTTGATCAAGTTCATCAAAAAGAACAGAGTTGTTAAAAAAATTTTCATCTGTTTTCTACAGTCAACTGGAGCCTTTATTGCTGCATCTAGATATGCGAGTGCCACACATATACCGGCTTCTGTTTTCAGCCGAGGCATTGGTTGGCTGGTAGGAAGACAGTTTACTATATACACACATCTATATACATACATATAAATATATATATTATATTAGTCTCGCAATTTTTTCTTGATATACAGGGGGTTGGGTTTTTACTGGACGGTTTATTCGGTACAGGATCTGGATCTACTGTATCAGTGTAATATATCTAACTTTAAAGCATTTCAGTTTATTAAACCTTTTATTGGATGCATTGATGCTAATATATCTTTTTTCATCTATATAATCTGATTGTTCTTTTGTTTTTTTGTGCAGTGAAAATGTAGGACTGTTGGCTCTGACTCGAGTTGGAAGCCGAAGGGTGATTCAGATATCAGCCATTTTCATGCTCTTCTTTTCAGTGTTAGGTTTGTTATTCAATGTTTTCTTCTACAGATGGTTGATTTCATCAATTTTTAACTTTTTTTATTATGTTCACTTCTTCGTTGTATATATATCTTCGTTTTTCACATATATCCGATATGTAGCTCATTCTATAGTCTTCTATTGGAAATAAACAGGAAAATTTGGAGCAATTGTTGCTTCCATTCCCTTACCTATTGTTGGAGCTCTTTATTGCGTCCTTTTCGCCCTCATGTGTACGTATACCTTAATTTCTCAAAACTTTCAAATTTTAGCATGGGATTTTAGACCCGTTTGATTGTGTTCAATTTTATTTATCGTGTTTACGGGTAAAACGATAATGCAGCTTCTGCTAGTCTTGGATTACTGCAATATTGCAACCTCAACAGCTTCAGAACAAAGTTCATCATAGGTTTCTCATTCTTCATGGGACTTTCAGTTCCAAGGTATTTTAGTGACTACGTTATAACGGCTGGTCACGGTCCCGTTCACACTCATGCCGTGTGGGTAAGTTATAACATCAATATGCACACTCTATAACCGATCTTGCTTTAAATCGGATCTTCTGTTATGTTTCATCCTCTATTTCATTTCATATATGTACGCTCTTAGAATATACTAGAGACTTTTAGACACGTGACCTGCATATCAAATGGAATACAAGATTAAACATAATTTTGGAATAGAGAATCTGGCGTCAACAATTTTAGTATGTTTTAGGGAAAATTAAAAACGCTCCTATAATACATTTTTATATCCAAAAATTGCATGAAAATATTTTACAATCTCAAATATTCATTCTACAATCTTTTCATTCTAAAAAACGTAAAAATAAATATTAAACAACTTTATAGAGTAAATTACCCTTGATTTGTTAGGTTAAGAATTGATAACTAGATTTCTAATTTTCACCGAAAGCTTTTTTGGTTTTCATTTAAATTGATAATTTGTATTTTACAAATTTTATTTTAAATATTAAATATTTCTATATAATTTTTTTGAGTTTAACATGGTAATAATCTAAAAATACCTTTTTATTTTAAATTTTTCAATAGATTAGAAGACTAATGACAATTCAGCCCATAAATTCATTAACTCTAAATGTTTGACTTTTATTTATTTTTTTGACGGAAAAGTTTTTAGAATAAATCTTTTAAAAGTTTATTTTAAGGGGTTTCAGTAATGAAATGACCCGTAATCATGTATCATTGTACAGTTCAACAAATTGGTACTAGTGATCTTCACGTCCCCTGCCACGGTGGCGGGGATCGTTGCCTTGTTTTTGGACCTTACGCTTGCACGTAAACATGGCTCGACTCGAAGAGACAGCGGGAGGCACTGGTGGGCTAAGTTCAAGTATTTTGATAAAGATCCAAGAAGTGCAGAGTTTTATTCTCTCCCTATCGGCCTTTCAAAGTATTTCCCGTCACACTAATCTTGGAGTCATCGTGAAAATTCAGATTGTCCGTTTTATGGAGAATTCGAGTGGCATGAAATAGTAAAGCGAACGACATGATTCTATACGAAGAGAATGGAGGAAAAATCACATGATGTAGAAACAAGACTTATTATATTGATTTATAGTATTGATTTTACTAAATCAAGAAAAATGCAGATAAATGACTTATATATTGCTTTGGAATGTTGGGAATGCTAAAAAATTAAAAATCATAAAAGAAGAAAGGCAGATCTAAGGTCATTTATGTTTTGGATCTTTATTCAACTAGGCGACTTAGAGTTGGTTCTTTTGACAATTGAAGTGAGAACAACTTTAGTTCTTTTCTTTCTTTTTATCAAAAAAGAAAAAATAGTTTCCAATGGAGTTTTTCTTACAAGCATACCTAAATTCTCCACTAAAAAGTAAAAAGGAGAGAATTGCAATATTAGTTCCATAAAATAGGCCTTATTGCATTTTTAGTTTCAAAATTAGTCTCGCGTGATGTATAATGTTGCATTTTTAGTCTCAACTGTTGAAAAACAAACGAAAATTATTAGTTTGGTCACGTGCCTTGAACGTGATTAATATAAAATTAACGGATTCAACTTTTAACAATTGAGATTAAAATTGCAACAAAATGCATCATGTCATATTACTTTTTCAAATTACAAATAATGAGAATACAATTGCAATAAGCCCTTTTTCAAATTTACAAATAATGAGAATACAATTGCAATAAGTCCTATCCTACGTGACTAGCATTCCGGTTTTCCCACTAAAATGGTGATTGATTCAAGTAATATTTGCAAGTCGGCTCAAACTTGCAACCTCTAGGACAAACTTAAAATTGTATAATACTTTTTCTTTGTCAAATCCTTGTGTCATTCAAAATCAATTAACCATTTAATCATAGTGCAAAAAATGGATGAATCTACTTGATGCTCGATTCAAAAATAATAGTCAAAAGTTTGGTTTGAGTTGGTATGTTAATATGACCAATCAATTTTGTACCTTTTTTCTGGTATGTTATGAAGTTAGAATCGATCCCGGTTCGATTAGTAAAAATGATAAAATATATGCCAAAAAATTAAGTCACTATATCAAAGTTCGTTTGAGCTTGATTCGATTAATATTTTAACAATGAAATATAGCTCAAACACAATGTTTGAAGTTGGATGACAATTATATTCAAACAAATTTCAAAAGCATTTTATCGGATCGACTTGATTAGTGTACAACCCTAATTGCACTTATTTCCTAATTAAGATTCAAATGAACGAATCAAAATGCTCCCTGAAAGCAGCCTTTAGATATGACATTGGGCAGAATAGAAAGACAAAAAAACAAAAATAAATTGAACCTAGCCAACCAAAGGAAAGCACATGCTAAAGGGAATTGAAAGTTGTACTTAGCCTTTCAGAGCATTAAAAATTCCAAATAAAACTCGTTACAGAAAAAGATCAAAGACCAGTCAATCCCGAAAATCAAAGTGTTAGAAAAATAAAAAATAAAAATCAGTATTCTATCATGAATTTGCATCCCGATCTATGTTTTTATATATACCAATCAAAATTAGTTACAAAATTTTATTATTAGTATATAATAACAAACTATCATCAATATAATCTCTATATTTGATCTGGCTCGTCTTTTAGCATAGAGTAACGAACCTACTTAATCTAGGCTTGGGTCAGGCACGTCCCAAAGATAGAAGGATTATAGACTGCACTCAAGACAAGAGTTGTCTGCGTACCTATCGTGAGGATTAAGCTTAACGCAGTTTAATTGTTTATATCGTATCTGACATAAGCCTCCTTTAATTTTTAGAAAATTTACGCAGAGTCTAGATCAATATGAATAAGATCGTTATGCTCTTAATAAATGCTAGAGTAATTTTGTACGTGTAATGAATGTGTAACCCTATATTCAGTTATAAATAAGAGTATTTATAGATAACATCATGTACGGATTTGGCTCATGCATATCGACCGTCCAGATGATGACATCCTATGTCTCCTGTTTATGGGTTGTTGGGTCGGTTTCAGGTCAAACGACCCGACCCAAACAAAACATGCGGATCTTTTCCCAAACAACCTATTTTTTAGAGTATTTTTGTAAATTAAATGCAATGCCCAAAATAGGGCACATCAATATTAATTGATAAGTATCATAAAATTATGTCGTGTAAATGCAAATTATCACAGACTATAAATAATACGTAAATTTTTCGAAAGTCTCAAAGTGACAACAAAGATGTTTTTTTTTTAATTTAAAACGAAAGGGGATACCCTAAATATCTTGCCCGACAAATCCGGGTTGATAGTCATAATATTGAGCCATAAAGACTTTATCGAACTCCAGAAAGGAGGAAAGAGCCGCAACTTGTGGCAATCTGAATTTGAACCCAAGATCTCTCGTGGAAGGTAAATACCACCAGATCAATAAGTTTTGGTAACAAAGCAGATGCTTTAAACCTGTGTTTATGAGTACATGAGAACAGACTAAGGCTCGTCATATGGGCGTGGACTATTGTGAATGTTAAAGGCTTGAGTAAATTAATAATCATTATTAAATGCATATGTTGTTATACCTATGAAAATAAAAGTAAATAGAGAAAATAAATGTAGCAAACTTTAATTAAAATCAAAGGAAGAATGATGTCTCAATAAAAGACTTGCCCATGTAGAGAGTGGACACATTGTAGCCCCATGTAGAGTTCATATCTCCCCACCACACTCACACTTGGTTGTATTTTTGCACATTTTATCACTATCGTGTGATACTGCAAGATTTGTATGTATAGTTTATACACAAACCAAGGAAAGCTTAGGGAATTCATTAGACTTGATATTGCAAAAAAATTTCTCTTATATATACGTGTATATATACCAAAAATTAAAGAACACTACCTGTAACTCAAAAAAAAGAAAAAAATTCCCTCGTGGTTAACATTGAAAAATGAATCAAGTTACATGAATTCGACTCGAGATCGATCATTAAATTTATATCTTTATCTCAATCTATTTGACATAATAAACAATGCTTAAATATATTTTTGTTTTCAATAGATTTGAAGTTCAGATGGATTTCAACTCGACTAGTTAAACCATAATAAAATATTTGTGTAAAGATAAAGTCACTCGTGATCGTATTGAGTTTGACTCTACTAATATTTGTTTAATTAATAATAGAATCAAGTTCACACATAATTTTTGAAGCACGCTATAAAATTTTAAATAAATTTGAAGAATATTTTATTCGACTCGATTTATACATTTACAACCCGACTTTTGAGCTTATATTTGAGTAGCTATGTTTAGACACATTGTACTTATAGTTATGTGAGAAAAAATGTATAATCATAAAAGCATAAAAAGTAGACTGAGATAATTACTCGTTAGAAATTTACAAAACCCCAATTCACAAATTCCTAAAAGGATCTATAATTAGATCGTGTTTGGTCCAATAACAATCAAATGAATAATGTGTATAGTCATGTAGTTAATTGAGTATGTAACAGTTGCAATAACATGTGTATTATGATCTAAGACACTTTTATTGAAAGTACACTAATCATCATAAGGAAAACGTAATTTACTTTTCATATGCTCGATTTAAGAGTGCACCAATACAATATGGGAAAATCTACCATACACCGAAAATATTACTCTAAGGTGTATAATGTCCTCGAGACCTAAGCCGACAAACCAAACTACTTGATATCGACTCAAAATTGTTCGTTAGAAGTTCGTTTTAGCTCGATTCATTAACACATCAAGCCAAATTCGAACAATTTTTTGAGTATTCGATAAGTTTGATTCTCGATTTGAGCTCGACTTCACAAGTAAAAAAAATAAAATATATGGAAAAAAAGTAAATTATTTGAGATCGATTCGATTAAAGCTCATTTGAACTTAATTCGATAATGAATAATTAAATTAAGCTCAAATACTTAATATCAATTTATTCGACTCGATTTGACTAATTGATGTCGACTAATAAGTTAATATTGGCTGCAATCTCCTTTCCACGTCCTTCCTCTGATCACCCAACTGCACACCACTCTCTCTCTCTTCACAGTAGAGAACACTACTTATTTAGAGAGAGAAACACACACAATACACACATCAAGAGTGACAGACAGAGAGAGTGCAAAATGTCCTTACTAGTGCTCCTCCACAAACCATAACCTGCCATGTGTATCTCCACCCAATCCCTCTCCACCACCACCAATGCCGTTCTTCCGCCGCCGCTGACCGCCTCCTTATTCCGCCATGTTCGACCACTCCGCCGCTAGCCTCTACTGTAACGAAGAATTAGCCGCCGACGCCAGATCCGATGCCGCCGGAACACTCTCGATCTCCTCATCTCCGCCGCAATACTGTTCGGCGCCGATACCTTCCGATGAATCTTCATTCATCGATAGATTGCTCGATTCGGAGCTCCACCACATGCCGCAACCGGATTACCTCTCTCTCTGCCGCAATCGCTCCGTACACCTCACCTCTCGCCAGGACTCAATCAACTCCATTCTCGAGGTATATATGTGAATCTACATTTATATATATACACACACAATCTGTTTGTACAAATTCATTAATTAATTAGGTTTAAAGTATTCATAATCAGATTTCAATCACATTTAGGTTCATGCACACTTCCGATTCAAACCGGTCACTGCTTTCCTCTCCGTCAACTACTTCGATCGTTTCCTCTCCTCTCATATTCTTCCGGTACTGTATACACATATATACATATATATATCGATTCTGGTTTATCTGGATACATATTGATGTATTGATTACATTTTATTGAAAAATAGGAAACCGGATGGCCTTTTCAGCTTCTATCAGTCGCGTGCCTCTCACTAGCGGCGAAAATGGAGGAATTGTACGTTCCTTCTCTGTTAGACTTGCAAATCCTTGAATCTACATACATTTTCGAGGCGAAAACAATACAGAGAATGGAGCTTCTGGTAATGGCGACACTCAAATGGAGGCTTCGCTCTGTCACTCCATTCGACTACCTCCATTACTTCATCTCCATGCTTCCCTCTTCAACCTCCAAATCCGATTCGGAACCTACCGTTCACACACTCGCCTCAAATATCATCCTCAATACAAGCCGTGGTAAATAAATCTCGCATCAACATTTCTTCAATCGTTATAGAATATATATATTGTTGCAGATTTTGATTCGTGTAATCGTGTGGTCAATGAATGATTATCAGTGATAGATTTCTTGTGCTTTCCGCCGTCCGTAATCGCCGCAGCCGCCGTGATTTCCGCCGCCGGCGAGGGCGTGAATGTGTCCGATACTTTCGATGAGAGAATAAACAGAGTAAGTTATAAAATTGAAATATGGGGATTTTTGGGGTGTGATTGTAATTTCCTATGTTTTGGGGGGTGCGTATGTAAATACTCGTTAGTAATTTTGGTGTGTTTCTTTTCCCGGGAATAGGAAAGGGTGAGAAGCTGTCATCAACTAATGGAGGAATACTTGTTGGACACGTGTCCCTCTGACGGTCTTAAAGTCATGACCATTGAGCCGCTCGCGCCGCCGAGTCCGAGCGGCGTCCTAGACGCGGCGGCTTGTGCCAGCTGTGAAACCCACGCCGAGAATCCGGCCTCGGTATCCGGCTCGGTGGCTGGAGCCGGCGAAGACGAGCCGGAAAACAAGCGGCGGAGATTGTCTACAACGGATGTACAGGGACCGTAACCAATACATAAGCATTTTATAAGTATTTTGCATTTTCCATTTTAGAATCCTTTTTTTATTTTTATTTTTTACAGTTCTATTTATTAATTATGGGCTAAAAACATGTCGGAGGGTAAGAAATTTTGTTTTAATTTGTTTATTCCCTCATTTAAAAAATGCAAAAATTGTATTAAAATAAATAGTCGGACCTGATTTTGCGAAACTCGAGCCTTTATTCTAAGGTTACTGAATTATATTTATAAATTAAGTAAAGTTCAGTCGAATTGAATTCGGGATAAAATTTCTTGAAATCTTGTTACATTAATTGATGAAAATCTTGTTACTTTAATTGATGGCTGGTCATAAGTTGGTATTTATTGACAGTTTTAGATCAATTTTGTTTGGGATTTCTCAAGACTTTATTAAAGAGGCTCTTTATTGTATTTTGGTCGTGTAATGTGCTGGCAAAAGGTTTCCTACCTTTGTGAACAACCTCAAAGATACATACTGGAATCCAATAATTTTGGCATGGAGTGGCGTGATTTTTCTTTTTTGAATCTTTTAAGTTTAAGATGCGATGTATTAGGGTATTATCTTTGAAGTCATCCCATTTTAGTCCTTGATGTCACAATTTCGATGTATAAATTTAATTTTGTCGATTTTGCCATCACATGTAAAAATATTCCATCCAAATGATCGAGTGCTTCGTTTATTTTTAATGAAGTTGTCTCAGAGATTGTGGTGAGATAATTTTGAGAACGAAGGTGGCCTATTTTATTTAAGGTTTTATTTTATTTTAACGTTAATCAAAGTAAAATGTGTTTCTCAACAAATAATATGGTCCATTGAGAAAGAAATTTCCGTTTTTCGAGGGGGGTAATCTGGTCCTTTGACATGTACTGTTGGAAACAGGTGTGGAGGGGCCATGGGGTGATGACACGTACCCGGCAGAAAGTACAATGGGGGTGGGGTGGGGTCCATGCTCCTGAATGTCTGATTTGGACGTACTACGTTATAAAATCATCCTTTGACTATTTCAGACGCTTTACCCCTAAATCTTCTACTCTTATTCCATTTAGAATGAAAATTAAAGTGAAAAGGAAAAGGTAATCAAAGCTCCGGTTTTATTTGGTTGTCATATTTTAAAATGTATGAAAAAATGAGGGTTAAATTATTTGTTTTCGCAGCCGTATTTTTATTTTATTCTTATTTGAGAATGAAAATATACAGTTTACATTATTCAAAATTGAAAATACATTTATTTTTATTTTCTATTTCATAATCTCCAATAAATACCTTTCAATTTTTCAAATTACAAGCACATTCTTCTTTCTATTACATCTTCGTCTAAAAAATTATACTTTCGACAACAATTGTGATGGTATAGTGGAATAAAATATACAGTCTTAACCTGTGTAACTTATGCATATTTTAAGATTCATTTTGAGTGTGTTTTTTTGGTCAATTTTATCATTTTTACTTATAAATATATTATCTATTATTTTATCTATACTATTTACATAACCATTATTTTTAACTACCTCATCATTTCAAATTTCATCAAATCATCAATTTCAACAATTTTCAGAAATACAACCAAACATGTTTACCATTTTAAGACAAAAATTGAAAAACTCATTTTCTCGTACCTTTAAGAAAAAATGAAATGAAAACATATTCAACAAAACCCGAGTTTTTTTTCGTGTGTGAAAAATAGTAGGCCTGTCTGGTTGTGTTTTTAAAAATGGTTAGCATTGATGATTTGATAGGGTGTGAAATAGTTAAGTTAGTTAAAATTAACGATTATGTGAATATTATAGATAAAATAATATTGATTAGATATATTTATAAGTAAATTGACCCCACTAAAAACACTCAAAACAAGTCTTAAAATGTGCTTAAGCCTATGGAGGATAAAACTATGTATTTTATTCCATTATAACACCATAATTATTGCTAAAAATACAAATTTTTAGAATGAGATGTGAGGAAAAAATGTGATTTGGCAAAGTGAAAGATGCTTATTAAAAAATACGATAATTAGACATATAAATAACTGTATTTAAGTTCAAAAATGAAATAAAAATGCAACTCCGAAAACACGAACAAACAAAGCCTTCTACTCTCATGGGTGAAGAGCCTAAATTATTAAGTTCGGATTCAATTGGAACAAAATAATTGTTATTATAATATATATATTTTTTTATGAATGATTGCAAATATCTTACAATTTAAATAATGGAGATTCCTTGGTACAATCACTAGTTATATATTCATGCGTACTTTCCCCCCATATTTTCAATTGAGAGACTGTTTCATGAGAGTTTAAAAGCTTTATCTGGTATTTTTTTTAATAAATAACTTGAAAACTCTTAAATAAGTTGTAGTAGCTTATAAATTTCTTAAAATAATCAGAGAACTCTAATTTATCTTTTATGAACTTATAAAATAGAGAATTTATAAACTCCAAAAACAATTTATAAGCATTAAGAGATTATAAGCTCTAAGTATATCGTATTCTTAAGTTCGACGAAATAATATATTTATCTTATGCCGAGATGAGAATTCAGAAGTTTAGGCCTTGTTTGTTTATGTTTTCAAATTTCATTTTCAACATCTGGGATCATAAAATCCTAAAAAACTATAACATAAATTATTTTTACTAAAATTCAACTTTTTTCAACTTAATCCCCTATATAACTACCTATCACTATATCAATTATTTCACACATTCATCAATCAAAATCATTTCCTTCAATTAGTACTTTTCTATTTATCATCCATATTTTAATAATAAATTAACATTACATATCTATCTATCTTATTTTATTATTTATTTATTCACATAATCATTACAAAAATAACTAATTCAATCATTTAACACATCATACATCAATTATTGATTTGACACATTTCATAAATTTCAAGCATTTTTAAAAACATAAATAAACACAACTCATATCACATCAATGTAGTACGCATATTACGAGAAATTTTTAAGATTTAGTCTCAAAAGCATAAACAAACAAAGCATTTTTTTAATCTTTTACCCACACACGCACCCACTTATTCACACACACACACACTATAACCTATGAGGCACGGACACTCCGAAAAATATCTCGTGCAGTGTCGAACACGCTCCGTATCCGTGTCCAACTATTGAGGACAGAAGAAAAAATACACATGAATATTCGTATCTTAGCCATGTCTGTGTACTAACTTTTTAAAAAAATTCACGTATTCGTGTCTTGTGTCGTGTCCGTGTTCGTGCATCATAGACTACAACACTTTGTTGCTCCTAGGTTTAGAACCCAGGACCTCCCACAAAGAGATGTACTGTGTGCGGACCTCACACACAGTTGTGTAAAAGAGATAAATACAAGGTACATTTTGAAGTAACACTCTCGATATACCATAATATTGTCCCACTCATAAGTGAGAAGTGGTGCCACTAGGCCAAAGCCTTGGTGATAACAAACAAAGTTTATTGTTTTTAAGGATAATAACAGACGCCCCCTTCAATTATGGGGTGATGTGCATTTTGCCCTCTAACTTATTAAAATGTGCGATTTACCCCTTCACTTATAAAAAATGTGCACTTCACTCCCTCGGGCAGGGGCAAAGTGTTACAAAACACATAAGTCAGGGGGCAAAGTGCTACAAAAACGCATAAGTCAGGGGACAAAAGTTGAATTTTTATGATAAGTGTAGTGTCTGAATCTGTCCGAGCTGTCCGAAGGAGTGAAGTGCACATTTTTGATAAGTAAGGGGTAAATCGCACATTTTAATAAGTTGGGGGTAAAGTGCACATCGCCCCATAATTGAGGGCGGTATCTGCTATTATCCCTTGTTTTTATTCCACCCTAATTTTATTGAAAAGTTTGCAAGCG
Source organism: Buddleja alternifolia (assembly GCA_019426215.1). Taxonomy (NCBI): domain Eukaryota; kingdom Viridiplantae; phylum Streptophyta; class Magnoliopsida; order Lamiales; family Scrophulariaceae; genus Buddleja; species Buddleja alternifolia. The sequence continues at coordinate 5,537,553 of CM033404.1, forward strand.
ATTAATTACATATGTATGACGTAAGAGGGGTATTTTGCAAGTGGGAGCAAAGGGGATCTAAGTTGGGAGTCGAGACCATGGGAGACAGCCGTGTAGGAGACCAATCGTGACCGTCTATCTGTAAAGTTCTCCATGATTTGACGGCTTAAAGGAGCCGGTACGTCTCATCACTCGATAAAATCACATCATCATGTCACTCTAAGGATTGTACGTAACAGTGCATTTGGAAAATATATGTTGGACCAAATTCAATAGTGTATATATTTTTCACTCAATAAGATGTATTGTGAACGATTTTCATTAACACTTATGTGAGAGATACAGACACATAATTCACACTCGATATATTAAGCTCGATTTAGCATAGAATTACTTCAACATTAGGGGGAAAATAGTAAGGCTATGTTTATTTATGTTTTTGAGTGATTTTTCAAGAAAATTTTTAAAAAATGTGTAATATAGGTATTCGTGTAAAAATGATATGATACTAATTATATTCGCTTATGTTGGTAGAAAAAAATTGAAATAAGTAAAATGTGAAAATCAAGTGGAATTTGTTGTCCCGTGAGGTATAAAATGATTGATTTCATTATTTTGAAAAATATTAGGTGATTAAAGAAAAATAAAGTAATAAAGAGAATCTAAATAAGTAATTGTTGATGAGAAATAGCGTAGATATTAATTGAAAGTTATTTATATTGGCGAAGGGGGTATAGTGCGCTTTAGAACAATTCTTTTGATACACCCTACAATACAAATTCAAAGTTGGGCGTGTGGTTTTCATCACTCATGCATCCCCACCCGTGACCACCCCCTCCCCCTCCCCCTCCCCCACCCCCTTGGTGAGATGCATAAGGAGCATTGTTCCTAAATGCACCATAGTAATACAATCACAAGTAGTTGAAAACATGCGGTTTTGATTGAAAATGAGTTGTATTTGCAATTTTTTGAAAAATTATTTTAAAAAGGTGAACATACAAGGCCCACCAATTTTTAGGTGGATTGAATTTACTATTGCATTATTCAACTTTAAACGATTTATGAGATGTCGAAAATTACACGCTCACTTTAATTTTTTTTTAATAAATCAGTTATAAGATATATATATATATATATATTAATACCAAATTGTGACAAGTTACAACCAATAAAGAACTATTACAATCAACTAAACTAACAACTACTATAAAAGTAGAGAAATGTCCACACGATTTCGGCGGAATACGATTCCAAAACCTCTAATATTTTGGGATCACAACTTTGCCAGTAGAGCTAGGCTTCATCGGCCACGCTCACCTTAATTTGATCATGTATTGTGGATTAATTTGATCATATATTGTGAATTTTAATAAACTCGATCCAGGATACGAATGATCCTGAAAACATTAGTAGGAAATAGAGGTGAGGGCCGGGCTACCTGCAATTGCTGACAATTGCATTTATAAGTGGGTGTTAATTTTGAAATATACATCGTTACATGGTAAATATAAAAAATTTCATCACCTGATTAGTTTAATTATACTAGATTAGGTTTACCTAGGAAAACAAGCAAAAAAAAGAATACTAGATTAGGTTTGAGCTTCCCAACTGCGTTATAAACTATACGAGACGTCCCAAGAGTTGATATAGTTGGTTTGGTAGGATATTTCCTACTAAGGCAACTCGGGATTAATCCGCTCTGGGAATATGAGCCCGTCGCACAGGATTTTTCTAGTGCGGTTTAACCCCTTCATGTGGTTTGCGGGCTATTGCATGAGGCGGTTACCTCCATCACTACAATTGTCAACACCATCATCGGCGTCTTGGGCTGGAGCACCCTCCTTCAAATTATGTATTCCAACTTCAGATCTGAAAAAACATAGATGGATCTAATGAGACAAAGGTGGATAGACGAGATGAAGACGAAAAATAAAAAAGGCTTTAGATAGTATTTTATATTTTTTTAGTTTTTATTTTTTCTCTCGAATGAAGTTCGATTTCTCTTTCGAATGTGAGTTTTTCTCTCTTGAATAAGAGTACAGTCTTGAACACAAGAGTTTTCTTGTGTTCGTTAGCGAGTTCTTAAGATTTATTATTTTCAAAAGATTGGATAGTTGGTGTCTCAGATATTCTTACCATATCGTTTGAGTCGATATGAATCGTATTGTTCCAGGCGCTGTAAACTTTTGATTGAATGATATATAAGATCAATTTTTCTTTAAAAAAAATACCACTTAAATATTTTTAAATAACATCATTAGAGACTATTCAACTATTTCGTCTACCTTGCTTGAGTTGTGAGTTTGTATTATCATATCGAAATTAAATGATAATATTGTTGTCCACAAATAGGTGTTTTATAGATGAATTGGAAATTGTGATAAAAATATCATGTTAAAACTTTAACTAGCTCTTTTAAATTGCTGGAAAATGAGCCACAAATCACAATAACTTTAGAAAGACTTTATGTTGGTTTAACAATACTTCTCAAGGTCAAAATGTTTTTTTGGTATACAATTTACCTCGCAATAAACCAATTTAATAAAATTGGGGGTGTGATGTGCCACAATTATGACTATGGGTAATTTAAGAATTTAAACCTATATTAATAATATACATAGGGGTTTATGGGTAATTTAAGAATTTAAACCTAACATACATATGGATTTATAATTATGAATTAATTACAATGCGAGATGGTCCATTATATCTATAGGTCAAATTAAGAGCTGATGAAGTACGAGACTCATATCCCATTAGACACTCCTATAAATATTGAGAAATTAGATCGTTTGGAGGGGATTGTCTAATCACTCTAAAACCTCGACTGGTCATTATTATCAGAGAGAGAGAGAGAGAGAGAAAGAGAGAAAATTGGTTTGTCCTGTTGTAAATCGGAGACGTTCCACACGCTAGACTCATTTTCCGATTTTGGCCAAAGTTGACTAGTCTGATCTTGCGCATGAGGATGAAATGCCAGAATAAATACCTTCATTTTGTTTCATGTTAATTATATCACAATCATGTGTACAGGGAATTCCACCATCGTCATGGGCGGATTGGAACCCCCCAAAATAATCTATAATATTCCAATTTTTTCCTCAAATTAGTGGAAATATATTAAACAATCTCACTAGGAAAATATAGTCACGAAGAAGTAAACTCTTTTTTATCATAACGTAAATCACGGGATAATTTTATTTTACACCGCATTCATTATTTTTAGAGTGTTTTTTCATGTCTATTTTATTCGGAGAATTGTAGAAAGGCCATATGCAATACATTTTATTATTGGAAAGAAATAATTACTAGGAATATTGCACCCGAAATTTGTTTAATTTTCTTTTGGTTCACGAGTCTTTTTTTATGTCTTTTCTGTGTAAATTGGTCAATGCAGGTCCCCTTCCAGGATGTAATTTCTCCCATATGAGTGGGACCCTCTAATCACAAAAAATTCTAGTCCGTTTCCAACATGGTCGCACCAAAGTATATTTCACATGGTGAATTATGAATGTATTACACTGTCCATATGATTGGTCAATGATTTTGTAAAATATACTAGAGATCGTTTGAATTGGAAGTGGACCAGAATTTCCCATCTAATCACTTCACCATATAGAAAATTCTTAAATACACTGGTGCACCATAGATCATGTAATCCTCCACATAGAGTTGATGCTCTAAGTCGGAGCTTGCTTTCGCAACTTAAGAGTGGGAGTTTCGATCTATTACGCTCGTAAAATTCTTTATTATCGCACTAAATATTTTAGATCAAATTTTAAAAAATAACAACAATTTTCACTATTAGCTAATATTCATGTATATTCAATGAAAAATTATTATTTTTGTGAAAATAATTAAAAAAACTTGCCCGTAAAACAAGGAAGATGAAACAACATATGTGGATTTTGTAAATGTTCAATTAAAATTCTTTATATGGTGTGACATTGAGCTTAAACAATTAAAATTCTTTAAATAATTTTAATTTTTTCCATCTCATCGTGCTTAAATATTTTTTACTCCTATCAAAAAAGACAATCACATAATCTTGTTGTTTTCAGAATTCAAATTAAATAATTATTTTAACATGAGCTTATCATATAAAAATTAATGTCTAAATATAATTTTATTTAACAATTTATAATAATATTCATGCCTTTTTTTATTAACATACGCTCAAAGGACTTCCGCTTTTGAGTAATTTCAGATTTTGACTCTCTAACATTACTGCTCTCGCATTGCTCCCGCCCTCGCTCCCGCTCTATGTGATTTAGGGTAGAACCTGCACCAAATAGTGTTTGTATATTAAATTTTCCATCGGCACTGCTGCCATTGCGTGAGCATTTTTTTTTTTAATTTATTGTTCGCAATGATTTGAAGCTCAATTTAATAAACAATTTGGTAGTATTTAAAACGTCAAACTTATCACAAATAAAAACAATTCAAACCAGATAATATCCTGACTAATTAGGGGTAATCCAATTCCTTTCCATCTTATATCAATCACCTAAGTCTACCAAATTAAGTTTAAGCAAGAAAAAAACATCCAATTTTCCTTTGATCAATAATATTAGATAACTAAAAAAATTTCTTATAGTTGCTAATTTGCTATATTTATTTATTGGGCCAAGATAAGTGGTTCTTATGTTCAACTCTTCATTTAATATTAGGACATTATATGTACTTATCATCTTCGGTGATTTTTATAGAGTTTTAAAAGTCTTAAATATAATGGCCACATTTCAACGTATGATGAATTTGACATATGGATTTCACTATTGCACTTTAGAATCTCTCTGTCTTAGATATATGGATCAACGTTTCATTTATTTTTAGCATGTGTTTGGAATTCACTCATTTTGGAAAACTTTCGCAAACAATACAGAAAATTTGTAAAATTAAAGAAACATGTCGGAAATCATCAAAATAAACAAGAATAGATTACTTTTGATCCGTATTTATTTTCTATAAGGCCAACCGTGTTAATTTATTTATGATATTGTCATTATTCAGAGTCATTATGTAATGTTTTAACATTATTACAACAAACTAATATGGTAATAATTAAAATTAACTATAATGAATATAGTACCTCAAATAAATAGACTGCACTACACCCAAGACCTATTGGTCTAGTGGTATCCACCTTCCACTTTATGTGAGAGGTCCTCGGTTCGTATCCAGGCTGCCACAAGTTGTGGCTCTCCCCTCCTTTATGGAGCTAGATATAGTCTTTATGGCTTAAGGATTATGATTATCAACTCGAGTTTGTCGGGCTAGATATTTAGGGTATTCCCTTCGTCTTGAATTAAAATAAAATAGACTGCACTACACTCATATTTTATAGTAGTGTTATCAATTATTATTAAGTTTGTCATAATAATTTGATACGAAAAATTTATATGCAAATAATTACAAATAAGAGTTTTGATGGAATATTTTAAAAAATTAAAAGTTGTAGCAGGAAACTGAAAATGTTTCTCAGAGAATGAAGGAAAAAGAAGTGTTTCGTTGGAAATTGAGAAATCTCGAAACTACACTCTATTTTAATTTTCACTAACTTGAAAATATAAATGTTACTAGAATTTCGGTAAAAAGGTTTAGAGAATTTTTTTCAAAAAAGTTTTGGATGAAGGGGGATATCCTGACCCGACAAATCCGGGCCGGTCAGTAGTTTTTTAATCATGGACCACAGACTCTATAAGACTCCAAATAAGGAGAGAAAAATCACAACTTGCAACATCATGAGATTGAACTTAAGATCTTCCACATGAAAGTAGAGACTGATACTATTAGACCAACAAGTCTTGGTCACGTTTAGAAACTTTAATCCATGGATTGATATGCTTAACAACTTTTCTTGAGAGGAACAAAATTAAATCCAAAAGTACTTGATTCTTAAAAAGTAAGGTCCATCCATATATGGAGAGGGTTGGGGCAGCATGGACAAGGGTAATAAAGGCCCAAACAAGCTTTTTTTCCATTATGTGGACAAAGGGTTTTCTGACTTGCTGACCCAATATATAAATTAAGGACAAAGGACTGCTTTAAATAGAGCCAAAGGGATGAGTTTGGGACTGTGGGACAAAAGCAGCAATGCATTAACACCACCACCTCATCCCCATTCCACATCTTTTTATGGTAAATAAAAGTACAAAAGGAGCTATTCAATTTTTGTGGGCATAATCATTAGCGATACCAAGCCGAGAAATGTCTGAATTGAGTTATAACTGGTGTTAATTGGCCGAGCCCGTGATATTAAACTCAATAGAGTATATAGAGATATAAATTTGTTTATCCTTATGAATGATCAAATCTATAACCATTAGTAGATACGTATTTAATACATTTTGGACCCCTTAACTATAACCTAAGTGTAGGTAACATTAGCCCTACAATGGACAACCACTCCATTGGTCCCCATATCCATATTTGTGCTAGCATATATATTGCATCTTAATGTGAGACCAATTTCCAACTCATATAGTATTCCCATTTTGGTCCCCCATAATACTTCCAGGCACCACTTATTGTTTCATTACCCTCTTTCTCTCTCAATTAGGTCTATCATTTTTGTTCTTCAAAAATTCAATTATTTCATCTCGATTAAAAGTTTATAATGAAGATCACGTTACTTTATTATAAAAGTTAAACTATTGATCATATGCTAAAGATTAAACAATAATTTATATTATAGAGAGAACAATTAAATTATAAAGATTGAAACTCTCGCACAAGAGGAATAATACATCACGTACTACTTAAAAGTTAAAAACATAAAAAACTGACCTTCATCGGCTTTCAATCCCTAACTGGGGGTATCATCTCGCCCAAACAAGGGAAGATTAGTGAGGTCCTAGAAGACGCTCTATCGTGGCAACCGGATTCATCCAAACGCCCGCGAAAATCGAGAGAAATAAGTGGAATCAAGTCAGATAAAGAGAAAAAAAACTGAAGCATAAAGTCTTCGGAGAAATAAAGTTTTGATATAACTCTCTTCCACATGAGAAGTGCTTGAGAGAAATAATAACGCCATTCACGTGTAAATTAAAATAATAACGTTAGTCACTTATCATCCAAATAGTTGTTAATAAATTATCATGAATATAAATAACATCATAGGAAAATATCAATGGTCCAAGATTGCGCAGCACAAAGTCACCCCAAAATAATATTTTGCAACAATTGGGTAATATTATGAAATATTTCATAATATGTCGACAAGCAATTGTATGTTAAAATCAATTTCTTGTAATTTATATAGGCCGATACTCAGTAGCGTCTAAAGCAGCCCAAGTGGAAACTGGGCCTGTAAAAGATGGGAAATCCCTTTACAAGTATAAGAAAGTTGTCTTTACATATATATATATATGTTAAAAGAAAAATATCTGAAAAATCGAAGGAATATGAGAAATTGATGATAGGTTTAAAGTGTGGAGACAAGTCAAAGTACCAAAGGGATCGTTTGAAGTAAAAAAGAGCATGTTTCGGGGATTTCGGGCGAGTCGAACGGTGCCCAGGCGCAGCCAGATGCGTGCCTAGGCGTGGCCATAACGGCGCCTAGGCGTCGGCACAGTGGCGCCCAGGCGTGGCCAGTCGGCCCCTGGGTACGGGTCCGACGATGGGAGCGTTATTTTGACGCGGTTTTGTGTTATTTTGGCAAGTTTTGAGTTACCTACTCGGATTTGGTCATTATAACTTAGTCTCCAAGTGTAGAACATATAAGTAGATAAAATTCTTTTCATTGTAATTGTATCTCTCTCACACAAGATTAATAAAAATCTCTCTAACATAGGTCTGTGGACTTAAGCAATTTACCGAACCACGTAAAAATCGTTGTCTCGTTTTTCTTGCTTTCTTTTACTTTTAATTTTGTTCATGCGCATTGATTACTAACAATTGATTATGATCCTCTATACAGTATAATGTTAAATTTTTGGTCCTCACACTATAGATGCATATGATTCGCAAGTATGGCGTATATGTGAATGAATAGCGATAAGACATTGGAATAGAAGTCCAAAGTGATGAAAAAAAATGCACAAATACATTTGGCACAATATAATAGGAATCATAACGTTCCATTTTAATATTAATTTCTTTTGATTTTTGGTTCTCAAAAATATCAAAGATAGGTGTAGTTAAGTAGTCCAATATAAAAAATGGACATATGGTCCACAATAAAAAGTGATGCTTCAACTTAAGATTTCACGAGATATATATATGTAGATAGTGTCAAAACCGAAATTAACTCCAATATTGATATAGGTTCAACGAACCTAAATCTTATTATAAAGCTACAATTATAATTGTGTCAAAGTCTATATATATGAATAGAAGGATTATTTAGGGTCATTTTATAATAGGTAAGGTGCAATACAGTCGATCCAATTTTGATCATTACATTATAGTTGGATAGTTATTCGTCTCCAATCATTTTAATATTGAAGAGTGTATCAACTATGTTGCACAAAATTTACTATAAACTTAAACGATTCTATATCTCAATATCCTCTTGAGTGGGTGACAGATTGACAACAATATCAATATATAGTTAAAAAAGGTAATAAAGTAAATAAAGCATAATTCCATTTAGGAAATAATGATTTACTTTATATACTATTTAATAAGGGCCGTACATGTTTGTTGCCCCAATGAGCCATGTCGTTCACATGTCGTGTTGTAATTCTAAATAGCATGTTCGTGAGTCAATTAAATCAACTTTATTCGACCCAAACAGGCTAGGTGCCCTAACATGTCTGGGTCGTGAGGGTCCGATCTCAAAAGTGCTCGGGCCTTAGGTTTTTATCAAGGGCATTTTAGTAATTTGCATTTTAAATTTTACCCTTTATGCCATATGCCCATATCTAATATTTTCAACTAAGTTTCAATTATTTTTCAATTCCTTTTTTCTTTTGCTAATGTGACGATATGGTACATGAGAAATCCGTACGGCGTACTTGGGGGTATACGACAAAGTGGTAAGGTAAGGTGGTAGGTATTATCCTTTCCGGGTTGGGACCCACCTCTAGACTCATCCACGTGGCGCAGGGTGCAGGTGCCAGCGTATCTTTCCTTTAATAGAAACCACACTATTATATCACCAAATATTTATTGAATTGAAATTCCCAACAAATTACTTAATTCTATCGTGTGCTCACATGATATATATATTATATACAATTTTGAAGTTTATTGCCAAATTCTTGTTAATTAGATTCATCGAAATGAAAGAAATATTTTAGATGATTTAGCTCCAATGCTACATATAAATAGTCTATAACTAAAATTACAATCTATATTTATGAAATCACAGTAAATTAAATGTTGATTAAAAAAAAGTAAAATTAATGCCATATAACTTAATTGATATAACTATCTTATTTTAGTGACTCGAGTACTTATATAGTTATATTGTGGTGGATATCATCATTAATAATTTTAACAATTTTGCGATCAAAATTTAACAGATAAGGTATTCATAATTAACCTAGTTATTATAAAATAGACAAAAAATAAAATAAAATATGTCAGTAAAATTTGAGTCCAAGATATCATCATCATCATCATCATCGAGCCTTAATTTCACGATTTTAACTAGGCCATATTGGCTCAATTCAGCATCTTATCTCTTGTAATTTAATTACTAATGTGGTCTCCGCTCTACGTAGGATTTAAGAATTGAAAATTATTTTATTCAATAAATTACACCAAATAAATTAATTTAAAATATCATTTAACTGATTTACTGCATTAGATTCTATCGAAAAATGTTTATTTACTTAAAACCAAAATAAGTAACATATCATTGTTTTAGTCATATTTCTTTGCAGTCTTAGACACGACAAAAAGATGAACAACGAACAATATTTTTATTTATTTTTTTTTGATAAGTTAAAGGATAAGTTTGGTGAAACTTTTAGCAATTATTGCAATAAAGGAATCTAATGGCAATGGCGGATGTTTTATTTCTCTCTTGTTTTTTGTTTTCAACTCTCAAACCTAATTTTTTTCTTTTTTTTTTTTTCGGCCGATAATGATTTAGTGGTTATCCCCATCACCACTTTTGTCAACACCATTATCGGCGGACTATGTTGGAGCACCCTTTTTCAAATTATGTATCCCAATTTCAGATCTGGCGAGATATGGATGGATCTAATGAGACAGAAGTAGATCTGACGAGATGAAGACTGACAATAAACAAAGTTTTAGATAGTATTTTATATTTGTGTTTAGTTTTTATTTTCTCTCTCAAATGAGAGTTTGATTTCTCTTTTGAATGAGAGTTTCTCTCTTGAATAAGAATGTGGTCTTGAATACAAGAGTTTTCTTGTGTTCGTTTGTGAGTTTTTAAGATTTGTTATTTTCAAAAAACTTGATAGTTGATATTTCAAATGTTCTTGCTACATCGTTTGAGTCTATATGAATGGTATTGTTCCAGGCATTGTAAACTTTCGATTAAATATGATATAAGACCGATTTTTCTTAAAAAAAATAAAATAATAATGTAATATTCTATCAAAATTTATTGAGAAACATATAACTTAATTTGGACATCATAGTCTCACGTACACATTAAACAATAAACCATAATCTCTTCCTGGATCAAATATTATAACTCGATATTTGATAATCCATAATACACCTACATTACATGGGGGAGCCTTACATTGTCAAATGTCAATAGGGGTGTAAGTGGATCAAGTCGGACTGATAAATCTTTTCGGTATTGTTCCAGGCATTGTAAACTTTCGATTAAATATGATATAAGACCGATTTTTCTTAAAAAAAATAAAATAATAATGTAATATTCTATCAAAATTTATTGAGAAACATATAACTTAATTTGGACATCATAGTCTCACGTACACATTAAACAATAAACCATAATCTCTTCCTGGATCAAATATTATAACTCGATATTTGATAATCCATAATACACCTACATTACATGGGGAGCCTTACATTGTCAAATGTCAATAGGGGTGTAAGTGGATCAAGTCGGACTGATAAATCTTTTCAAGTTGTTTTTAATTTTTATCGAGTTTCAAAAATTGTGTTTGAACTTAACTTAATAACTGATAGATCTGAGCTTTAATTTAGTCAAGCTCGAGTAGCTTCATATTTTTATAAATACTTTATTATTTTCTATTAATTGAGCAAGCTGGAACCGAATTTCAAATCCATTTGAATAGAAAAAAGTGCTCAAGCTTGTTTATCATGTTAAGTTAATCGAACTAAAATAATCTTTTAAAAAATTAATTTGGAGTCGAATATCGAATAATTTATTTTATTTTTTAGTTTTAGTACTAAATGAAACTATTATATCATAATTTCTAGCGGGACTTAAGTTGGCTAATAACACACATAATCTTAACATGTTTCAATCAAAATTACTCCAAAAAAAACATAAAATAAAAAAAAAATTAAAGTGTATTGTACAATAATATGATTTGACAAAGTCTATATGATCGTTAGCAAAGTTTTGATTATTAATGGATTGGAAATGAGGAGATAAGATAGGCAAATGATGGGACCAAACAAACACCAAGTCCATTTATGGACCCGTATATGAGCTGGATAGAACACCTCCCCTCTTTCAATGACACAAATCGATACATATATATATATATATATATATGTATCGGAACAAACATCATCTTTGTTTGTACACATTCTTATTATTATTATTATTTTACCTTTATACATTTGGACCACCACAAATTCAAATCTCTAAATAGGTTCAATGTAATTCAACTTCACTTTCTTAGTATTTGTTTGAATTCGAATATGATTGAAAACGACTTGTTATAACAATAATCAACACTTTGTTACATCTTAAATGAATATATATAAATCATATAATTGATACCGAATATGTGATATTGGTGTAGTCGACATGAACCTAGTTCAATTATTGATTCTTTATTTGGACCTTATCTAAATTTGACTTGCTAATTAGACCTATGTAATTATATTAGAAACAAAATCGAGTTTGAATAATTCAGGTAAACTTTCAAAATATAACTTGAATAAAATTACCCAAGTTATTCATCGAAAAATCTTCAAATATACTTAAACTCACTATTAAAAGAATTGTACTTAAATGTCAAAAGTCTTTTCACTTTAATTATGGTTTGGGAATTATTGATCCCTGTCCATAATTCACCGTTGGATCAAGGTTATTTACGTATCTTTTACCATAAACACCCTTGCATCCGCAATATATGATGAATCAGGATTAATATTCTCGATCTCCCACTGGACTTAAGTAGACCAGCATCCAGTAAACGAATCATGTCGGGCTCTGTCCAATCCAATATATGGTATGTGTACAACGGCTTTTGATAGAAGTACCTTGTATATCAAGAGGACCCGTGCACTTAAGCATCAATATCAAATATACAATCTTACTAATTGTACATCAATACATATTGTGCATGTATAAATAGATATATATATATATATATATATATATAATATTTCCCTTTAGTTTTGGACATCAAACAATTTCTTGTGGCCACTTAAATTATAGTAACATTTAGCGAGTCATAGCGAGTGATCCGAGAGTAGTAGCACATGATGGGGGATTTTTAACCTTTGACTGATGGGGACGAAGAAACCAAAGCCCCATCAAAGCATCATGCTCACTGCACACGTACCACTGACTATGGCAGTGAAAAACCCTAATTTAAATTTAATTATATTCATAATCTTAAACTAATCACGTAATTAATGTATTAATCCACCTCCACTTGCCAAATAAACACTGTTTTAGATCAATGTGTGTTTGCACTAATTCCCAAAAACCTTCATGTGTCTGATCACACTCTCGTGTTTTTCTCTGTGAATTTTCATTGAGAATTGCAAATGTACTTTGGTTTTTAATATTTTATACTGCAAGATGAAACTCTTTTAATAACCACGAACACGACCACCGTGATCTAGTTGCTAATTATGTCACTTTTAATTTGAATGTTATAAGTTCGATTTTTCACTGAAATTGTACAACCTTCCCATTTTATGTAAGTATATATGGTTCTCGGTATATAATACTTGATCTGGTGGAGACTAGAGTTTATTTTTACAGCGTAGAAACTGATTATTAAATTATATAATACGTCCCAAAAATTTTAGCGAAAGAAATATTCAATAAGACAATGAGTTTTTATTTGATGGGGTAGCCACTACTGATAGATTTTACTCGAATTAGCTTTTTATTCATACAATCCTAATAATAATTGTTGCCTTTTCCAATAATGTGCTCATCTACAAATTTTATTTTGCAAGATTATTGATATTATCATTAGTAATTAATAAATTATGTTACTCCATGAATTAATCAAGACTGCACGCACTTTGGTGTTATAACTAGTAACTACTAAGTGATTTGTGTGTTTCAACATAATGAATAATCTCAAGAGACCAAGAAAAAATAAATCTCCACACCACCAATATGACATTCTCATAACACAAACTATTTATGAAACACATCATATGAAAATTCAAGAAATTAGAATGCCCGGTGAAAAGTAATGACGAATGCAGTTGTTCTAAAGTTATGATTCATTCGTTACACATATGTTTTGATGATTGATTGTATCTCCAAAATAAAATTTCATTACTCACACCAGTGCCTCAACTATAATTACGTATCATTATTAAAAATAAGTAAATTAAATAAAACTCGCGATAAATTCCGTAATAGAAGCATAATAAATCATGTATTAACATTCGATTTTCTTATTTTCATTATACTCAACACTTAGTGCAGAAGATAATGGGATAAGAGGAATGATTTGCGTCATAAGAATTTTTAAACAAGAAAAAGAAAATTTAATTCGAAATTTCATGGTTGGGAGATAAGAATGAACAAAATCTGCACATTGGAATTAGTTACAAAGATCACAAGCCAAAAAAAAAAAAACTATAGTAAAGTATAATTAGACAAATTAATTAACCCAAGAAAAGCATTTATAAGATTGAAAAGTGTGCGCACGTGCATACATGTGTGTAAATCTGTTGAGAGAAATTCCGAATTGCCATATGCACACGTGCAGACATGTGTGTGTGACTTCGTGTCATTTGGAGTGGAAAGTAAGTGAGGGCATGTGAAATTTCAATAAAAACACACACACTTCACACAGTTGAGTCATTCCAGAAGCCTCCACAGTTTAATTAGGTTGTGTTTTGGATTAAAATATTGAAAATTAAACTGTAAATTTTTAGTGATGATTTCAAGTTACAATGGATTTTGAATTTTTTAGCATTTATTTTGAGAATATTATGTTCAGATCTGATCACGTCGAATCTAAATGTAATTTATAAGTTGAATAAATTATACTTACTATATGATTAAGGTGTGCTAAAAATGAATTGAGTTGAACCGAACAAAGTGTTGTTAAAAATTATTTTAATAATTACAGAAATTCAGAATTGTTTTTGAGTTTGGTTTGATCGTTAATTGAATCGAACTCGAATGAGCTGTAATTGACCGCAACACAACTCGAGCTCAAGTAATTTAATTTTTACACATATTTTTTCATTTTTTTACTACTCGAGTCGAGTTTCAGAATTAAACAAAAAACTCGTTTAAATTTTGTTTGTTTAAAGAACCAAGTTTAAAAGAATCTTTAACAATCAATCTCGAGCTGAATATCAAGTACATTGGTTCGAGATTCAACCCTATATGTGATTATTTAAAAAGGTAAGTGAACTATACTTTCGGCATTATAGAATTCTCCCTCATTTTGAACTACTCTTCAATTATGATGGTGGATTTGGAATTTACTTATTTAGAGTTAATTTGAAATCCTTCCTCCAGATTCTAATCATTCAATCCAAACACAATTTTAGTTTAATGTCTCGAGTTAAAACATAACTAGATAAGTACAATTAGGAGACATAATCTGCTGATTTAATCACTCCCACATAAGGTGTTCCCTTTTTTATTTGACCAATAAAAGAATCTGATGCATAATTAGTTTAATTTAAGTACCACTTGCACTTACACTAAGTACAACACTATTTCTTTTTCAGGCAAAAAGGAACAAATTTTTTGAACATCTAGTAGTCAAACTGAGTTTATGACTGGCTGCATACCATATGTGTAATATCTTGATTCTTTCTATTTTATATTAGGTTTCAAAATACTAAATTATTAACTTAAGTTGATCCAATTTTGGAATTCACACTTAAATCATATATATGATTTATAGTATAATACTATTGTTTGATTCAGAAATAAAAGGGTCTTGTGCGTATACTTTAAACGTATGATGACGCAAGTGGGAGGAACTAAAGGAAGAGCACATTCGAGACTTTAAAAATGTGAACTATTTCAAAGAAATGTAGAAATTATGTAACACTCACAATGTATAAGTGTGTGTATATATATATATATATGTGTGTGTGTGTACATTATATAACTTCCATTAATTTCCTGCTAATTGTGTGTTTTCGAATCAATGAGATGACTCGTTCAATAAATTTTCACTTGATTATTCAATAATTTATGATGATCACTTATAACAACATATATGCTAGTAATTTTTTTTTAGCCTACTTGGTTGACATGAAATAGCGAAATGTAATGCAATAAATAAAATGAAATATATAAAATAAAATGTAATACATTTGGTCACAATTAAAAGAAATAATAATTACATGATCAACATGGACAGAACCAGGGGTCTGATTGGCGCACCAGCCCCTCGACTTTGAATTTTTTTTTTTGGCCTATAAACTTTTGATATTCAAAATTTTCCCTCAAAACTCTTAAAATATCGAACTTTGGCCCTTTTTTTTTTATCATATTCTTTCCCCGAACATCAAATACTCGTCAAATACTGGCTCCGCCCCTTATACACAATACACTAGATCTTTAATTCTTCATCCCTAATACAAATCAACAATGATCCAATATAGAAGGAAGCATTATTAGTGAGATAGGGATAGGTGTCCAAATAGTGAGGAAAAGAAGATGGATGGTGTACCCCGTTTTGTTATGAGCGTACACAGTGCCTCGCTGTCTTCCATGTGAACCCCTCCTCCTCTCATACATTCCCTCTTCCCCCCCCCCCCCCCCCCCCCCTCACCCCCAAAACCCCACCCCTCACCCCCCTACATATACATACAACTTCAATCCATTACATACAACCACCCCCCACCCCCTCAGCCCAACTGGCAATTTTGATCCATTCTCGAAGAGAGTTGAACAGTGTACGTAAGGACAAAAACACTTTGTAGGGTTTCACTCCCACCCCCACCCCTCACCCGTATTCATACTATATATATATATATAGCGTTGAAACTACCAAATAAAATAAAATCAAATCAAGATATTCTCAGTGAAAAAAATAAAAATGAATTACATGTATGATGAGAATCAATTAGAATGCAGCAGCGGGTGCGAATCGGGTTGGACTGTATACTTAGAACACTCATATTCTTCAGTTTCTACATATAATCATGAAAAAAATGATTATATTGATGGAAGAAGAAGAACAACAGCAAATTATAATGGAGCTTTTACACGAACAAAACACGATGACGATGACGATGACGATGACGACGACGATGAAGACATGTCTATGGTCTCTGATGCATCATCTGGACCGCCACATTTGCTTGAAGAAGAAGAAATCTACGGTGGAAATCGTCACGACACCGTTTATAGTGATGAATCTTTATGTAAGAAGAAAAGGAAGAATGAAAAACGACGTCGTAAGGTTCAAGAACATTCATCTTTGCTTGATGACACTGCTAGCTCTCCCTTTTTGGATCTCTCCAATGTAAGAATTAAAATTCTTTGTTAATATTATTTATTTTATTATTTGTAATCATGAATTTTATTTAAATCAGCTTATCTAATTAATATTTGGTTTATTTATATGCAGAAAAGTAATTTCACAGTAACAAGAAATCAGCTGCCTTATGTGGAGAATGTGTTGGAATATTCACAAGGCTACTCCACCACTCAGTTTGAAGTATGATCATAAATTACTATATATATATATATTTGAAATGAAGTTCTTTTAATTTCTGGGTACTTTCATTTTATGTAATTTTTATGATTTAATTTGTATAGGTGAGACCTTCATATCAGGAGCATTACGATTTCTTTCAAGCTTCAACGTCTGCAAATCAACTGCAGCAAAACCAGTTGAGTTTTTCATTTTTTGTTTTTTGGATCTTTTATAATTGTCCTATATTTCATATAATGAAGTGGTATGGGAAAATTAAAAAACATAAAAGATTAAACCCCACAACAATTTATGTATGTGGTTCGTCAATTGACTACATCCATCGGAGAAGAGAAGAGAATTTGCCTATTAAAGAAAGAGTTACGAACGTAAGAGTTACCGTCAAAAATTCTAATTAAGACCTAATCGTCTTTGTCAAAACCGACATTTTGAACTTGGAACTTCGAGTTAATTTTGGTGTAGGTTTTCAAGACATAGCAAGACATTTAGTTTAACTCTTTTTTATGAATTTTACATTATTTGTCAAATATATATTCTTATTATATGTTTTTATATTGTGCAGGTGGTTTGAAGGTAAAAGGTGGTGATAGCCCTGAAATGACAATTCATCACCTCAAATCCCATGTTAATTTTGTCGCTTTTAATGATGATGAAAAAGAGAAAGAAAGAAGGCTTTTTTTTTTTTTTTTCTAATGTAAAAGGGAAAATAAATCTTAAAAGGGATTTTATTTGTTTCCTTTTCTTCTATTCTTCTCTCTTCTTTTGTAGCTGTGAATGCAGTGGAAAACAGCTAAAAAAAAAAAAATCAAGTTGAAGTTGAAATTAATTTTGTTAGATTAAGATTTATTATTGTCTATGAATAATTGTAGCTTTTATATGCTTTTTGTTCATTTCTTGAGATTTTAATTTATATGGAGCCCCCATGCTCCCTTTTATTTTGATATGGAAGATCTCCATTATTTACCTATCTTAATTAAGTGTATTGCAAGAAAATTTAATTTGACAAAAGGATTCTCTAATAGGGTAGCAATAATTGTCTGAAACAAAAGCATTATTTAGTGACAAATAAAAATAAATGTATGGAATTGATAATACCACTTCAAATGTTTAATATACTGTATCCACACTCCATTATTTAATTCATTTTATGGTAAGAAGACTAGGTCTAGTGAAACACATTAGTTATTATTATGATATAGAGAACTTAACCGTCATAAAATGTTTCTTTCGTCAAAGTTGACAAAGACATATTACCTAATTTAATCACAGTAACCCACTAATATACTAGAAAATACGATCAAACACCAATCATAGCTAGGTCATAATCATATACAAAAGTGGTGAGCTGCACTATTTGGTTCTTAATACCTTGAAAATAATAGTGAATATATAGAAGAGCTAGGTGGTCCATTCAATAACATTTTTAGAACTCGAATATTGATTTTATAATTGTAAACTAAGATATATTAAGTGAGCTAATTAGGGATTTAATGTCATTAATCGTTGCTCATTTCTTTTTTTTTTCTTTCTTTCTAAATTAGTTGTTTCTAATTCAATCAAAACAATGTAAACATACACAAAGATAGTCCTATTACTCCTATCCTCCTCCATTAATTTAAATGGAGACCTCACTTTTAAATTTGTTAATTAATTGTTACTTCACTAATTACATCTCACGTTTCAGCATGAATGGGTTCTTGTTGGCGGGCCTAACAAATTTAGGAGCTCCCAACTAATTCTTGGACCAGAAAAATATATAACTCATGTGATTGATTCCTTTTTGAACGCAAATTCATTTTTGAATATTCTTTAAGGGTATGTACTTTAACTCTTCAAAGAACCTCAATCATTTATATAATGGAACGTACATGAATCATATATTTAACAATTGCGATTGCACTTGAAATTGCAGTCGACATACAAGTCACTCTTAAAAAATGCTTATATGGACCGATTTCTCATACACCAAAAGTCCCGTTACTAGTGATGGTAGTAAATTGGAAAAAGCTTGACTTAGCTCACTAAGCGGATAACCCTTTATCAAAATCAAAAGGGTTCTAATGTCAACTTTCTTAATGAAACTACCCACTTTAGTAACATCAATTTCTCCATGACAAAATCAAAGAGGGTCCTTTGGCTTCCTCAGGGTCGTGTGAAGCTTAACTTGCTTTAGCAGCCATGTGATGATTCAAGTTCGTGGTATAAAATAATGACATAACTTAATCATAGTCATTCGATATCTGATACTTTGGAATATAGGGCACGTAGACCTTCCATAATTCTAATCATAATGTGTAACTTATTCCTAATGAAGAATAAGAGGGTGTTTGGCTAAGTTTATAAGTTTCTCTAAATATCTTATAAGATGTTTTAGAACTTATAACCTCTATAAATTTGTTTGGTAATTTTTTTTTAAAAACAGCTTATGAGATTAAAAAAATAGATGTTTGGGTCATATAAGTTGTTTTTAAAAAAAGTAACACACCCCCACCTTTTTTAAACATTTTATAAGATGTTACATCGTATAAGTTTCTAAAACATCTTATAAGATGTAGGAGCTTATAAGGTATTTTGGGTAAACTTAGCCAAACTTCCGCTAAATCATAACAATGTACTATATACTATGCTCCTGGACTCGGCCAAACCCATGTGTATTTTTTGAAATAACTTACCAATTATATGGCAAGTGTAATACACTCTCCTTGTAAATACACTTGAGTGCGGTCAAATCGGATCTGAGTTAGAATTTTCCATATACTATTTAGGTAGGGTTCTTTCTAATCATGTTGTAAAGTCCACTTTTCCTATATTTTGTAGAGCAAAATCTTGGTAAAAAGGGTTGGCTACAATGTGGACAAGACGTATTGTCTCTTAATGTCCAGACAAGGCTTTACCTTAATAATTCTTCTACTTTAAATAACAAAGTGAAATTTTTGGAGATTTATAATTTAATGAATTATGGGTGAAATAATGTGATAAAAAGGTTGTAATCCTATCCTAGGTGATGGGCTGTCAGAAATGAAGGGGGGAAGTGCCAAAATATATGTTGGAATATTTCATATGCATCTTTATGACCCTTTTCAAAGTGCAGAGATCCTGCCTAAGGTCTTCCTGACCCAATACAACATGCTCCTATTTATTTTAATGTGGTTTATTTTATCTCATTTGGAAGTATCCTCGCTATTTTTATAAGTGTTCATTCCAAATTTTTATCTCAATCTAGTATTTTGTCTACATTCCAAAATTTTCTTCTCGGCTGTCACGAAGAAGGGTAATCGTTGAAGTTTTTGGTATAATCACAATTATTTATATGATGTAGGTATCTTTCTTGACCTTGTACTTGACTAAAGTATCCCCAACAGTTGGACAATACCCCAAAGGAACGAAAGGGTTCATGTGTGTTTTTTTTGGGTCAACCAGACCTAATAACCCCGACCTTAGAATCCAACCCATGACGATCAACACCTTGCTAAGAGAGCTTAAATAGGGCGAGGGCCATATTGTATTTTACACTCACACTAGACTTGACCTAGATTTCAACCCGACCTGGCTACTATCAACCATGGCCACGTGTACCGCTATGGTCATTACACCCGCATGACTGAGATTGGTCACACATTCAAAATTCAATAATGCATCGTCAATTTTTTAATTCTAATCAAGTAGTATAAATAGTACAAACTTTCTAAATTATGATTGAGCTTGATGGTTGGAGAGTCGCTATCAATACTTAATTCAACAAATTTGAGATTTCAGGTATTCATAATAAAATATTAGAAGCTAATTCGTACAAACCCTCTGCTTAATTAGAGCTAATATTCTTATTTTTCAATTACATAGTTATAACTTATAACCAAAGTTCAAGATCAAATTCTTCCAAGATAGACAAATGTAAATCATGCATGCAAGAAGATATGAAAAACTGAAAATTGAATCCCAATTATAAAGACACAATAAAAGATGAAAGAAAAGAATTATGAGCAAAAGACCAAAACAAACATATACTATATGATTATATATGTATATATATATATATACATATATATATATATATATATATAGATGATTGGACTATTCATTCTTTGCAATGAATATATATATATATATATATGTATATAATAAAATATATATAAATATTTATGTATATAATATGTTGGATATAGGTTCAAAAAAGAAAAGGGTATGGAGGAAAACATATTTGTCCTACCAACAGCCATCAAAACAATTGTCCCCAATCCCTTTGTGCAGGAAATGTGAAAACAGTGTAAGAAGATTAAACAATTATCTGTCCAAAAATTAAATTTCACCTTAGGACTGTTCCCAATCCTCATGACAACACTACACACTATTCTTCTTCTTTACAGAGACTGTAAATTATGGCTTCTTTCTTACTCCTTATCTCTGCACTTTTTCATCTGCTTTCTTGCAGGTCCACATACATGTGTGCTGGATCAGTAATTGTACTAATTGGGTGGAATAACAGGTACATTTTTAATCTATCTTTTTCCTTACCAATTTTACAGAAAATTCTACAATGGATTGGGTACATCTAACACAATTGGATACAAGTGATTTAAGTGGTTTTAACTATTTTTCGTTGCATCCAATGTTGATTGACACACTGGCTCCATTTTGGACCTGATGTGTCTTAGAATCACCCCAATTTTACAGTTCTTTTGATCAAGTTGTACATTGCATTACAAAAAAGAAAAAGAATGTTATTAACGATGATAATGATAAAATTGTCACTGATTATATGCGTTAAATGGAAAAGAATATTTCTTCTTGCTTAACAATAATATTTACAAAAATTGTCATAATCATTATTATGCATTAAATGGAGATGAATATTGAATAGTGATATTTACAAGTTTTATAAGTAAAAGATTTGTGTATAAGCTAGCCCTATGAGTCAGGGCTGCTGGTGTCATCCGTTCTCTTCAACTTTGAGAAAAATTCTTTTTAACCTGAAAATCGATTTATTTTAATTTTCGCCTCTTCGAATAAAAAATTGTGGCTCTGCCAACCCTGCAGCTTGTTGGCGATGAGATAACAAAAATTGCTCTAATATATATACCCTTGATCCTTCTTCAATGGATTTGTCCTTGCCTCTTTCCTCATGCCTAATAACCTACCCGAACCCATCAAACTGATGTGCACTGCTCCGATTGCAAGAAGTCGTTGTGCTATGCCCGAGAATCCGATATGAGTCTTTGGCGAATTTAATAAGTTGTCAGTAGACATAAGAGATGACTGTAATCTTATCAGTCCGTCGCTAATATAGACATAAGAAATGACTGTAACCTTATTAGTCATCTCTTATATACTTGTTATGTTGTTTTTTGAACTTTTTACATAATGCACCAAAATACAACATGTTGATTTCAATTGTTGTCCCAAGTCCTAACTTACAAGGTAGCATCATGAGTTATTTCTAAAATTCCCTAATGATCTAAACATAGTAATATTATAAATAGTTTTCTTTACCAACAAGGTCCAAGACAGTTGGTAGATAGCTGGGTTTTTTAAGCCAGGGTTCGATCCCTGGTCATATGTATAGAAAAGACTTTGTTGGGAGAGGTAAATTCCACTTCGGTGATCTCTACGCCTCGAAGGGATTCGTCTCCGGCGTTTGGCTGGGGGAAACCCTGACATAAAACCCAAAAAAAAAAAAAAAGTTAATACTTTTCTTTGACCTATTGTATTTTATTTTTTTGATTAGAAACTATTGTATTGCACAAAACAAAAGAGAGAATGAAATACTGCACTATATTATACTCCTATATACATAATTAAATAGACAGAGATGGCTATGATAATAATTGATGAAGATCTTATGGAGACAGCTGTGACACCATCATATAGGGATCATGGCAGTTATTAGGAGCTTGATGACATAGCCTATACAGGACCACAAATCAAATATTTTTGATTTTTACCAAAACAAAATAAGAGAAAGGGGATTGTGAATCAAATTAGATTCAGTGCATACTATTATACCTCACACCAATCATCATCCATGCATGGGCGAACCCATATGGCCTCAGATAGCTACTACAACTCTTATGTCATAAAATTGGTAAAAAATAATAATATTTTTTGGGTGAAATAAAATAGGGGTAATTGCAAAAACCCCCCTATGTTATTTCGAAAATGCTAAAAAAACCCCTGTGTTAACAAAATAGGCTAATCACCCCCTTTATTCTTAAAAAGTGTGCAAAAAAGTCAAATTTCATTAAAAAATGAGCTCGTTTTTCATGTTTTTCACCTTTATTGACATGCCTATTTATCATTTATATACTTTTAGTACTTTATAAAAGGTAGATAATGTTAATTCACCCAAAAAACACACATTTTCTTCTATCATTTTAACTAAATTTGGTTTTTTTGCGTACTTTTTAGGAACACGGGGTGATTAGCCTATTTCGTTAACACATGATTTTTTTTAACATTCTCGAAATAACACAGGAGGTTTTATGCAATTATCCCAATAAAATAATTGGGGTCGCAATTAAAATTCTATTGAACCAGATACGGTTGCACTCAATCATTTTTATAAGAAGTGTCATAGTATTCGTCTTACGATTGATCACTACACTTTTTAGAGTGTGCATAAATAATTTGACAAATATAATATAATTTAGTTATCATTGACTCGAATTCAATGATATCAATTTCATATTAGAATTTTCAATTAAATTTTAAGGGATTTAATCTTGGGAGATAAAAAGAGTTTTTTTTTTCCTTGGAATAAGCAAAAGGAAATAATATTTTATGATTATATCAACAATGACAAATAAATGGTGTAACAAGTATCTTTATGCAACTCTTCCCGAGTTTAGGCCCACGGAAATGAAGAACTTTTCAGTTGGGCTTAGAGAAATATCAAATTTGAGGCTTAGAAAATAATGGAATTTGTTCTACAAATATCATATGATCTCATAAGTGAATGAAAGTTAAATATATGGGCCCAAAAAGCAGTAGTAATTATTGGAAATTGGAATAAATTATTTGAATCTTGTCAAATTACCTTATTATGATTATTATTATTCATATGTCAAATATAAGTATATAACATAGTATATAAATGTGGGTATTTGTTGCTAATTTGGTATACCGAATAATATCTTTGATTATTTAGCAAAATAAATAAATAAAATCTTTGATTGTAGCCAAATTCATTAGAATTAGTGTAGGTATCTTACATATTTTTGCTTGCTTGTACAAAGATTTTCTTGTACCTTTGAATATGAACCAACTTTCTCACTACATTTTACTAAACTATGATTACTATTATCTCCTTGTGTCATTCTTTTTAACAATAATCAAAACGCACAACAATATAGTCTAAAATACTAGAGAAATAGTAAAATTGCCGTACATGTACATTTAGCTGAAATATTGAAATTTCAGGATCGTCCTATACATAGTTTTATGTCTTGCAACTCTTTTCCCATGTCAAAGTAGTCTTAATTTCTAGAGAAAATTACCAAAATCCTCCTTAAAATAAGTTTTTATATCCAAAAAACTCATGAAAATATTTTTCAATCTCAAAACCCACTCTACAAGCGTTTCATTCAAACAAAACCCAAAAGTTAAGATTAAAAACTTTTTTGACTAAACTACCTTTCATTTATTAAGTTAATAATTGATCAATTGACCTTTTTTATCGATTTTTTTGTTTTAAAATTTTAAAATTGCTAAGTTGAATGATACAATTTTTTTTTTAGCATTAAATATCTTAAATATTTTTATTTAATTTATTTTTTGTTTTACTATATAATTATCTTAAAAATATATTTTTTAAATTTTTTAAGAAGATTAAAAATCTAAAAAAATTATATTTAGTCAATTATCAATATAAATTTTTTAAATAAACAAATCTCTATACATAACCACAAGTGATTAAATTTTTAGTCTAGAAGGTTAAGAGCAATTAAGTTCATAAATTTATTAACCCTAAATCTTGTGCTTTTTGGAATGAAAAGTTGATAGAATTGGTTTTTTGGATATGATGAGTTTTTGGACATAAAAATTTATTTTAGGGTTTTTTATTGTAATTTTCATTAATCTCTATTGGGATAAATTACATAGACTATCAGATTCTAATTATGAGGAAAAAAAAAACGTTCAAGAAATTACCACACTTTTTCCTCTATCAGTAAAAACAAATTTCAATTTCACCCACTGTCTATAAAAAGCAAAAAACAACTTAACTCCTCGACTTTTAAGTTTTTAGGATCCGGCAAGGAGTGATGATAATTTACAAAATCTTAATAGACTCGTGGTAATACCCAATACCTGGAGATTATACATATAAGTATTCATCCCTTCGTATTGAAATACCAAGACTTAGTATTAAGATCAACTTCATTGAAAACACATGGCTTGTCCTCATCAATTCTCCCCATTTTCCCAACCCCTCCGCTGTAGCTCCCCTCCACCACCGCCTCCCTCGATGGTTTTCTCCACACCAAATTCCCCTCTGAATCAACATCGACCTTCGCGCCACCACCTTTTCTTGAGGAAAGTAGTCTCATGAGATCCCGGAGATCTTCATCATCAATTTCTTTTGATGATCCAACATCATCTTTTTTTGACAATTGCGTCTTTTGAGATGTAACAGTGCAGTTTATAACGCTTCCTTGATTGCAATCACACAAAGTGTTTTTGTAAAAGTCTCTGACTCTGGTAAGTATTCTTTTGGACATATTGAAGAAAAAATTGCGCTAACGAAAACTAAATCATTAAAGATGAATAGAATTGAGACAAATTTATATGCGTGTAAACTGCGATAGACTAAATTGATGAAAAAATCAAAGGAAATTGTCGAAAAAATGAAACAAGTGATTACAGAGAAAAACGTCTATAGGACTTATAAGGGAATATGAAAGTTGACTGATGTGTGATCTTTCTTTGGTTATTTGAATTAGACGGCAAAGCTATGAAAATAATAATATTTTTGAAGAGTCATTATTTTCTGAATATTGGAATCAAATTAAAATTTTTATAAACAACTTAAGAAGATAGACACAGCTATCTAATGTAAAAATCAAAACAATGGTCAAATGGACTTGCAAAAATGACATACATCGTTAAGTCTTATTAACGATTGGGAATTTACCGAATTTTATTTTACAAGTTAAAAATATTAGATATTAGGGACAACCATCATAACAGCCTCTTAAACCACTTTTGACTTCTTATAAGCCTCGTTTACACCTAAAATGAAATGGGCTCAAATTGAAGGCCTCAAACAACATTATTAATAAAAGTACGAAGAAATGGGCTTAAAGTGAGAAAGCCCAAAATAACCCATACGATGACTAATTAAAATCGATAAAAGAACCTAAAGCAACTCAGTCCGAGTTAATAATGGATAGGTCCAAACGGGATATGCTGCTAAGTTAGTGTTAGGAATCAATGTGCATAAAAAAACTTAAAAGTAAAAATCAAAGCAAGAAACAAGACAACGATTTACGTGGTTCGGCAATTTGTCTACATCCACGGACCTATGCTAGAGAGATTTTATTGATGTATGAGAGTGATCCACATTACAACGATGAATAATCATCTACTTATATAGTAAAACCTTGGAAACTAAGTAAAACAAGCCCTAATACACTTAGAAAACCCAAAAACTTGCCAAAATAGTTCAAAAACGCGTGAACTAAAACTGTTGTCCGCGACCATGGCGGCACGGCGCCAAATGTGGTGCCACAGCGCCACATTGACAGAAACTTTGGTTGAACTTGGTGCCACAGCGCTGAATGTGGGGCCACAACGCCACATTGACAGATTGTTTTTTCTTCATCTTTTTGGCTTTTTCCTTTTGTATTTTGATTGTCTCTACTTAACCCATCAATCTCCCACTTGGAGACTAATTCAAAGTAGAATGAAATCCCATCTTTAAACCCGCGATCCTTACTTCTCCAAGTAAACGCACTCTCTCTTTAGCATAAATCGGCCTCCTCATCACAGAAACTCGAGGCCAACTGAGGCCATGCAAAGCCTCAGTTTCTCGATGGTAACGCCCTTTGTCAACATGTCTGTCGGATTCTTCGTACCCAAAATCTTCTTCAATTCCAAAGTTCCACCATCAATCATCTCGCGAATATAATGATACTTCAGTTGAATATGTTTTGTCCTAGAGTGAAAAACCGGATTCTTCGCAAGACAAATCGCACTTTGACTATCACTATAAAGTGCACAATCCCGTTGCTCCTTGTCAATTTCCCTCAGAAAATTCTTCAACCAAACCATCTCTTTCCCAGCTTCTGAAATAGCTATGTACTCGGCTTCAGTTGTAGAAAGTGCCACACACTTTTGTAGCCTTGACATCCAACTAATTGCTGTGCCACCTAAAGTGTAAATATAGCCCGAGGTGTTCTTCCGACCATCTTGATCACCACCTAAGTCAGCATCCACAAAGCCCTCTAAAGTGACACTACTAGTCTTAAAACTCAAACACATATCCGATGTGCCTTTCAAATACCTTAGTAGCCACTTCACTGCTTCCAAATGCTGTAAACCCAGATTAGCCATAAATCTACTCACGACTCCCACTGCATGAGCTATATCCGGCCTTGTACACACCATTGCGTACATCAAACTTCCAATGGCAGAGGCATAAGGAACCTTTGCCATCTTTTCTCGCTCCTCATCAGATTTAGGTGATTGCTCCTTACTTAGTTTGAATTGACTCCCCAAAGGAGTGCTTCTAGACTTTGCATCAGTGATAGCAAATCTATCAAGCACCTTATGAATATACTTTTCTTGAGTCAACTTGAGGCTCCCATTCGACCTATCTCGAATAATTCTCATCCCGAGAATCGTATTTGCAGACCCCAAGTCCTTCATTCCAAGCTCACTTGACAATTGTTGTTTCAGCCTTTTGATTTCCCCCCATATTAGACTCAACGACTAACATGTCATCGACATACAACAATAAGATTATGTAGCAATCCTTAAACTTCTTAAAATAACAACAGTGATCCATTTGACATCTTGTAAATCCATTTCCATCCATAAAGGTGTCAAATCTCTTGTACCACTGTCTTGGAGCTTGTTTCAATCCGTACAAACTTTTTTGTAGTTTGCACACAAGGTTTTCCTTTCCATTTTCCAGAAAATCCTCCGGTTGAACCATGTAAATATCTTCCTCCAAATCACCATGAAGGAATGCCGTTTTTACATCCAACTGCTCAATATGTAAATCCTCTACAACAACAATACTCAGAACCACCCTTATAGTAGTCAACTTGACAATCGGCGAAAAAATCTCAGTGTAGTCAATCCCTTCCTTCTGTTGGAACCCTTTAACTACCAACCTCGCCTTGTACCTTTTACTACCATCTGGCTCATCCTTAACCCGGAATACCCACTTGTTCTGCAAAACTCGTTTCCCCTCCGATAATTTAGTCAACCTCCAAGTCTTATTTCTCTCAAGCGAGCTCATCTCATCTTTCATAGCTAGCTCCCACTTGAGAGAATCTCTTACACTCATTGCCTCCTTATACGACTCCGGCTCACCCGAATCCTTCAAAAGTAAATAGTGTAAGGAAGGGGAATACCTTATGTTTGGTTTGGGGGTTTTGCTTGATCTCCTCAAGGTAGGTTGCGGAGTCTCCGGATCTTCCTCAATCCTATTCTCAGCTCCATTTCTTGCAACCTCATCCACAGTGATCTCTTCCAATATCGCCTTTGGTTTCTCATTTTCCTCAGTCTCTGTCCCAAGTCTATCCTTGTAAAGCACCTTCTCGTTGAACGTAACATTTTTATGCCTTATGATCTTATTGTTTTGGTAATCCCAGAATCGATACCCAAAATTCTCTCATCCATAGCCAATAAAGATGCACTTCTGTGCCTTAGGATCCAACTTATCCCTGTCATCAGAACTTCGCAAGACATAAGATAAACAACCGAATATTTTTAAATGCGATAAATCTACCTCCTTTCCAGACCAAACCTCCTCCGGTATTTTGAAGTCCAACGGTACTGAAGGTCCCCGGTTGATGAGGTAAGCCGCCGTGCTCACTGCATCAGCCCAAAATGCCTTTGGCAACCCGGAGTAAAGCCTCATGCTCCTAGCTCGTTCATTCAAAGTTCTATTCATCCGCTCTGCAATCCCATTCCGCTGCGGAGTTCCCGGAATGGTCTTGATCATCTTGATCCCATTCTCTGCACAATAGTCTTTGAACTCTTGGCTGTCATACTCCCCACCATTATCCGACCTCAGACACTTCAATCTCAACCCCGTTGCATTCTCGACTTCCACCTTCCACTTCTTAAAGGTACTAAACACTTCAGATTTATTTTTCAAAAAATAAACCCATACCTTTCGAGTGGAATCATCAATGAAAGTGACATAATATCTGGACCCTCCAAGTGACTGTACAGGTGTCGGTCCCCATACATCAGTGTGCACAAGTTGCAATTTCTCAGTCTTAGGTTCTCTTCCAACCTTGGAAAAACTCACCTTTTTCTGCTTTCCAAGAACACAGTCTTCGCAAAGACCCAACTCAATAGACTTTGAAATTGGCAATTTTCCCTTGGATGCCATTATTCTCATCCCTTTCTCACTCATGTGCCCAAGTCGCCTATGCCATAAATGTACTTCTTCTGTGGCCCTGACTGTGGCTAACGAGTCTTTCATAATATCAGTTGTGTACAAAGTTCCAGACTTTGTACCTTGTGCCACCACCATATTTCCCTTGGTGATTTTCCATGCACCACCACCAAACACAGTAGTAAATCCATCACTGTCAATTTGACCCATTAAGATCAAATTCTTCTTCAAATCCGGTACATGTCTCACATTCTGCAGTTTCAACTGCATTCCCTGTGTTGTCGTTATAGTGACATCACCCTTACCAACAATTTCCAAGGGTTCGTCATCTGCAAGAAAAACCTTTCCAAAGTTTCCAAAAACGTAATTTGTTAGATAATTCTTACATGAAGTAGCATGAAACGACACACCTGAGTCCAGTACCCATTGGTCAACTGGACTGTCAATACAGAAAACCAGAGCATCTTCGACATCGTCTACTGCTGCGTTTGCTTGTTGATGTTCCCGGTTTTGATTCTGACCCGCCTTTTCTGGACAATCCCTCTTGTAATGGACTTTCTTACCGCAGCCCCAGCAATCAGCTTCTTTGCGCGATTTTGACTTTCCTCGCCCCTTAGACTTGGATCGACCTCTACCTTTCTGACCACCCCGTTGAACACCTCTCCCTCTGCTTTCCGCACTTAATGCAGCAGATGTGAATTTTCCTGATTCCCTCTGGCGAATATCCTCGCTCAAAATCAGATCCCGAATCTCCTGAAGCTTCAACTTCCTTTGGCCAGACGAACTACTCACAGCAGTTACTGTTGCACTCCAACTTTCCGGCAAAGAAGACAATAGAATTAAAGCCTTTACCTCGTCCTCGAAATTAATATCAACCGAGCTCAACTGAGAGATGATCACGTTGAACTCGTTGATATGGTTGGTCACCGATCCTCCTTCAGTCATCCTTAAGTTGAATAAACGTCTCATTAGATAGACTTTATTCGACGCCGATGGCTTTTCATACATGTTGGATAGTGCCTTCATCAAACCCACAATGGTTTTCTCCTCCAAGATGTTAAACGCTACGTTTCTTGATAACGTCAGCCGAATAACCCCCAAAGCTTGCCTATCCAACAACTCCCAATATACATCAGTCATCTTTTCATGCTTATTTCCCGACAACGGTTCATGGAGTTTCTTCTGGTATAGATAATCCTCCATCTGCATCCGCCAGAATCTGAAATCCTTTCCATCGAACTTGTCAATTTTTACTTTACCATCTTCAGACGCCATTGATTCGCACAGAACGCTATAACCCGTGCTCTTGATACCAGTTGTTAGGAATCAATTTGCATAAAAGAACTTAAAAGTAAAAATCAAAGCAAGAAACAAGACAATGATTTACGTGGTTCGACAATTTTCCTACATCCACGGACCTATGCTAGAGAGATTTTATTGATGTATGAGAGTGATCCACATTACAACGATGAATAACCATCTACTTATATAGTAAAACCTTGGAGACTAAGTAAAACAAGCCCTAATACACTTAGAAAACCCAAAAACTTGCCAAAATAGCTCAAAAACGCATGAACTAAAATTGTTGTCCACGACCATGGTGCCAGATGTGGTGCCACAGCGCCACATTGACAGAAACTTTGGTTTGAACTTGGTGCCACAGCGCCGAATGTGGGGCCATAGGGCCACATTGACAGTTTGTTTTTTCTTCATCTTTTTGGCCTTTTCCTTTTGTATTTTGATTATCTCCACTTAACCCATCAAGAAGCCCACCGAAAGAAGCCCAAAAAGAGACGGGAGTTACCCAGTTCAAAAATGCGCCAATCAATAATTTGAAAAAACGCGGTTGAAAGAGGTTACTAACCGCAAAAGAAGTGGGTACGTGATAAAGCGCAAGGTGGAGAAAGGGAACAACAACAACAGAACAACTCTACACAGTTTTTATCTTTTTTTCTAGGAGTAGACATAATCTTAGGAGTAGCGTAATTTAGGTAATCCTATAGATCAAATCCTGGTGATCAAGTGTTGATTGACATCAGCATATTTGCTTACTCGAAGCATCCTTGTGACACACTACTGGAGATCAATATGGAGGTATACAGTTTGTCTTTTTATCAGATTTAAGTATTTGATAGATAATTTTATATTTGGACTCGTATCTTCCTGTCTTATCTATTCTTTCTTATCAATTGCGGTCCGAATAACAATTTTAAACCACACATCGAAGTGTAAAAGTCTAAACCACCGTCTAGCATATCGAACTCGAGCGCGGGGGTTGTTAGATAATTCCAAGTGGAGAATTATCACGGGGCTTGAGTTAATCGAATTAATTCTTCCTTATTCAATTTGTTTTCATCCGGAAACAAGCCTTCAACATCTTTAAAATCGTACCGCGTGGCTATAGGGCACAATTAAGTATTCTTGATGTTTTTCATCTAAATTATTTTTGTCGATTAAAGATATCAAAAAAATATTGCCACTACAAGAAATTTGATTTTTATCTATGTCAATTTAATCATGGTTTTGGCTCGGTTTTAAATTATCATTTCTTCCACCACGGCCAGTTAGAACTTAAAATAAGTAGCATTTTTTTCTACCACGACCGACATCAGCGGGACAATATCAAACATCTACCATTGCCAAATTAGCTGTGAGTTTAGATTGTTATAGAGCACAACTTCAAACCATGACATATAGTTTCATTGCAAATACTTGATTTTCTTGTAGTGTGCCTTCCTGATGTAGTTAAACAAAAAATAAAAATAAATCCAATTGAAAATTCATTTATTAAGAGTACAAGAGAGAGGTCACAAATTCTATGAACAGACCTGTAACTCCTATCTACAGTGGGTATGAAGAGAACCATCTTTTAACCATTTCAAAACATTCTTTAGGTTTGTACTCTGGCGCTGTATGGCCTGCAGCCTGCAAAATACAACCATTTAAAAAAAATATTTCACTTTTTTTGCCCGTTTACTACAAAATATTCGTTCGAAAATGCAGAGTCAATTAAACTTTCTCTTTCCTTCACTGTAGCAAATGTGAGATAACATTCACCGTTCTTATATCTCTGCGTGTAACTACAAATGATAATATATACTTCAATTTCACGAATTATAACGAGCATTTCTAAAACATAATTTAAATTAGAGAAACCGACCCTGCAACTTGACGATCAATGGTCCAAGGCCTCCATTCCTCATGAACCGTTATATTGAGAGCGCGTATCCATTTTAAAGTACTCATGTATGGTACGACCATGTCATGGTCACCGCTGAAACGAAAAAGGTATTATTCGAGACACATTTTTGGGCCAATATTTTATGAAAAATGAGAAAAATAATTATAATTAAATTTATTTAGGAAATACGACTCAACTATATGCCAAAGCTTGATAGCCTTTCTCACTGAGAAGTTGATGATATTTGAATACACTTTCTACATCTTCTTCATAGGATATGCTCTTATTGCATCTTACCCACTTTTTTATTGTTCCCTGATTGTCAAACAACACCTTTACATTAAGAAATTTAAGTTTGATTCTTAGATTTTGGCAAGGAAAAATAAAAGAAAAATATTATGTATACTTCAATTTATAATGCTTTGTGCTTTAATTCTTGTCTTGACCATTCTCAATTTTCTTTGTTTTCCCCTCACCAAAATACATGAACCAAACAGAGCCTTATTGACTAATTTCCTTTCCTATTGAATATGGATCACAGGTTTTAGCGATTTACATTATTTGCACTAAACCGAAGTTCTAAACATAGTTTTCTAGTAGGGAATAATTTGTCGCACAATATAGACTAGCGTATCTATTTGTTCATTTACCTTTCTGATGTGAAGAGCTTCTTGGACATTTTCGTCATTTGCCCAAGCGAAAGAGGTCACGCAATTCTTACTCTGTAAAAAGACAATTTTGCCCTTCGGTAACTCCAACAATTTCATTGGATCATATAGACATGTGATGTGGTTTAGTCGTCCAATATGACCTAAAACACGAAGATTGGTGTTGTAGGCGGGACCCGCTTTCCTCATTTCACGGAGGATTGGACAATTTCATCCCTACACACGAAACTAAACCACATCAACATGAGAAAACATGTTAGATAATTAAAGAAGCTTAAATTACACGACACCAAGGTTCTCCTCGTTTGGATAAGAGGAGGTCAATCGGATCGTCTCCTAAGAATGCCTGGCCCCACTGAAGATCATCACGTTGTGGTGGTACGAATATGCATTTTGGCTCAAGAATGCAAGCGTCGTAGACAGAATCCATGCACTGCGTTTGATTGTAAGGTAAAACCATCATAAATGTCTACAAAACTAAGTCAAGTGACATGTAAGAACAATATAAGAAAACATAATTTTACCTCGGGAAAATTGCAGCATTAGTCTCATAGATAGACTCATTTGTAATTTTAGTCTCATTGTCTACAAACTTGCAAAATTAATCTCATAGAACGATTTATTTTTTCATTTGCATTTTTAGCCCCAATAGTTAAAAATAGACGGAAACGGATGGGACCAAAATTGCGAAAGAGCAAATTCTACGGGACAATTTTTACAACTTCAAAAATAATGAGATAAAATTGCAATTGGCCCATAGGATAGGACCAGTATTGAAATTTTTTCATTTACCTGTATTGAAGAGCAAAAAGGCATTGTACATTACTTGGATCTGGACTCACATAATCCCCTCTACAGTTGCTTTTTGCTTGCTGGAATTGCCAAATACGTATTGATTCAGCTCGAATTTCGTTGGTATAATCCCGACCTTAATCTACGACCTAAATGGGTTAAACTAGAATCCAGTAAATGAAGTCATAGACTGGACTTCATCAAGTCAAGTTACCTAAGTACCTAATTTAATAGATCAAATCTATACGTAGTTCGAATTAATAATTGGCGTGTGTTTTGAGTTGCTTTGTAGAGAATGAGGCTAACTACTATCGGATGGACAACCTTTCGCGTAAAATGAGAGTGGTTGATAGGAGAAATAAATGTTTGTCCTTTGAAAATGAGTTGGTGGGGGTATTTATTGTTGAAGTGTGGTGAAGAAATGGCTCATTTCCCTTTGATAATGAAGAGCAATTTGTCCCACATAGGAAGAATTTTGTAAATGACCATCCTTTTACCTATAAAAAAGGATCCACCCTTTAGTTGTTATTCATCCCTAAGCCTCTCATCTTTGGCTATTCTTCTTTTCTCCTCTATAGTTTTGTATATTTCACTTTTGGTCCTTTCTTTTGTTTAGTCAAATATTTTAGTGGGGTCCGAGGACGTAGGCTAAATTAGCCGAGCCTCGTTATATTTTGGTGTTCTTTATTTTGTGCTATTCTTCAAGTAGCCATTGTTAGTTATAGTTGTAGTGTTATATTGTGTTATTAAATACGTCTAGTTAATTCTGTCGAGGAGATTGGGTTTTAAGCGCGACCGTTGTGACGCCTCCAATCTTTCTTGGGAATTAAATCTAGTGTGATTTTCTAGTATAATATTTCCCTCGCTATTTGTATATTTGGTGGAATATGACTCTGAGTTCCACAACAAGTGGTATCAGAGCTCGGGTATTCTGAGTATGCTCTGTGGTCGCAGTTTAATCTGATCTTCCACATCAGAAAATTTTTCCCGGGCTATTTGGCTTTCGCATTTGGAGGGCTATTGAAGAATAATTTGTAACTAAAAATGGAAGTCACCTCAAAAGCATCGTCGTCGTCCATTTGAGCGAGAACCACTGTGGCGAATACACGATTGGTAGTGGAGCCTTTTGATGACACATGCCATTTTGGTATGTAGCAAAGCGAAGTTGTAGACGCACTCTTTCAACAAGGTCTATACTTAGCTATTGAAGAAAAAAAACCAAATGATATGGAGGAAAAAGATTGGAGTATGATGAATCGATTGGCATGTGGAACAATTCGTTCGTGTCTATCCAGAGAGTAGAGATATGCGTTTTCAAAAGAAAACTCAGCATATAAATTGTGGATGGCACTGGAGGATAAGTTTCTGAAGAAAAATTGTCAGAATAAGCTCCATTTGAAGAAGCGACTCTTTCGCTTCACATTTGTTTTGGGTTCCACTATAAATAGTCACATTACCGGTTTTAATCAACTGGTTACCGATTTGATAAATTTGGATGAGACTTTTAAAGACGAGGATTTGGCTCTGATGCTGTTGGGATCCCTTCCTGAGGAGTTTGAGTTTCTTGAAACAACTCCACTTCACTGGAAGACTGCTGTATCTCTTAGCGAAGTTTGTGCTGCCCTGTACAGTTATGAGCTGAGAAAGAAGGATAAGCAAGTTAGTTCAGGCGGAGATACAGAGGTTTTGTTCGTCAGAGGTCGTTCACAAAACAAAAACAAAGGAAATAAAGGGAGATCCAAGTCCAAGCATAAATTAAGCAAAGACGAGTGTGTTTATTGTCGAGAAACAGGACACTGGAAGAGAGATTGCCCAAAGTTGACAACTAAGGGCAATTCTAAGGCCGTGGCGGAATCAAATGTAACCGCGTGTGATGATGCCGAATCGGACTTCTCATTGGCGACATCATCCAGCGGTGCTTCTGAAGTATGGATGCTGGATTCAGCATGTAGTCATCATATGACACCACATTTGGATTGGTTCTTTGATTTCAAAGAACAAAATGACGTTGTCTTCACAGCAAATGAAGCTCCTCTTACTACACCTGGGATTGGTTCAGTTCGCTTGAAGAATCACGATAGATCAATCATAACCCTAAAGGGTGTTCGGTATGCACCAGAAGTGAGGAAAAACCTTATTTCCGTTGGAACTTTAGAATCGAAAGGTTTTGAAGTAAGAGCTAAGGATGGGGTGATGAAGATCATCTCTGGTGCACTCGTGGTAATGAAGGGAATTCAGAAGAACAACAATACGTATCACTACATGGGTGGTAAAGTTGTGGGTGCAGTAGCAGCAGTTACTGTTGATGATCGGAATTCGGAAACAGTTAGGCTATGGCATATGCGCTTGGGACATGCAGGTGGAAAATCCTTGAATCTCCTCATAAATCAAGGATTGTTGAAAGGAGTGAAATACTCAAAATTGGAGTTTTGTGAACATTGTGTTCGTGGGAAACAAACAAGGGTTAAATTTGGAACAGCAATCCATAATATTGAGGGTATTTTGGATTATGTTCATTCGGATGTATGGGGTCCCTAAAAAACGAGTTCTTTGGGAGGGAAACACTATTTTGTAACCTTTGTTGATGATTTTTCCCGGAGAGTTTGGGTGTATACGATGAAGACAAAGGATGAAGTGTTTGAGGTATTCCTCAATTGGAAAAAGATGGTGGAAACTCAGATTGATAAAAAGGTCAAACGTCTCCGTACAGACAATGGTGGAGAATTTAGGAGTGGTCCATTTCAGAAATCTTGTGAGGATGAAGGCATTGTCAGACATACACCACAACAGAACGGAGTGGCAGAACGCATGAACCGGACTTTGCTGGAGAAAGTTCGGTGTTTGTTATCCAATGCTGGGTTGGGTAAAGAATTTTGGGCTGAGGCTGTGACGTATGCGTGCCATCTCGTTAATCGTCTACCATCTACCGCTATTGATGGAAAAACACCATTGGAGAAATGGTTTGTAAAGCCTGCTGCTGATTATGATTCCTTACATGTGTTTGGTTCCGCTGCATATTATCATGTTAAGGAATCAAAGTTGGATCCTAGAGCAAAGAAAGCTGTGTTCATGGGGATCACCTCTGGTATAAAAGGCTATCGCCTTTAGTGTCCAGAAACAAAGAAAATAATCTTTAGCAGGGATGTCACCTTTGATGAATCTACCGTGTTGGAAAAGGTGAATGCAGAACAGCAGGATGGTACTCCCAAACAGGTGGAGTTTGAAAAGTTTGTTGTCCCATCAGACCAAGAAACTCTTGATCATTCTCCTACGGTAGAAGAAGATTTTGAAGAAGAGGAAGTTCAACCCCAAGAACTTCCACAGCAACTTGAATCAATTGCAACTAGCAAGCCAAAGAGGATAATCATCAAAGCCTGCTCGCTTTGATGATATGGTGGCTTGTGCATCTACAATTGCCGCTGATAATGTTCCTACCACTTATATTAAAGCAGTCAAAGGACCAGAGAAAGATAAGTGGAGGATTGCCATGAGTGAAGAAATGCAGTCCCTTCATAAAAATCAAACATGGGAACTGGCCAGTCTCCCGAAGGGAAAGAAGGCAATTGGATGCAAATGGGTATTTGCAAAGAAAGATGGATTTCCTAGCCAAGGTGATGTTCGCTACAAAGCCAGATTGGTGGCCAAAGGTTACGCTCAGAAAGAGGGCATTGATTATAATGAGGTGTTTTCTCCAGTTGTAAAACACTCCTCCATTAGAATTTTGTTGGCTTTGGTAGCACAGTTGGATTTTGAACTAGTTCAGTTGGATGTAAAAACTGCCTTTTTACATGGAGACTTGGAAGAGGAAATCTATATGACTCAACCAGAGGGATTCAAAGTTGCTGAAAATGAAAATTTGGTTTGTAAACTTCAAAAATCGTTGTACGGATTGTAGCAACCTCCGAGGCAGTGGTACAAGCGATTTGACAAGTTTATGATGGGAATTGGGTACACAAGAAGCAAATATGATCATTGTGTGGATTTGCACAAGCTACAAGATGGATCCTTTATATATCTTCTTCTGTATGTTGATGATATGTTGATTGCCTCCCTGAGTCTGATAGAAATTGACAAGTTGAAGACTCATTTGAAAAGGGAGTTCGAGATGAAGGATCTAGGTGAGGCGAAGAAGATTCTCGGCATGGAGATTTTCAGAGATAGAAAATTGAGGAGGCTTTGTTTGACTCAAAAACAATATCTGAGTAGGATGTTGAGGCGTTTTGGCATTGATGAAAAGTCAAAACCAGTTAGTACTCCGCTTGCTCCTCATTTTAAGCTTAGCGCCACTTTGTCACCAAAATCTGATGCAGAACGGGAATACATGTCAAAAGTACCGTATGCAAATGTTGTTGGTAGCTTGATGTATGCTATGGTGTGTATGAGGCCTGATATTTCCCAAGTAGTGGGAGTTGTGAGCAGGTATATGCATGATCCTGAAAAGAACATTGGCAAGCTGTGAAATGGATTTTGCGATACATCCATGACTCAGCTGATGTTGGTTTGATATTTGAGCGAGAACATAGTCAGTATGTAGTCGGATATTGCGATTCAGACTATGCTGGTGATTTAGATAAGCGTAGATCAACTACAGGCTCCGTATTTACTCTTGCTAAAGCACCAGTCAGTTGGAAGTCTACCTTACAGTCAACGGTTGCTCTGTCTACAACGGAAGCAGAGTATATGGCAATTTTAGAGGCTGTAAAGGAAGCAATTTGGCTTCAAGGGTTGCTTGGTGAACTGGGAATTGGACAAAAGTCTGTGAAAATACATTGTGATAGTCAAAGTGCTATCCATTTAGCAAAGAACCAAGTTTATCATGCAAGGACGAAGAACATTGATGTTTGGTATCATTTCATGAGAGAGATACTCAAAGAAGGTGGAGTTAGAATCGAGAAGATCCATACTACTGAGAATCCTGCTGATATGTTGACAAAAGTTGTGACTGCAATCAAGTTCAAATTTTATTTGGACTTGATCAACATTGTCAAAGTTTGAAGATTGATTTTGGTGACCCCGTTTGACGAGGAGATTGAAGATTTTTGGAAATTCGCCAAGGTGGAGATTTGTTGAAGTGTGGTGAAGAAATGACTCACTTCCCTTTGATAATGAAAAGCAATTTGTCCCACATAGGAAGAATTTTGTAAAGGGCCATCCTTTTACCTATAAAAAAGGATCCACCTTTTAGTTGTTATTCATCCCTAAGCCTCTCATATTTGGCTATTCTTCTTTTCTCTTCTATAGTTTTGTATATTTCACTTTTGGTCCTTTCTTTTGTTTAGTGAAATATTTCGGTGGGGTCCGAGGACGTAGGCTAAATTGGCCGAACCTCGTTATATTTTGGTGTTCTTTATTTTGTGTTATTCTTCAAGTAGCCATTGTTAGTTATAGTTGTAGTGTTATATTGTGCTATTAAATACGTCTAGTTAATTCTGTCGAGGAGATTGGGTTTTAAGCGCGACCGTTGTGACGCCTCCAATCTTTCCTGGGAATTAAATCTAGTATGATTTTCTAGTATAATATTTCCTTCGCTATTTCTATATTTGGTGGAATATGACTCTGAGTTCCACAATATTTATAGCCAGAATCGGTCACTGTTCATGACACGACATCTGGGTTAATCAGGCCACAACACATGGCATTCAATTG
The DNA here is from genome assembly GCA_019426215.1 of Buddleja alternifolia. NCBI lineage: Eukaryota > Viridiplantae > Streptophyta > Magnoliopsida > Lamiales > Scrophulariaceae > Buddleja > Buddleja alternifolia. Next base: position 5,577,372 of record CM033404.1, read on the forward strand.
ACGGACAAGATTATCCAGGTCGTTGGGCAGGGTTGGGTCGGATGTGACCCGACCCAATCAAATTAAAAAAGCGCAGATCCCTGGGCTATTTTGTAAATAACTGGAGCTCCAGTGATATTTTGGTCACTGGCCTCGTATTTTGTTTTTTAAGCTCATCACGTATTATATATGTCTGTATACAAAACTCAAATTGCGTATTGTACATTTTTACTTATTGTCATGAAATATTCATCAAAAAGGTACAAAAGTACCTCAAAATATTCATCTGATATGAGTGCCATTCTGTGAGCATAAGGAATCTTTTCATTATCATCCTTCTTTCCATTAGTTCTTGAATTGCCAACGACGTATCCCTGAAGTGAAATTCGTGGTTGAACTCCAGCTTCGTTACCTGCATCCATTCAACTTTATTTTCCCATTGAGACGAAATAAATCAATATATAATTCAAATTCTCTATAATCTTAAAAACACCACCTTCTGCTATTTCTAGAGCAACCATGGGTGTAATTTTGCTTCCGTAAGAATCACCAGCAACATAAAAACGGTTTTTCAAGAACGTCGGATGATTCAACAACCACTGCATTTTATTTACCAATATTCATTCCTTAAGTTTTAAGATACATTTCTGAAAATTGTGGCAAACATTAGATAAAAAGTCCTAATACCTTCCTCAGAAACACTTAACTCTCTTTGGCCGTTTTAGTATCATTGGATGTGTACCCTTGTGATGTGGTCGAGTAGGACAATCCCGTTCCAAAGGGAGAGTCTATGAATATAATGTTGGCGATCTGAAAATTCATATCATGTGAACAAATGTTCGTAAATTTAATTTCTAGATAGGCAATTCAAACGCTTTTATTTTTATTTTTTATACCTTAGTCCATGAATATGGATTAATAGTGAAAGAAGGTAAACTTCCATCAAAAGCTGCAATGTCGAAAGCCAACGGACCTACAAATTAATGCACAAAAATCAGAGTATATTAATCAAAGTGTCATGGTCAAGATAATTAGATGCATCAGTACTTAAAATCTGATTATTGTTTTTGAATTGAAGGCTGAGAAGGCACACGACACACCGGATCCTCTGTTCCATTATTATGTTTCATCTACTATTTTATTAATTTATATGCATTGCGAGTAAAATTGACACCACTTATATGTTCAAGGAAATTTTTCATAATACACATGTCATGCATTATTGGTAAATCATAAATGAAACATCATATTAGATAGAATGGGTTCCCAAAGTAGATCCTATGTTCCCAAAAAATCACATGAGATCTTCTATTGCAAAATAGTGTTGCATCTTGTATTGCATATCATGCTTGCATGACAAGTGTATATAACCCATAATAAATTTATATTCAAGAAAATATTTTATTCACATGGAATTTATATGTGAAATGCAATAAGAGATTACAACACGGTTTGCAATAGAAGATCCAAACTGAAAAAAATGTGTTCCATAATCCATCCATATTTCTATCATTTACTTATATGCATGTCATATGTATAAATGTCAAATCATTTGTATATCATAGGAAAAAATTTATGTCATTATATTTAGACAAATGACATTGCATGTAAGTAAATAGAATACGAGATGAAACACCACTGGAACAGAGGATCCAAAATGGGTAAAAAATTAGCCGAATCGTCTAAATTACATTTTTCTTTTTTGGCTAATTATCTAAATTACCTAGTATAATATCTTTGGATCATAATTCAAAGACTTTGACAGTCAAGTCCAAGTAAAATAAAGGGTTAAATGCATAAAAACCCCTATGTTATATCGAAAAAAATGCAAGAAACTCCTTGTGTTAACTAAATAGCCCCCTATATTTTTTAAAAAGCTGCAAAAAAACCAAATTCCATTAGAAAATAAACGTGTTTTCACCTTCGTTGACATGTTCATTTGTTATTTATACGCTCTCCATACAATATAAAAGGTAAGTATTGTTATTTTACCAAAAAAAAACACAAATTTCCTTCTAACTTTTCAACAGAATTTGACTTTTTGCAGACTTTTTAACAACGCATGGGGTGATTAGGCTATTTCGTTAACACATAGAGTTTCTTGCATTTTCGATATAACACCGGAGTTTTATGGATAATACTATGGTGCACAGGGAGTGTTGCTCCCGATGCATTCATCACCACACATTCATGGGGTCGGGTGGTTTTCATCACCCACCACCCATAAAAAAACCACCCCCACCCTTTGAATATGTGGCTGCATCGGGAGCAACACTTTCGGTACACCATAGTATTTTTCGAGTTTTATGCATTAAACCCTAAAATAAATTTGTAAGGTGTCTGCATGGGGCACTTGGCACTACGTGGCCAATAAACACCGCCACCGCCACCGCAAAAAAAAAAGTGAAAAATAGCAAGGGAAAAAAATGTAGGCTGATTTCACTTCATCAAGCGACCTAGTAAATCATTGTAATTTGTAATCATTAATTAATAATTTAACAAGTAGCCGTAAATAATAGAATTAAATAGAAAAATACATTAACAAAAGAATTAAACCCACCGATTTCATAAACGAGACCCGAAAAACCGGAGCAACCCGGCCCGCCAGTGAGACAAAGCACCAACGGGTCCTTCTGCGGGTTCCTTTCCGATTCAATGAAATAGTAAAACAGCTGCACTTCATCCTTCTCTCCCATACTAATATATCTGATGCAAAAAGATAAGATTAATAACTGAAACAATAAGATATAGAAAATCCTACAACAATTATATATATATATATATATATATATAATTTGTAGAATGAGAAGTTTGAAAGGCAGGGTATCCGGATAACCCGGCAGAGCTTTGATAATGGATTGTGAAGCTATGGTGTTTATGAGGATAAGCAGAAAGACAACAACCAAACATTTCTTCATTTCTTTTTGCTGATGAATTTATTTCAGTTTAATTTGTATGAAACAATATTGTGATTTCCAGTCAGCTGAGTTTATTTATTTTATGATAATCGTGTTTTAAAGGAAAAATCTATGAGATATTGGATGAGATCTTATTTCTCATTTTTTATTTTCCTAAGAGATTTTATTTTTAGGGAGAAGAGATATAATGATGAAATTGTGTATGATAAGTGTTTTTTGATGTATCACAACATAATTCATCCTAATTTTCAGCTGCCACATAATTTAATTTTGGATATTATTCTTTTCATTTTTTCTTCAAATGGGTGGGGTAACCCAAACGATCTATTCGGACATGGACGAATAGAGTCAAAATTAACCCAAGCGATTAATTTTGGATATTATGAGTCAAAGGTTTCTCATCTATTTTAAAGTGGTATTTCATTTTGTTTTTCATTTTTTTTGGGTGAAAGTATTTCAATTCATGCTACCCACTTGGGTACATTTTCAAGTGAGTTTTAAACCGTTGGATCATACATAATGAGATGATCATTTCATTTTATGACATTATCATGTGCAGATCCAACGATTTAAAACTCATTTGGGCACATACCCAAGTTGGTAGCATGGAATTTCCCGCATGTGTGTATAAAGAAGTTCAAAAAAACAAGACGTTTAGTTTATTACATACATTTATTGATACATAGATGAAGTAAGATTATGCAATATTTTAGATATAAATCTGAACTAAATGCAGGTGGAAATGTTTCTAACTTTCTATATATGTCTCTTTTTTGAAATATTATGCCATAATGACAAAGTGTTAGTACATTTTAGACCATTTATTGTATTTTGTGTTTATCTTGTATTTCATTGGCTAAAAGCTACGAACTCTGGCTTTTCTTTGAACGCTGCTTTTAATGTTTGCGGAGTCCAAATGCGAAATTGACTTGGGCAGCCAAACACACCAAAAATTACGGTCAGAATCCACGCGCTATTTTTAGCAGTACAAAAGTTAAAATCCTTTGCCATATTCTTTTAAAACATATTCTTTGAGAAAAAAGAATTGGTAGCATTTTATCCTTTACCATCTTTGTAATCGAACAAGTAATTGAAGGGTCCAATTGATTATTCTTCAATATTTTTTGCAAAAAAGTAGAATTTATCGTACAAATTAAGATATCATACACCATCAGCACAATTTAGCCGACCCGAAAAAATAAGAAAGAAAGAAGAAGTATAGGAATATATTTAGGTCAAGATTATTTTTCTTATCAAAAAAAAAAAAAAAGTCAAGATTATCTTTCTAGATACAAAAGCTTACAGATTTCTTCAATGAAAGAGTTTCAGTATCAGTTCAACTTATTTAGATTTGGATTCATATTACTCCCCAAAATATCGGGGACATAGAGAACCACCTTTTAACCATCGCAAAACATTGTTTAGGTTTATGCTCTGGCGCTGTACGGCCTGCACCCTGCAAAATACAACCATAAAAAATAAAATTATTTCACATTTTTCGTCCCGTTTACTTCAAAGTATCCGTAGGAAAATGCAGAGTCAAGTAAACTTTCTCTTGCCTTCACCGTAGCAAATGTGAGATACACTTCTTTGTTCTTGTATCTCTTTGTATATCTACAAATGATAAATTATACTTCAACTTCACACGATACAATAAATAATAAAGAACAATTCTAGATCGTGTCTATAATTAGAAAAACTGACCCTGCAACTTGACCATCAACGGTCCAAGGCCTCCATTCATCATCAACCGTTAGATTGAGAGCGCGTATCCATTTTAATGTACTCATGTAAGGTACAAGCATGTCATGATCACCGTACATGAATAATATTCATCAAGTGTACTTACTAACTAACTATTAAGTAAATCTGTGGTGTGATTGCAGAAAGAGGGTTATGGATCAGCAAACAAAACGAGATATATTTGAGTTAAGTTTATGAGAAAGATGAAAAGATAATTGCGATTAAATCATGGGTAAACTGCATAAAACACTCGTACGTTTTTGGTAAATTTGCAAAAAAGGGAAAATTGTTTTAATAAAAATGTCTGAAGAACCTCTTATGTCTTTGAAAATTCAGCTCACACTTCACACACGTTAAAAATAAATCTAATGCCGTTAACTTTTACTTTAAGATGCCCGTTATACCTGATGTGTGTGGGTTTCACATCAATAATAATAATGCGATATAATATATGATAATATAATATAAAGCATAAGAATATAAATAAATGAACAAGAGATTTACGTGATTCGATCTAATGAAGACCTACGTCCACGGGTGTAAAGTTATTGTCTGGTTTATTCATCCTCATAGGGGGTATTTATACAAAAATTTAATGGGGGGTTGAAAAGGGTAAGTCAACTATACTATAGATACATTTGGTAATAGGAATTAATCATAATCTATCTATATTGGGCTATAATCAATCGGGTATAAATGGTAAAGATATAAAATCACAGTCTTAATCTCCGCAGGTCTATATATGGCAAGGTTGCTGATTGATTAGATCTTGTCTCCATAATCAACGCTGCCCTACCTGTGCAGGTCGGGTCATCGGGGTCTCCAGCTAAGCCTGTCTGAATATGATGTCTTCTAGAAGGATCCAAGTCCGTAAAACCATTGGGTTTGGGCCCACAAGATATTGGACTACTCAGCTTGGCACAAAGACAGATTTTTACCCACATCAATACCCTTATATTACAAAGGGATTTTTAACGAGTTCGCTATAACACAAGGAGTTCTATTGTTTTTACCTTAAATTCCATACACTTTAATCCCATCAACATTGTCTAGAGAGTAGCCATTTGTGACTTACCTATATGCCAAAGCTTCGTAGCCATTCTCCCCGAGAAGTTGATGATGTTTGAAGACACTTTCTACGTCCCTTACGTAGTTTAAGCTCTGTTCGGGTATGCTCGAATTGCATCTTTTCCAATATGCTATTGTTCCCTGATTGTCAAACCACACCTTACATTAATAAACTTAGAGATGAAATTGTTTTCATCTACACTAATATTTCCCCAGAGCAATTATTCTATAACGAGATATGAACATAACCATAGTCGATTAAGATGGTTATGGAAATGATTATTTAGATAAGTATAAAATAAATAGAGCTCTTAGTACGGAAGTTTTTCAAAAATTGATTCTAATGAATCTAGCTACAATCAATTATAACATTCATGATATACCAATGAATATATCTACATTTGTAGACTGAATTCTACATTTTATATTTGAATATTAAGGTAAACATCTGACAATTTATTCTAACATAATCCCCTTACGGAAAATTTCACTTTTGATCCCATAATTTAGGCTTTTTTCAATTTTGGTCCCATTATTTATGTGTTTATCACATTATATCCCATAATTTGCATTTTTTCTCAATTTTGGTCCCATCAGTCTATTTCCGTTAATTTCTAACGGAGAAGACACGTGTCCGTTAGTGAAAGGCCAATTTTTCTTTATAAGTAATTATATATATATAAATAAATAAAGAAAAAAATTAATTTTTTTTATATCGTTCACCACAGACGATGAACAGTGACTTTTAGTTTTTTTTTGTTCTTTATTTTTTATAAATAATATATTATATAATTTTGTGTGTGTATATATACATATTATATATATATATATGTGTGTCTATATATGTATGTGTGATTATGTGTTTGTGTTGGGGGGATATTCGGGTTTACTGTACATCGTCATCATTGAAGATGATGAACAGTGATTTTCTTTTTTTATTTATTTTATTATATATATATATAAAATATTATGTGATTTTGTGTGTGTCTATATATGTATGTGTGATTATGTGTTTGTGTTGGGGGGGATTTTCAGATTCACAATTCATCGCAGTGAATTTTTTTTTTTTTTTATATATATAAAATATTATGTGATTTTGTGTGTGTGTGTGTATGTATTATATTTTCTTGTTAAAATATTAAACTAATTAATAGTTGGGGGGCTTTTTGCAATTATTCCTTGTTTTGGGGCCAAGTGGTCAAAAGCTTTGACTAACGGCCATGTGCAAGGCACATGCGTTATGCCGTTAGAAATTAACGGAAATTGACGAATGGGGCCAAAATTGAGAAAAAAATGTAAATTATGGGATATAATGTGATAAACCCGTAAACAATGGGACCAAAAGTGAAATTTTCCCTCCTCTTAAACTCATTTCACTCAGAAAATATGATTAACACGACGGGGCTAACAGGGTTTCATAATCGACCAAATCGAACGCGAGACTAACAAAATGTTAGCTAAGTTCGTGATTGATACAAGAATAGAGGGTCATATCAACTAAAATAATAAAAAAATATGGAGAAGTATTATAAACCCGAATAGTATCTCTTTGTTTACGTACCTTTCTGATGTCAAGAGCTTCTTGAACGGTTTCATCATTTGCACATACGTAAGAGCATACATAGTTATACATAGTTATAAAACTGCAAAGCAGAAGACTTTGTCCTCAGGAAACTCCAGACAATTAATCGGATCATGTATACCTTAAGGAAAATTATATAAGCATCCCACCCTTGCATGAGACCCTAATTACGAAAAACACCCTGAAACTTAACTTTCCATGTCACTAAAAGCAAGCGGATCACAATATCACCAATCCCTGTTTTCTTTGGGTTGCTAGATAGGATCTGATGAGGGCAGTGGTGGATTTAGAAATTTGGGTCAGTGGGGGCACTAGGGATAGAATTAGACAAATAGACGAAGGATGTAAGGGGGGTGCGGAGGGGCTTGCCCCCCGCGGTACTGTACACTATATTTATGGGGAAAAATATAATAAGGAACTAGGTTCAATTACTACTTTTGACAACTTTATACTCTTATACCTCTTTCGTTATAGCCAGAATTTTGGGTTTTGGGGGGGGGGAACTCAAAATAAAGGGAGAAAACGTGATACTTTTCGATCTTGAGGGGGGGCCTTTAAAAATTTGAGTGGGGGCATTAATGCAATTTATAAATTAAAATTAAAAACTATGTATATATTAAAAAAAAATTGAGTGGGGGCATTGCCCCTTCCCTGCATACATGTAAATCCGCCCCTGGGTACGAGGGTGTCTTGGAAATTTGCAAAGCAAAACAGGGGGTCATTTAGTAATTACCAAATAAGCGAAGGGCCTGCATAGAGTTATTTCTATTTCTTATGTATGCACGGAAAATATGCTAGGTAATAAAATGCTGGAATTACACGGCATTGTGGTTCCTCTTGTTTGGACAGGAGGAGGAGATCAATTGGATCATCTTCCACTAATGGTCGGCTCGATCCAAAATCATCGGGTTTTGGAGATATGAATTTGCATTTTGGCTCTAGAATGTGAGATTTTTTAACAAGATCCGTGCACTGCACTCAGGGGCGGAGCCAAAAATTTTGTCGAGGGGGGGTGAGATTATATATTGTGATATAGTTGTACACTTTTTTTTGCTAGATAGACTGAGGATTTAAGGGGGGTGAGGGACGCTTGCCCCTCGCAGTACGGTACACTATATTTATGGAGGAAAATATAATAAGAAACTACAATTACCCTACTCATAAGCCTAAGATTTCAATTTTCCCCTTTGTTTGAGTTCTAAAAATGTGTGATGAAAGAGGGAGAAACTGAAAATTTGGGAATTGAGAAATGAATTGAAAAAGTCAAATGACATACTAAGTATTTTTGACTAATAGAGGGGGTTATTTTTGTCATTTTTTAGGGGGGCAAAATTACAAATGTTATAGTTTTATAGATAGAACTGACAATTATAAAATTTTGAGGGGGGCGAAATTACAAATGTTATAGCCTTATAGATAGAAGTGATAATTTTAAAATTTTGACCCGGGGGCTCCCTCCCTCCCTTATGTCTGCACTTGATTATATGGTAAAACACAGTCTAATATGAAAAGGGCAAAAAAATACGCGATAACGAAATCTAATTAGACCTCTTTGACAAGACGAAGAACATATAGGCGATTTTTGATAAACGTCGAGTGATTCAACAACCACAACATTTACTTTTTTCCAATATGAGATTACTTTTCAATATGCTTTCCATTTATTAGATTTATCTCCGAAAATTACCCCAAAAATTAAATAAAAAGTCCATTTTATTACCTTCCTCCGAAACATGCAACTCTCTTTTGCCGTTTTAGTATCATTGGAAGTGTAACCTTGTGATGTGGTCGCGTAGGAGAATCCAATTCCAACAGGTGAGTCTATGAATATAATGTTGGCTATCTGGAAATTCATATCACGTGAACAAATGTTGTTATAAATTATAGTCGGGCAAATTGGACGCTTTTCATACCTTAGTCCATGAATATGGGTTTATAGTGAAAGAAGGTAAGCTTCCTTCAAAAGCTGCATAATCAAAAGCCAACGGACCTACAAAATATGCAAAAATTGGAGTAAATTCTTCAATGAAATTTTAAATAGTCAAAATGATCATCAAGCTAATGAAGTGCACAAGTAGACATTTTTAATGTACAATTAAGCTGAAAGATTCTGAAACAGAATTTGAAAACTATTTTCTTATGAGCATGTCATCTTGACTTTTGAAGTATGAATAAATAATGTTGCTGATAAATCTAGCTGTATTGGTGAAGCTGAGGCCCAAAATGTTAGAGGTCTTGAGTTTTACACCCACCACAAGCGTGTGGGCCTTTCTCTACTTTCATATTAGTTGTTAGCTGCTTATTGTAATAATTGTTAGTTAGTTGTAATTTGTAGCAATTTGATATTTATTACATGTCTTTTAAAATAAAAAAAAGTATGAATAGACAATGTTAACAAAGAATTAATTATTTGATGTAATGTGATGCGGCATGTACTTGCCTTCCCGAACACCAAATGCCTTTGTGCGAGGTATTATTCGCTTTAATCGAAGTAATACGATTTTGTCTTGAAAAGACTCATCGCTAGGGAGAGGGGAGCTTAGGACTTATAAACCTCTCAAGTCTCTCGTCTCCGATCCATCCGTGTGGGTTGGTAGTAGCACGCCCATCATCCATGCAAAGACATCTAGTGTACGAAAAGGCAAGTACATGCCACAATCATAAGCATATACGTAACAAACAATATTTTTTCCATCTATTTATACTATGTAAATACATATGTATATATGCACATCTATGATACATGGATATTTTTAAAAATGACATGATGCAGTGTCGAATACTTGGGGGATACGACACCCATGGGATACTCCTTGGATACATATCGGTGGCGTATCTGATAATAAAAAATTAAAAAAAATTATGAATACCGTGTCCGGAACGTGTTCAAGCCAGAAACTTGACGAAAACAACATTGCATCCAATAAAAATGTTTGCAGTTTTGGGGTATATGGTAAAGGTGACAATGCAAAAGTTAGTCGCCCTAATGATGGTAGACTAGTTAATGACAATTTGATATTAAGATGAAAAAATAGATGGATATGAAAGTGAAAATATGACATGACAAATGACAAATAACATTAGTAATTTTGAGAGACTGTGGATGAAAAAGAAAAAATCACAAGGAAAATAAAAATAAGAAAGATGGGGGCGTCGCGCTGAGGATTCAAATAGTTATATTTATAACTAATTTTTTTTTTATCAATAGAACCAGATTTTCTTGCACTATATATATATATATATATATATATATATATATTAGTAGTCGTATCCTCGCCGTGTCGTATCCTAAAATTTTGAAAAAATCGTATCGCCGTACCCGTATCGTATCGTATCCGTGTCACCGTATTCATACCTGTGCAACCTAGATGCACATCTATGATGCTTGTATACTTCTAAAAATGACACGTTGTAGTATCGTATTCATATCGTACATGTATCCGATACGGACGTCTCGAATATCGTGTCCAGAACATTTTAGAAGTGCTTGGAACATTTTTGAAGCGTCCAAAAAATAAAAAAATAAAGAGAAAATTTTAGATATCGTATCTGATATAAAATTTGAAGTATCTGACACGTCTTGGATATTAGGCAGAATATTTTTTTAATATTATACAATATTTTTGCGGCTAAAATAGGAAACGAGATAATAGTTTGAGTCTTTTGTAAAATTTAAAACATAAAAGTTAAAAAAATGGCAAAATTTTTAAAAACTTAAAGAAGTATTATGTCAATGAATTTATTGAATCAAATTTATTTTTATATATTATAGAAGCTAATTTCAATTTGCCTACACGTATCCTCAATGTATCGTATCTTAAAATATTTAAATTTATCGTATTCCGTAGCTGTGTATCATAGATGCATATATATGTGTTAAGTGGGCCAACACCCGTTTAAACACTAAAATCCGAGACCCGCAGTCTATAGTCGGGGCCCCATACCCACTGAGCTGCCAAGCAACATTGCCGCCCACCGCCGCTGCAGCAGGAAAAAACGAAAAGTGAAAAAGGCCACCTCCATCAATTGCCGTAAATTGAAAACAAGAAAAAAAGAACCTTTTCTCCCACGCCAATATATCTGATCATATCAACATTTTTATGCAAAATAAAAATAAATTAATAATTTCAAAAGAAAAGAAAAACCCACAAAAAATATATATAGAATGATAAACAATAACCGACCCGGTTTCTAGTTTGAAAGGCAGAGTATCGTTATAACCCGGCAGAGTTGTGATGATGGATTGCGAAGCAGCGGTAGTGGTGTAATTAATAATTATAAGGAGAAGAATGAAAAGAAGCAAATAATACAAAGATTTCATGTCTTTGGGATTGCCTTTGATTGAGCTGTAAATACAGTCGGTTTAAAATATATTTGAGTAGTAGATATTAAAATAGAAATTCAAACATACAATTATGAAGAATTAAAGGCTAAAAATGGCTGTTGTGTTGAAGAAAGGAAAAAAATAATGCGTGCAATAAGGCGAAAGGGTATTGACTATGAAAGCCCCATTAAAGCATCTCGTACTTGGAAGATACCAATCAGTAATTGCACTTTACACTCCTATCCATAAAAAAAAAAAGTAATTGCACTTTACACCCTTTTGACATGTCTCTTTCCCCATAGAGGATCTTCTATTCCTCTTCTTCGGAAAAATTGCATTTTTGATATTGGAATATGGCTGCATTGTTTTTTTGGTACATTAATATGGGGTAACAATTTGTGTACACCATTGGGCCAAAAATTGGCAATTTGAGTACAATTTATGCCGGAAAATTTGAATTTCACCGGAAAATCCCACGTGAGGCGCGCGTGATGTGTAAATTTGGGGATTTCTTAATTTTGGAGATAAAATTGCTGAGTTGGCTGAGTTTTGGAGGGAAATAACCTATATATGGTGGGAAAATCCCCAAATTACCTTCTCCCATATGCACGCTGCAATAGAGGGAATAAAAATGTCAAGCTCCTCAAGCTCATCCTCGCCCATGTTTTGTACCTGCACAACGCTGAAAAGAGCGCCTCTTTGCACGAGTTGGACAGACAACAATCCCGGTAGACGATTTTTGGGGTGTGAAGATTGGAAGATACTTGTTTCTTTAATTTCGCATATTTTTGCATAAGATAGGTTGTATAAGATTGGGTGTGAAGATTTAGGACTGAAATTTTGTATATATTCAGTGAGTGTGAAGATTTGAGACTGAAATTTTTGCATAAGATTGGCTGTAGTTGTGGAATCTCGTTTGGACTGAATTTTTTTATTTTTGTGGACGAATTTTTTTCATTTTTTGGACTGAATTGGTGCTAATTTTTGTTGAAAATTGAATGAAAATTTTGTTTCAGATTGGACTGAATTGCTACTAAATTTTGTTGAAATTAACTTCATCATTAAAATTTTTGTTTCAGAATGGTGATTGTGACCATTTCGTTTGGGTGGATCCTCCAATGTGCCCTAGGTCCATGGTCGTTATACCCGAATTACGCTGCGAGAAAATTAGATTAGCTGATGAAGTTCAGAATTTGAGGAGAAGGTTATCAAGGTTTGAGGAAGAAAATGGAAGATTTCCAGTTTGTTGGATGAAAAGGCTAACCTCGGGAGGATAATCTCGAACATGGGGTTTGAACATGCTAACTTGACAAGAAAAGTTTCTACTCTCGAGTTTGCAAATGGGAAAATGGATAGGGAAATATCTAGTTTGGAGTGTGAGAGCAGGAACAGAGGATCAACAATATCAAGCCTTGACCTTGAAATCGATAACCTAAGTCGAAAAACATCAGAGCAGACCTGGTTACAAATATATCCCGACTAGAGGGAGGTTTATCAGATCTAAATAGAAGGAACAAGACAATGAAATATGTTCTTTTAATATCTTGGTTGATGTTCTTCTTAGTGTTTTGGCTTGTTTAGAGTCTTAGTGTCACCTTTATGATGTAATTGTTGTGTAGTTAAGTTTTATGTAGTCTTGGTTCTAGTTTTCAAGTAAGCATGTTATAAAGAAATTATTTTATCTCGACTATAATACTATTTTGGTTGTTCTTTCAATGTTAAAGTAGTTTAATTTCTTAATTTCAAAGAACTATTACATTTCATCAACCATTTCCATAATCACTAAACAAAACACAAACACAAGAACAACTAACAACTTAAACTTTGAACTGGACAATATCTCAAAAAAAATACCCGTGTCAGTTGTCTAACAATTCCCACTTTCAAGCCGAAAAACACAAACAACAATCCCAAATAAAAAAACCCAAGCCACAAGTCTAAATCACACATCTTCCTATCACATTACAATTTTTTCTTCCCTTTGTCTTTATCCCCAAGTGCTTCCTTCGACTTGTTTAAAACAGATGCAAGGTTGGTGAATGACACAAATTTTTTTCCTCCTTGTATAGTGATTGCTCCTCCATAATCTTCATTTGTGTTTGGATCTGCAAATAATAAAAAAGAAATATAGTCAATATAAGATACAACCAAAATATAAAGAAATATAACCTAAAAAGCTAGGTTACATATAATATAATAAAAGCATACTTTTTCCTACAACTACACAATAGACAAATAAACACATAACTTTTTCTAAAAATATATATAAAAAGTACAAAAAAAGAACCCTTTATGGACCACAACAAATGGGGACAAACAAGGATAAATAACAACAATAAAAAATTCTCATTTAGGTGGGGATTGTAACATAAGACTTTTAAAAAAATTAATTGAAAACCCTAAACAATAAAAAAAAACTACCAAATGCGTGGGGATTGTAACCAAAAACAACGAAAAAGTATACAATATGCGAGTATTATCACTATAAAACGAGAAACATGTAATAAAAAATTAAAATTAAACACAAATCGAAGAAGAAATTACCGTAGTTGGGGGTGGGCATATAATTTAAATCTGGGTATCTAAGCTTCACCATTTCCACTAAATCACGTCAGCGAACTTTGATAAAGAAATTATCAGGTCGATTTGGGGATTTTTAGGGATTTTGAAATTAGGGGTTTTGAAAGATGAATAAAATGGGATGGGTAATGTCATTTTCCCGTTTTTAACCCCCCTTAATGGCCTCACGTGACAATCACATGGCAAGCAAATGATTTTTCTTTTCTTTTATTATTTGTTTTTTATTTAAGACATCAGCACAAATCAACAAAATCCCCAAATTTAATTAACATGTGATATGCACGTGCAATTTACTGGCGAAATTAGGCATCACGAGCGCCTCACGTGGGATTTTCCCGTGAAATTCAAATTTTTCGGCGTAAATTGTACTCAAATTTCCAATTTTTTGCCCAATAGTGTACGCAAATTGCTACCCCCCTCCCCCCCAATCTCGATATTATAAGTGATAATATATTAATATTGTTGATGTTGTCGATAATATTATTATATCAGCAATATAATTCGATATTATCGACCATACATATAAATTCTGAAAATAATAGATATCATCTGATATACTTTGCCAATCAGGATATGTATATCAACGAATATTCGATAATATTGGCCGATACTTTGAATGTTTGGGAATTTCATGTTTGTACAATTGGCGAATTGGACACCAGTATACCACTGTCTTGATTAACTCCTTCATACTTGGCCAAAGAAATGTAAGTTGAGCCATCTGAAAAAGAAAATTCTTTTATATACTTGGTGTTGAACACCAAAAAGTGGGAAAATTAGGCATCACGAGCGCCTCACGTGGGATTTTCTAGTGAAATTCAAATTTTTCGGCGTAAATTGTACTCAAATTGCCAATTTTTCGCCCAATAGTGTACGCAAATTGCTACCCCCCCCCCCCCCCCCCCCCCCCCCCCCCCCCCAATATTGATGTACCAAAAAAACGTGCAGGCGACATTACCGTACCAAAAATGCAATTTTTCCACTCTTTTTCTATTACTCGGGTATGGATCATGTCATATCAACACGAAATGTAATTTTTATGATGATGTAACACAATTCCCACTTTTTGGTGTTCAACACCAAGTATATAAAAGAATTTTCCTTTTCAGATGGCTCAACTTACATTTCTTTGCCCAAGTATGAAGGAGTTAATCAAGACAGTGGTATACTGGTGTCCAATTCGCCAATTGTACAAACATGAAATTCCCAAACATTCAAAGTATCGGCCAATATTATCGAATATTCGTTGATATACATATCCTGATTGGCAAAGTATATCAGATGATATCTATTATTTTCAGAATTTATATGTATGGTCGATAACATTCGATAATATCGAATTATATTGCTGATATAATAATATTATCGACAACATCAACAATATTAATATATTATCACTTATAATATCGAGAATCTCTGATGTTACTTTTATAAATAAAGTTTCTACTTATTTGTTATAAAACATGATTTGTGATATGATTTACTCGGCGTCTGATTATATATGTGTTAAAAAATGACGACATCATTTTATTAAAGAAATATAAAATTCTTACAAATAAATATAGAAAACAAGAATCAAAATATAAAGGATATAATCCAAACTCTAGCCAAGAACAACACCTAAAAGGAAGAAGAGTTTGAAGCTTGAAGTATCATGTATAAACTATCAAGTTTATTTGATTTAAGCACGAATTTCGTTGGGCAATTCAAACCATGGTCTAAAATTTCGACCGAAACACCAAAATTTCGGTCGAAATTTCGGATTTCGGGGGGTTTCGAAGCGAAATTGAACCTTCGATCCAATTTTATAGAATATCTTCTGAAATTTCGACCGAAACCCAAAATTTCGGCCGAAACCTGAAGTTTCCCCGAAATTTAAAATATTTTTGTCAAATATCCATCGAAATTTTGGCCGAAACCCGATATTTCCCGAAATATTTACCGAAATAAAAATTTCGGCCGAATTTTTTTTTATATATTTTAATTTATTTTAAATATCATATAATTAGAAAATTATATTTATACACATAATGTTGGTCCCAAATGGTATACGAAAGGGTCTAGAAGGGGGGGGTTGAATAGACCCTGAAGTCTTTTTCGACTTCTAAAAATTCGTATCACTTTGAAGTATTTGAACGCTCGGAAAGCTTTGAGCGCTGGGTGCGGCGCTTGAGAGATGATGACTTAAGCGCTAGTTTCAGGCGCTTGAGGAAAGTTAACTTAGACTCGGTGATTTCAACGCTTACCAAAGTAGGGCAGAATTTAGTCACTAAATCAGGGTTAGCACAGCGGAAGTATTTTATAGCTTAGCGTTCGGTGTGTCAATCAAAAGTAGTCGCATAGGTGTTTTAAAACTTTATCAAAGTATATGCAATATGAATAGTAAAGCAATAAAACAGTAAATAGTTAAAGCAGTAAATGACACAGGATATTTGTAAGGTTCACTGGGTGATGTAATCCCAGCTACGTCCTTCTTCTCCTTTTATCAGGGAGGTTTTCCACTATGATGATTATCGAAGAGTCACACAGAGATTTCTACAAAATAGAGGGAGATTGGATATAATCTTGGAACTCCTTGGTCACACAGATTTCAGCTCCAATAAAGACCTTCTATCCCCTTGCTTCTTCCACTCAGAAATGATGCAAGTTACGCTTGATCCCGGAACTCCTTGGTCACACAGATTTCAGCTCCAATAGAGATCTTTTTCCACAAGTTTCTTTTACACAAAAATATTGCTTGTAAATCAACAAGCTTTCTCACTCAGATGAAAGATGTTGAGGGTTTATATAACGGGTTTGTTTGTTTTTGGAAAGTTCAAACAACTTGAAGATATCTCAATAGTAGTGTAGGGTCTTCAAAAAGGGTTTGAGATATAGTTGACTGTTTCTGGAATATTTGTGAAAAGCTTATAAGGATATTTGGCTATGAATTTTGTAGGCTTTTCTTTCAACAAAGTTTGTATTCTTTTCTTGTGTCTTTTTGTATATACAAGAGATTGTGACTTTATTCACACTAATATATTCAGGTATATCTCTTGTATCTATCCTTCTTTTTCTTTTTGTTGAAAAGGCCATTTATAGGTTATTTGTGGTTTTTGTCCGTTGGACACGGTTGGGATCTCGTTTCCCTAAATATTCCATGAGTTCTGACATTCCTAACTTTGGGTATTTTTAATTAGTTAGGCATGTTCTTGGTTTCATAACTCTGACAGTCTTGGTCAAATAAATGGTTTGCCCATAAGTTGTAGTGCTTATATTTTAATAGCACTTATCCGACTTTTGATGAATCTTGTCTTATTTCCGTTTGGAAATAGTTACCGTTGATTCATGCATTTTTAAGTCTTTAATAACTTGGGCTTAAGTCTTCAGGTTACGCTTTGAGAACTGGACGCTTGAGCTTTTGGATGTTGGGCTCTTTTTGAAAGCAGTCTTCTATGTGCTAAACAGACGCTTAAAAAGAGTCAGTATCTTTGCCCGACTTTTAGACGCTTGACCTTTCACTTTATCTTTGATAGACTCACTCAAAATTCTATCATTGACTTAGTGTTAAGTACTTGGTCTAAAGTTCATAATAAATCTTGAGCGCTGGTTTCATAACCTGGGACAGTCTTTTAGCGCTTGACGGACACTTGAGACTAATCTTTATCTTTACTGTTCCTTCAGACGCTTGATCTTCAACTTCATCACTTGGTAGACTCACACAGAACTCTTCTAGTGATTTAGTATCACATCCTTAGTCTAAAATCTATAAAGATAAAAATACAAGCCTAATAAAATAAACAAGCTTTCAGGCGCTTATACATTTGTTCTATGAAAGCTTTTATACTTACATTTCTTAGGGTCTAACATAGAATCCTAATTGTCATCATCAAAACATCTAACATGAAATTCTTAACACATAATATTGATAGAATTCACATAATATGTGTCCACCTTGGATACTCAGCGGATACAATGGCACACCAACCCTACTCATATCCTTTGCCACAGGTTTATGTTACTACTCCTGTCGAATATGTTGTACCCATTGGGATTCTTCAAGATTCAACACCAGAAGGATATCATCATCATCATTATATGCGGTACTACTAACATTTCATGTCATGGGCGGAATACTGTCAACATGTAACTAATAATTTTCACTTGCAATATGAAAGTAGAGGTAAGGACAGATACTAGTGATAGCGATTTCGATCCTCCTAAAAACTCGATGTGGTATTGAGTAATAACTTTTACTTAAATCTTGGTACATTTTATTTTAATGAAGTTCCTATGAGATTTGGTTATTATCTTACTATCAAATTATATTTATTTCATATTTTTCGCAACAGTTTTTAGTGATATTATTTAACAAATTCATTATCCATATATTATATATAGAATATTATTGATGTAAAAGATGCATAAGAATGATAATTAAAGTTACCCAAAATTTTATTGCAAATTTCCAAATATTTTTATAAATTTCCATGATTTTTTTAAAATCGAAACCGAAATTTTGAATATCCCCAAAATTTCCATCAAAATTTCCGTAAATTTACTACACCGATATCTACCCCGAAATCAATATTTAAGACCTTGATTCAAACTAAGTTAACAATCTAAGAGGTCAAACTTGGAGATTATAGATTGTACTTGATTTAAGTCAAGATTCCTACGTACATAGTCAATAGGATCAAATCAAATCGTAGTTCAATTTGATTAAGTGATTTTATCTTAATAATAAATTCTGTTGCACTACTACTAAGAGGTGAATAATTAGAGGTGAAAACGAGGTAATCTAGATAATTAATTTGCAATAAATGCATGTTCTTTGGAAATGAGCTCTTGTGGGCATTTATATATAGTGGACACTATGTACTATCCATGATTGTGACAATTATGTAATTGGATTGTGACACGTGTCCAACAATGATCGGTTCGCATCAATCAGGCCTTAGGGTCATAGGATCTACCCGACCCCAATTATTTGAAGGGCGCGGATCCTTGGTAATTTTTTATCTTTTTGCCATTAAATTCAACTTTTAGAGGTACGTGGGTTTCTCTATGAGTGAATTATGGCCAATCACTATCAAATCATTTTTTTAGACCAGGAGAAGAAAAAAATGTTAAATGCATAAAACTCCTATGTGTTATATCAAAAATGTTAGAAACCTCATGTGTTAACAAAATAGCCTAATCACTCCTCTATATTCTTAATAAGACTGCGAAAAAGCCAAATTTTGTTTAAAAAATAGGACATGTGTTTTTGGGGTTAAATAACACTGTCTATCTTTTATATTGTACGAAAAGTATATAAATGATAGATGATCATATCAATAAAGGTGAAAAATATGAAAAACACGCTCATTTTTTAATGGAATTTGGCTTTTTGGCCGACTTTTTAAGAACACAGTGGGTGATTAGGCTATTTCGTTAATACATAATTTTTTTTTTTTTTTTGTATTTTCAATATAACATAGGGGTTTTTATGCATTTAAACCAAGAAAAAATGGTTGCAGCTTAGAGACAAGGGTGAGTTGTTGTAGAAAGAAAAATTACGAGATGAATCTGATTTGGGAGCTAACTAAATATATAAATATTGCAAAAGAGCCCCTGAAGTATCCGTCAACCACAAAGTTGACCCTGAATACTAGGAAGTTGGAACGGGCCAAATTGTCACTTCATATAGTTCGGCCTTTTTTTAAAATTTGTTGGAAGCCCAAACACTTGTTAATGTGGACATTGCACGACAAAACTAAAGATTTGTACCTGCAACTATAACTTGTCATTAAAGACCTTGACAATAATCCAACTGTTATGGGCCTTAAAAAAGAAAAATATATTAATAACCAAATCCAAAACCTTCTAAAAATAAAAGAGCAATATTGGGCCCAGAGGGGAAAAGCCCAGTGGCTTAAAGAGGGAGACAATAACACATCTTTCCTTCATGTTAAAGAGATAAAGTCTTTATGGCTTAGGATTATGATTATCAACTCGAGTTTGTTGAACTAGATATTTAGAGTATCCCCTTCGTCTTGAATTAAAAAAAAAAAAAAAAGACGAAGGACAAACTTTATCCAAGGGATTAAAGATAATAATAATACTTGGGTAACTGAAATTGAGGATTTACATAGAGAGTGATGTGCGTCCAATTCACACCAACATTATTTATATATTTATGTTGGATAATTGAGTACAATATATGATGCAATATATATATATATTATACGTATTTTGACAGAGTACCAATATAAAGCATAAAAGTTCTCCTTTTATTCATCTTCCATGGGAGTATATATACAAATCTTGAAGGCTTTTTACTAATTACAACAGCTGTCACAATATTTGCTATCTTCCTTATCTAATTATGGCAAAAATGGCCAATCAGGGTAGCTGGAAATCAGGGGCTGCACCCAGCAGCAAATCCAGCAAGGATTAAGCCCAGATTGCCTTGATTGAAGGAGACCCAGTATGGTAAGAGCTTGATTATTGGGCCATGTCTTCCTACTAATTAATCTTGATTTAGTCTTGTCTCTTGGTCAAATCCTTTCCATATTTAAGCTTGGATCCAGCAAGGCAAGCAGCTACTTGGGCCGCAGCCCACTTAGGTACCAAAGCCTTTCCTTATTGGTATTTGAACTTCTCTTAGCTTGGCCCAATTTATGTAATTTTCACCTACATCAATAGTCCTCTCAACTCTAAAGTTTGACAATTTGTCAAGCTGCAAGAGTTTAAAAATAGCATGTGGGCCAAGCTAACATTGTCAACTCGTACTGGATTGGCATAGGTTTCCTGAAATTGGGCTTGCTGTATTGCTGAGGACCAAAGAGAAGTCTGGTCCCTTTTTTCCTTCCTGGCCCAGCCCGGGATCTCGAAGGATCACCTAGGTGTCATAAGGGGTGACGTCATCTGAAAGTGATGGAAGGAGACGTTACCTGCTCTGCCCACGTCCTCGAGAACCGCTGATGCCCCCCTTGAACTCCACGCACTATCATTGCAGTTATGGCTTTGGTGGCGCCATAACTGCTCCAAGTAGTCCGAGCGCCTGACACATGTAGGGGGAGGGTTGTAGTTATCACGCCTTTTTCTTTTTATTTTCGAATTTTCTTTCTTCCTCCCCAATTTTGAAATTGATTTCATTTCCTTATTCAAAGGATTTTTTTCCTTTCTTCTTCCTTTCGCTCTCTTATTAAAAAGGCCCCCTTTGTGTCTTTCCCTTCTTAAAAAATCTCACAAACTTTTTAGAAGAGCAGTCACTTCCTCCAACCCATGTTCGAGATCTATTAACTCCTGCTAGGTATTTATCTCGTCCTTTTCTTTGCTATTTTCTCCTTGTATTTTGTTGTTTGTTTTGCTGCATAAAGATGTCAAATGTTTTCGACCCCCTTGCTGTCTCCTCCGATGATCCTGTAGAACTCTTTCCCCCTGATCCGATGGAGATGGCGGAGCCATCAGTGGCTGTTAATCCTCATTCTCCTCTCCTTTCGGCAGAGGGGTCTTATAGTGCTAATCAACCTGCAAACTTTGTAGACGTAGATTCATCCTCCCCTTCGCATAGTGTACATTTGTCAGGGTTTACCTCTCCTTCGTCTTCTAGAAATTTAGGGCCAAATTTAGCTGGTGCAACCTCAGACAGTGAGGACCTGAATTAGCCAAATCCAGTCGCCCTAAACGAACTAGAGGAGGCAACCCTGGATCAGCAAGAGAGAATCCATCTAGCAGCTCTAGGGATTCACTTCTGGACCATCTACAGGTCGCGCTCCACCTTGCAACAGGAGCGCATAATCAAAGCAAATTATGGCATCCCTGCTGATTACCTCATCCAGGTGCCCACCGCTCAGGATCGCGCCCACCTGCCTCCTGCAGGCTTCTACACTTTTTATGTAGTACACCTTAGGGCAGGCCTCCGTTTTCCTATTCCGCCTTTGTACATTCAAATAGCTAGGCGCTTTAGGATTCCCCCAAATCATTTAGCCCTTAACGCGATGCGTATCATTGTGAGTTTTGCTATTATGTTGAGTAGCTTTGATTATCTTCCTTCCGTCGACCTGTTTTATGTCCTGTTTCTGCCCCGGGTGTCCGGCAGTGACTCTGGTGTCTTTTACTTGACCTCCAGGGGTGCAGCGAGGTTTTTAACTTCCCATCCTAATTCTGAAAAGGATTGGAAGAAGAACTTCTTCTTCATTGCTCCCCCTGCTGGTGTGGTTTGGGATTTTCCCAGTAATCACCTAGAAAGGCACAAGGGCCACAACCTTTTCCCCCTTCATACTAAACTACTCTACTTTGATCAAATGGTCAAGTGTTTAAATTGGAATAAGTATAATACTGGAAACTTAACCGATCCCCGTCTGTTGTACCATTTTGGTTTGAGTCCCCGCGCTGTCGATATGCAGGGTGAATCCATATGTAGTCTTTTGTTTTGTTGTTTTTTGTTTTTAGCTTGTTGATTTTTTCTTGCTGGATTACCGTGCTAGATGTATTGTTAATCTCTTGATTTTTGTTATGGTGCTAGCAGCTGAGATCATGGAAGCAGTTCGCCTTGCCGAGGCCAAACGTCGTTGGAGGAGAGATGCTGCAGGTACTCCTCCCGTGCTGCCTCCTCCCCCAGTAGGTGGTCCTCTAGCGGGAGTGCAACCTCAAGTTGCACCTCCAGCTACTGCTACTCCACCAGCCCATTCGCCTGCCGCTGAAGACTCTTCCGAGGCACCTGTTCAGAAGCGCAGCTACGCCAGTCCTCGCCTGAGCGATGTGTTTCCCTCTCTGTCCTTCAATTCTCCTGACCCTCTAGCTCTCCGTACCAGGTCTTGGGTTCAAGATGTCTCTGGTTCCTCTGTGTTAAGGAACAATGACCACTCTCTACTCCGCAACTTTTTGCGTAACATGGCCAACTCAGCTGATCGCCATCAGCTGGAGTCTATGACTGATGATGAGATAGATGCGCTGGCCCTGGAGATGACCCCCAAGGTATACCATCCTTTATTTGTATTTTGTTAATCACTTTTTCTCGAGGATTCCTGGCTGACTTTGTTGTTTTCTTGGCAGTTCTTCCTAGTCATGGGCAAGTCAGTTTTGAGACGTTCAGGTGAGCAATTCGACCTGAAGAAGAAGTTGAACAAAGCGCAGGACAAGATCAAGTCCCTTGAGGCTGCTGAGAAGGCTGCGCATGAGAAAGAGGTCAAAGCCCTGAGGGATATCCAGGAGCAAGAGCAGCGCAATGTCGCCCTGTTCAACAGGGTTAGGACCCTGGAAGAAAGGTTGCAGGACGTGTTGGCTGAGCAGGAGGAGGAGCTCCGGGACGCGCTGGTTAGAGAGCGGCAGGCTTGGTTAGCTGCATTTTCCACGTCTTCTGAGGGTCGGGCCTTTGCTGAGCAGGTCAAGGACGCCTTCCTGGCCTCCGAGGAGTTTACTGTGAAATTGGAGGACAAGTCCATGGAGTACTTTTACAAGGGTTTTGAGGGGTGCAAAGCCCAGTTTGTTGCACAAGGCATGCCACTACCCAAAAGTAGCGATTAGTTTCTAGATGCCGAGGTCGAGCTGGATGCGTCTGTTCTTGGTGCAGCAAATGTGATTTCTCCTCCAGTTCCTGCTGAGTCTGTCCCACCTACAATCAATCCGGCTGATTAGCCTGCTGTAGGTCCTGCTGAGGATCCCGGTGGTCAGCCTTCAGTAGAAAATGATGGTACCACTGAAGTGATTGGAAATCCCCCTGCTAACATAGAGTAGGGTTTTCTTTGCTGTTTTTCAGGCTTGCGTGCCTCCTGGACAAATGGTTTTTTTTATTTTTGATTTCTTTTGGGCCTGCCTTCCTAGGTAAATGGATACTTTGCTCTCTCCCCTTTCTTTTGAAAGGGAGTTTGAATTTTTGGTTTATGCACTGCTTTTCTTTATAATTTCTTTGCTCTATATTTTCTTGAAAAAATCTTACACATATAATAGGTAAGTAGCATAGTTTCTGGAAAAAGGACTAGTTTCTTGCCAAGGAAACAGAAATCATAATCCCATCATGCTTTCCCATATTCATGAAGTATTATCATAAAGCATGTATTACAAGAAGAGTTTTATCTCAACTTGGAAAAATTGCGTTGCATGTTAGGTGCCTTTCTGGCGAGCTATTTTTAGCTATTGCAAAGACATTCATAGTTTCAGGTAGGCACTTTACGAGGAACATTTTCTAACGTTATTAATGCAAACATATGAGCTTACCCTTTCATATCTTTTTCCTGGCCTTATAACTCCCTTCCCCATCCCGTACCATACATTTATTCATCGCGGGCTAACCTGGCCAGGGTATTACCGCGACATCCTTTCCTATTTCTGCAAGCGTCATTTCCCGCCTTATATCACCAAGGCGTCAGAATGGACCTGAGGTCTCACCCTAGCCAAAAGAGTGGATTAAAGTCACACTCAACCTTATTTCTCCAGAACTGCCTTATATCTCCAAAACTCCTTATTTCTCCGGTATTACATCCATCCTTATTTTTTTGAGGCGTAGGTCCAGCCAGATCCGTAGACGAATGGCACCTGCCTTAAACGGATCCCGGTATCCCACCCAGGTGTTGCATTTCTAGTCACCGTCTACCGTCACTCACCAGCTCCCACCTTGACTACAATTTTTCGTGCAAACAGGTTTAATGATGCATGCACATTTTACCAAAGAAAGAGAATATCAAGAAGAGAATAAATAAAATCGGCATTTTATTGATACTTAGCTGGTTTGTTGCAGTTCTCCTGCCCTGTAAAGAGGCTCATATTTTTCCTGAAATCACTTATTCAGACAATTACAATAATAACAAAATAAAGTAAGAAAAATAATAAATTCTTCCACTTCCCCGTCCTGGGGTTCCCCCTGCATAGCTCCCGGTAGGTCCACCTGAGTAACTTCTGACACTGTCATGCACCATAGGTCTTTTCATTTGGCCTGACCTGATAAGGTGTTCAATTTCTTCAGCAAAGTCTTTGCAGCTATCCATATGGTGCCCATATTCTCTGTGGAAACAACAATAGGGTCGCACCGGCTGGTCCTCTGGAGCTGGTGCTGCAACTTGACTATCTACCTCCATGATGTGTTGGTGCGGCTCCCTTGGTACCGGTCTGTACGGTAGGTGCTCTTGCATTCTACCTGGTATAGGCGCAAGTGTGTTCCATCTTCCTCTACTATCGCGATGTTTTCCGTTCCTCACCTCTTCTTCTTTCTTATCCTTTCTCTGCTCAGATAGCCTCATCAGTTGGGCATCTTCCATATTGACGTACTTCTCCGCCCTGCTTAACAGGTCATCAAAATTGATTGCAGGCTTCTTAGTGAGTGATTTGAATAAGTCACCCTTGCGTAATCTGATAAGCTCGTATTTTACACCTTTTTAAGCGCCTCTTTTCTTGTATCTTGATGAGTTTTTGAGTGTATTTATGCCACATATGCTTTGATTTTGTGATTGGTAGTGTTTTTATATAGGTTATTTGAGAATTTGAGAAAAAATGAATGAAAAGATCAAAGAAATTCTCAAAATACTCCTCTAGCCACAGCTATGAAGACCATTAGCCATGGTGATCATGAAGGAACCTGTGTACTTTGAAGATATGAAGTTACCAAGACTAAAATAGGCAAAAAATGTGAATAGCAGATTTTAGCCGTGGCTACCGTCTTTTTAGCCGCGGCTAAGGGCCGATTTCAGCATCTATAAATACGCGCTATTAGGTCAAAATTCAGGACTTTTGCCCACTTTTGAGGGTTTGACACTTTGAAACACACCAAGAGGGTTGAGAGAAGTCTGGGGAAGAATAAGAACGCGAGGATACTCCATCTTTGTCTATGAAGACGGAGAATTCAAGTAAGATCTATCAAGAAACGTTATTAGGGAGTTTTAATTTCATGCTTTTAGATTTGTTTTCATTGAACATGTCTTTCAAGATGAATTATCACTTTTCTTTTATGATTATGATTTAATTTCCCTTTGATTGAGGCCATGTGAAATCCAATTACTATGTTTGATTTATGAGTATTATTTTTCGTATTAAATTTGTTTTGGGTTATGTGTTTAATATTTGTTCTTAATGCTTATGATTGATTAGCTATCAATCGTATGAATTTGTGCTTAGTTTTGAGACCAAGAGGAGATAAACTAGGGATGCATCTAGGTATTAAACACCACAACGTAAAATTGACTAGAGATAGATTCGATTTCCTTGTGTGTGCTTTCTGTGAAAATGGGAAATTCCATGAATCTTTGTAATGCGTTTTCATTAATTCGAATTTCATATAGAGATATAGAAATCGTTAATGAAAATAGAATTGATATACCAAGAGATTGGATAGTGAGTAATTTAGGGAATTTCTCCTTAACCTAATCAATCTAATAATCCAGTAAGATAAAATCATAGTGAAATTGAATGATTGGATGAATCATGTGCCTTAATCACTTTTCTCATTGATTTAATTTGAAGTTGATTTCTCTCATTAGTTGGTAATTGTTATTTAGTATTTTAATTCATAATTCACATCTTTATCTCTTGATTTAACTTAGAATTAGATAACACAGCAATTTCAGTACTTAAATACAATTGTCTCTAGGGTACGATAATTCGGACTTACATCCACTATATTACTTGCACGACCTAGTACACTTGCTAGAATTTTGTGTGTCATAATCCTTGTGTGAACGCGCTGGACTTCAGCTCGGCTGTAGCAGCTGGAACTTCCAGCATGGCAGCATTGAGTCATTTCACGTAAGAACGCAACATCTCGTTTCCTCTTTGTTTGACGTCAAACAGCGTCAATGGAGTCTTCTCGTGTCTTTTGCTGCTAGCAAATTGGTGAAGAAACTTGCTGTTGAATTCTTGGAAGGTTCCGATAGATCCCTCTGCTAGCTAGTTGAACCACAGCTGGGCTGACCTATTCAGCGTGATCAGGAAGACTCTGCACTTGATTGCGTCTGTGTACCTGTGTAACAAGGCATAATTTCTAAAAGTGTATAAGTGGTCTTCTGGATCAGAAGTACCATCATAGGGCGTGATGGAGTGGATCCAAAAATCTCTGGGTAAATCTTCCTTCATGATGGTTCCAGTGAAGGGAACTCCACGATCTTCCTGTTGTTTCCCTCCTCCTATCTTGCTTTCTATTTCTTTCATTTTCTTGGTCATGGCTTCAAACCTGTCTTGGCTATCTCTCAGCCGGTCCTGCCTATCTGGCACGTCCAGTAGGGAACGGGACGACTCATAATTACTAGCATCATCTTAGAGGTCTTCTCTCTTCTTTCTCCAGCCGTCGAGCTGATACCTGCAGTGTCAGCCCGTCTTGGTACCTGCTTTTTCTTTGGTGCGGCCTGAACGTCGTCTTCCGGTATTTTGACTTGCTGTGCCTTGGGTGGTGGGATCCACCCTTCTTGATCGTCATCTTCTAGCCATCCCGCACGCCGTGTTTGGAGTCCCTCCGAGGCAGGATACTTCCTGTGAGGCCCTCCTTTTTCTTTTTCTCCGGGCTGAGTCAAAAACTCAACCCTGCTGATTCTCTTATCGTAAACCATTTCGGGAGTGATTCCGATATCATCAGCACCACCTTCTTTTGGTGCCATCTGAGTCCTCTTGGGTACCTGTGACATTAAATTTTTCCCATACCTTCGGTGATCCTTGCGGATCCGAATTCTTCGTGGCTCTCTCCATAGCGGCGTCCACAATGGCTTGCAATTGTTCCGCTGTTAAGTGGTAGGAAGGACTTGGTGCTAATTGATCAGCTACTCCTTTCGGCTGCAAAAGAGTCTCTTTCTCGCCTGATGGGTCCCCGGCTGCTTTGTCCACCGGTAATCCTTGGATCACATCAATCAGTCACCTAGCTAAGATAGCAGGCGTCTCGGGTACATGGCTATCCTTGCCCGAGCAGAGTAGCATCTTTTCTTTTCCTTCATTCCTTATGGCCTCTTGCATTTCAGCCATGTCTTTTCCTGCCATCAAGATTTGAAAACAAATACTCACAGAAAACAAATAAAATTTACCTCACGCCTTGAAGCTCAATTTCCCACAGACGACGCCAATTGATGTGCGTCCGATTCACACCAACATTATTTATATATTTATGTAGGATAATTGAGTGCAATATATGAGGCAATATATATATATATATATATATATATATTTTATACGTATTTTGACAGAGTACCAATATAAAGCATAAAAGTTCTCCTTTTATTCATCTTCCATGGGAGTATATATACAAATCTTGAAGGCTTTTTACTAATTACAGCAGCTGGCACAATATTTGCTATCTTCCTTATCTAATTATGGCAAAAATGGCTGGTGGCCCCAAGTGGCATACGAAAGGGTCTAGAAGGGGGGGGGGGGGGTTGAATAGACCCAGAAGTCTTTTTCGGCTTCAAAAATTCATATGACTTTTAAAGATTAGAACGCTTAGGCAACTGAGCGCTTGGGTCAGACGCTCCAGTAAAGACAACTTAGACTTAGTGATTTTAGCAATTTACCAAAGTAGAGTAACGCTTAGATCGCTTAATCAGGGTTAGCATAGCGAAAATGATTTTAAAGCTTTAGCGTTCATTTTGGTTAAATAGTCGCTTAGCAGATTTAGCTTGTCTTTTTCAGATTAGATAAAATAGTGTAAAACAAGATAATAATGAAGGTAAATAACACAAGAAATTGTAAGGTTCACTGGGTGATGTAATCCCAGCTACGTCCTTCTTCTCCTTTTTCACTTGGAGGAAATCTACTAAGTTGATTATCAAAGAATCACACAGAATCTTCTACAAGATAGTAAAGAGGTGAAAATGATCTCGGGCTCCTTGATCACATAGATTTCAGCACCAATGAAGATAATCTTTTACAAGCTTCTCTCACTCAGAAATACTGCATGTAAGGGGTTTCAACAGTTTTCTCACTCAAATGAAAGGTTGAGGGTTTTATCACAACAGTTTGTTTGTTTTTGGAAAGATCAAACAACTTGGAATATCTCAGTAAGAACTTAGGTTTCTTCTTTGGAAGATGTTTGAGATATTTGTGACTGTATGGAATGTATGTAAAAAAGCTTGAAAGACTTTGGCTATGGAGTTTCTAAGCTTTTTCTCAGCAAAGTTTCCTTGTGCATGTATGTATATTTCTCTTGTGTGTGTATCTGTCTCTTCTAACCTTTTAGGGTTTGCTGGAGGTAAGGTATTTATAGGTTTTTTCTTGGGATTATGTCCCTTGGACACATATAGGAGCGTGCCTTTCACGCGGCGCGTGATTATACCTTTTCCCTGATATTCCAGAAATCCTGCTGGTTCCGATTGGACGGGAACAACTTGAACTCTGAAATTTCTGACAGTCTAGTCAAAAAGGTGGCTTGTCCACAAGTCATATTGGCTTATCACATTTAATGCACTTATCAGGCATTTAATGCATTTGAATTTATTTCCCGTTGGAAATAAATGTCCGTTGAATGATTGCATTTAAGTCCTTCATGACTTGAGAATTTATTTCAGTGAATTTGGCACAGATCGCTAGAGTGCTTTGAGCGCTTGATCCATAAATCCTGAAATAGTCTTTTAGCATTTGACAGACACTAAGAACAAATCTTCATCTTCATTTGATTTCAGACGCTGATCTTCAACTTCTTCTCTAATAGACTCACCTAGAATTCTATTAGTGATTCAGTATCTAATACTTAGTCTAAAATCTACAAAGATAAAAATTACAAGCCTAACAAAATTACATATTTTCAAACGCTTATACATTGATCTATGAAAACATAAACTTACATTATATTTGGGGTTTAACATAAAATCCTATCTTGTCATTATCAAAACATCTAATATGAAATTTCCTAACAATGGCCAATCAGGGTGGCTGGAAGCCAAGGGCGGCACCCAACAGCAAATCCAGCAAAGATTAAACCCAGCTTGTCTTGATTGAAGGAGGCCCAGTACGGTAAGAGATTGATTTTTGGGCTATGTGTTCCTCCTAATTAATCTTGATTGAGTCTTGTCTTTTGGTCCAATCCTTTCCATATTTCAGCTTGGATCCAGCTAGGCAGGCAGCTACCCGGGCCGCAGCCCACTTAGGTACCAAAAATTAGCCTTTCCTTATTGTTATTTGGGCTTCTTTTAGCTTGGCCCAATTTATGTAATTTTCACCTGCATCAGAGAGAGTTCATCAAATTTTACCAAAACCTGGGAAATCAAACAAACCTAACAGAATTTATCAAAAAAAAACCTAACAGCGAAAAATTTCCTCGATGTCTGAATCCCACAAATTCTGAAGATGAGCAAATCGATTTTGTAGCCCAATTACCGGAAAAGAAATCCATGATGCCTTGTTCCGAATTGGACCAAACAAAGTCCAAACGGGCTAACTGCTTATATTTTTTCCAAAAATACTAGCCCATTGTGAAACAATTGGCGACCCAATTAATCAACCAATTTTTCAAATCAGGCCACTTCCCAAAAAATCTTAATGTAAGCCAGCTAATTTTAATTCCAAAAATTAAAAACCCTAACCGAGTCCAACACTACCGTCCTAATAGTCTTTGTAATGTGGCCAATAAAATTATGAGTAATATTATAGTTAATAGAATCCGACCTCTTCTTCCTAAACTTATCTCTCCTTTCCAAAATGCTTTTATCCCTCACCTAGGAACCACATAAAATATTTTAATTGCGCACGAAATGTTTCATGCTATTGAAAAATGCAAAGACAAAATTGGGTACATGGCCTTAAAGCCAGACCTTGGAAAAGCTTATGACAAAATTGATTGGAAGTTTTTAGAATATGCTCTAACCTGATTTAATTTTTCCATGTGCAAACTACAAAAAATCATTTTACTGAGTCAGATCGGTAACCTTCACCATCAAAATTAATGGAGTTGCCTCAAAATGTTGGAAACCCACGAAGGGTTTACATCAGGGAGATCCGCTTTCACCCTACCTTTTCATCCCCGGCCTTGAACTTTTCATACAAAAAGACTCAAGTCTTTTAGACCTGGAAGAGGAGGCCCAAGTATCCCGATCCTCTATTTTGCTGATGACTGCCTTATCTTCATTAAAAATAACCTTGAATCACTAACCAACCTGAAGAATATTATTGTAAAATTTGAAGAAGCAGATTTTTTGTCGCAGCAGATCTAGAGCGACCAACTACTGTCTTATTTCATTATTTTAAGATGCACGGATGTCATTGCTTTTATATAGATAAGTCTTGTTTTAGGGTTAACAAATTGAATCCATTGTTAATCTGTAATGATGGTATATATATTACTTTATATTTATTGGAGTAGATAATTTTGTTAGAAATAGAATACGGGTTGTGGGTCGCCCATGAGGGCTGACCCTACCCATTTACTATTTGAAATCAAAAGATGGAGGGAGTAGTTTTGATTGGAAGAAAACTACCAAATAACTTCCCCCCATTATCTACCACTATATCTGATATTTTTGGAAATGAAATAACTAACAAAAAAAGTCAGAAAAAACGTATGCAAAATAGAGAGAAAAAAGAAAAGGCATAAGAGTGGGCATTGGTACAATTTTGGCAAAGGGATTTACGTCTTGAAGTTCTTGGATTGTGAACTATCGTCTCTCTCCCCGTGAAAGAGGTGTGGACTGTTTTGGAGCACAAATTCGTGTAAGAAGCAAGCTGTGATTCGACCAAGTAAGATCCGTCCCTTGTATGTGATTTATCGAATTACATGAAACGTTATATGTTTACATTTTACAACAGTGGTATCAGAGCAAGTTTTGGTTGAACTCCAGACTTGTTTTTATATGAAAATGTGATGTTAATTATGCCTTATAACAAGTAGTCCATGATTCCCGTGTATGCATGATCATGTCCTCTTTCATGGTATTTTCTCGTAATGTACAAATCATGCCTCTAAATTCGAAATATAGCATGCTTATAACGTGTATGAACATTATGTGAAGTCACATGCACCCATGCTTTGTATTCCATGAGAATTTGAAAATTTTGGTGTAAATTGCAGTAACTTTGGATGCAATTTTGAACATTAGTTTGTTGATATTATTGCGTATATCATACATGTTTAGAATCCTTGTTCAATGACCTTTCCAACAGTATATTTTTCGTAAAAAACCGATCCAAAATGAGTGAGATATAGCCCATCAAAGATAGGGTCGTGAAACCATGTTTCTGAAATTGTAAAAAAGATTGTAATGGAGAAGATGAACAGTAGCGTAGACCCCGTCCCACTCGCGCCTACTCTGAGTGAACTCCACACCCATATCTGTAGTGCTAATAACGTAAAACGGACAACCCCGTTAGAATCGCCATAGTCGAAAATGGGGGGTAGCCAAAATATGGAAGCCGGAAAAATCCGGGAAGGCGTGTGAGAGCACTTCCCGGCTCCGTTTTTCGGCTGAAAAATTATAGAATGCTTAGAATATTATGTCTTTTTTTCCGGACATTTAAAATTAATTTTTTGAAGATCGAAAATATTTTTCCTCTAATTCTTGATATTAAAAATGATGAAAAATCATTGAAAAATATTTTTTTGGTCTGAAAAAAAATTCTGAAAATTTATATTTAATATTCTGAAATTATGTTTCATGTTTTTGGCTACTTGGATGAAGATTTTGAATAATTTTTTGTTTATGCTCCAAATTTTTTTATATAATTGGAATTTTTTTTGGAGCAAAATTACTATGTTTGAACAACACCGATTGTTAAGAAAAAGAAAAAATCTTCACTTATTAGTTAGAGTATTAAGGTTGGCTTTGTGTCCAATATAATACCTATTTTACATTTTCGTAGATGGCAAGAACACGACGCACTTTAAGCATCCTTCGAGGAGCGGCTAGTGCTGCCAGAACTCCCGAGCGCTTGG
The DNA here is from genome assembly GCA_019426215.1 of Buddleja alternifolia. Taxonomy (NCBI): domain Eukaryota; kingdom Viridiplantae; phylum Streptophyta; class Magnoliopsida; order Lamiales; family Scrophulariaceae; genus Buddleja; species Buddleja alternifolia. The sequence continues at coordinate 5,610,362 of CM033404.1, forward strand.
CAAACTTTGATGCGCTGATGCGATATAGGATGCACCCAGAGCATACCTTGCCCCATCATTTTAAGATAATAGATGGAAAAATCAAGGAGCTCCTTCATTTGGGACATTATTTTGGTGATTGGAACCGAGAGAGAGAATTGTGGAGAAATTCTCTAACTGGTTATTGGAGAGATCAATTTGATAAGATTTACACTGAGAATACAAACAAAAGTGTACAAATCTTGAAGTCTCTATTGGTTAAAGTGTGGAAAAAGAGAGAGTTGGAGTTCAAGACAAGGAAAGCATTATCTTTGAGGTTGAATAATGGTCCTCGACGTTTAATGAAATTCGCTCCTAGAGATAGGCTCTCGAATGGGATAGTTAATACGGTTACTGGCATGTATAAAAAAGCTTATAACTCGTAATGTTAGTTTTGATAAATATAAGTTATGTTTGCTTTGTGATGTTTATTTCTCCTTATAACATGTTGGTACGACTAATGATATATTTATATTTTTTTTAAGAAGAAGAATATGTTTGATCTGGTATATCATGTTTTATTTTTTATTATGTACCTAAGTGGGAGTTCTAAGGTTGGAAGAAATTGAGCAATTCTCACCTAGAACTTATTATATTTGATACTCAAGAGTTAAGTTTATGATAAATAAACATTGGGATTTTGGATGATGATTGGGAACTTAGTTCACTTTCGAGTCTATGCCCTTTGTTGATTAATCATAATTGTTAATTCTAAGTACAAATTACATGTGTATAGATTATGAGCTTTAACATGAACAATCACCTCTAAACTATACAGACTATGGCATCAAAAACGATCATTGCTGACCTTAACAAAGGTGACAAGCTGAATGGCGACAACTATGACACCTGGCGCCACAAGATCTGGTATGTGCTCGATGAGCAGGATGCTTTGGATGGCATCAACCAGACCATGCTAGACCCGGGTATGGGCAACACTGCTCAACAGAGAAGGGATCACGAGGCTTACCTGGCTTGGAAAAAGAAAGATTCCAATGCCCGTGCTATATTGGTTAGCTCAGTGATCGATGATCTGATTCACGAGTGTGAGCAGCATGCTACTGCTCATGACATCTGGGTATACCTCAGGGAGAAGTATGTGGGTACAACTGTAACCCGCCTGAGGCAGCTGACTATCAAGTTTGACACTTACAAGAAGCAAGCTGGTCACAGCATTAAGCAACATCTGAGAACTATGTCAAACATGATAAGAGAACTAAAGTCAGCTGGCCATGTTCTCTCTGATGAGCAGCAGGTTCAAGCATTGATTCGGTCCCTACCTGACAACTGGGAGCATCTGAAAGTTAATCTGACTCACAGTGATAGTATCAAGACTTTCACTGATGCTGCTCGCCATGTTGAGCTTGAGGATGAGCGGCTTCGTGCCGCAAAATCCGTTGCTGGTGCTTTTGTGGCAGAGTCTAGTTCCAAAAGAGCTTCGGGTTTTAAACGTAAAAGGAACTGGAACAAAAGCAAGAAAGGAAAGGAGACTGGAGAGGGATCCAAGAAGAATAACTTCAACCCTGATCGCAAAAACAAGCGTAAGCGATTTGGGAAGAAGAAAGACAAGAGTAAGATGAAGTGCTACAACTGCCATGTACCTGGCCATTTCGCTCGTGATTGCCCTGAGCCGAAAAATGTAGCACTTAATAACGCTTCTATAAGTGTTATATATGTCTCTAGTACTATTTTACTTACTGAATCTTATCCTGTGTGGATTGTAGACTCCGGGGCAACAGACCATGTAACTAGAGATCGTGAAGCGTTTGTAGACTTTCGTCGAGTCCCCAGCGGTACACGGTGGATATATGTAGGAAATAATGCTCGAGTAGAAGTAAAAGGGATTGGCACTTGCAAACTGGAGTTGCGTGGTGGCCGAACTCTCATTCTACATGATGTTCTCTTTGCACCGGAGATCCGACGAAATCTTATATCTGTTGTTGTTCTTCTAGGATTAGGTTTTAGCTTGAACTTTAGTCGTGATGTGGTTTCTATATATTGTAATAGTGTGTTTTATGGTTGTGGACGTCTTAGAGATGGTTTTATTATATTAGATTGTGACAGACAAATGTTTAACTATTATGTTGATCGTTGTGTTTCGTTAAATGTTTGCTCTTCTAGTAATGCGTATATAGATGATTATACTTGGCATGCTAGATTAGGTCACATTGGGCAAGACATGATGAATCGACTTGTGAGAGAAGGACTATTGGGTTCACTCTCTAAAGTTGATTTACCTACTTGTGAACACTGTCTTGCTAGAAAAATTACACGAAAACCATTTGGAAAAGCCATTAGGGCAGAATATCCATTGCAATTAATCCATTCGGATATATGTGGTCCAATGAGTGTAAAGGCTAGACATGGTGCCTCATATTTCATTACATTTATAGATGATTTCACACGTTTTGGTCAAGTCTATTTGATTTCCCATAAGTCTGATGAACTTAAGTGTTTCAAACGTTATATGAATGAAGTGGAGAATCAAATGGATAGAACGATAAAAACTTTGAGAACTGATCGAGGACGTGAATATCTATCTGAACAATTTAAAGATCTATGTAATGAAAAAGGAATAACTAGACAGTTGACTACTCCTTATACACCCTAACAGAATGGTGTTGCTGAAAGAAGGAATAGAACACTGTTAGATATGACGAGGTCCATGATGGCGCAAGCTAACTTACCTGTTTCCTTTTGGGGAGACGCTTTGTTAACTGCGTCATATATTTTAAACAAAGTGCCTTCGAAATCAGTACCTACAACGCCATATGAACTATGGACTGGTAGAAAACCTGACCTTCATAACCTAAGACCTTGGGGATCAACTGCTTATATTCTTGATTCTTCAAGTAAATTTGGAAAGTTGGGTCCTCGAGGGAAGAAGTGTATCTTCATTAGATACTCTGAACAATCTAAAGGTTATGTGTTCATAGGCGAACAAGATGATGGAACTGTTACTGAGATTGAATCACGTAACATAACATTTCTAGAGAATGATTTTCCTAGTAAGGGTGAAATAAAGGAAAGAGAACCTTTATTTGAGTTGAATGATTCAAATACTGAAAATTTACAAAGTCGATCACTTGAAATGCAAGAGGACGAGTTATTACTTGGTCCTAGTGGGAGCCAGTCCCACTCAAGTGATGTAGACGAGTCTAAACTGCGTAAGAGTACTAGGAAAGGAATGCCCAAACGTCATTATGAGATAGAAGGGCATACTTTTATCATTTCACTAGAAGGGGATGACGAGCCCAAGAATATAAGTGAGGCTCTGTCTTGTCCTGCAAAGGACAAATGGATGAAAACAATGGAAGAAGAGATGGAGTCAATGAAATCAAACCAAGTCTGGGAACTGGTTGATCTTCCATCTGGGCGCAAAAGTATTGGGAACAAGTGGGTTCTTAAAATCAAACGAAATGCTGATGGAACTATTGAGAGGTATAAAGCTCGACTGGTGGCAAAAGGTTATACCCAACAAGAGGGTATTGATTATGACGAGACTTTTTCACCAGTAGTGAAATTTACCTCTATTCGCCTACTATTGGCCATAGTGGCTAATTTGGATTTAGAATTACATCAAATGGACGTAAAGACTGCCTTCCTCAATGGAGAACTTGAGGAAGAAATCTACATGGAACAACCAGTAGGTTTCATCGTTAAAGGCCAGGAAGACAAAGTCTGTAGATTGATTAGATCAATTTATGGCCTTAAGCAGTCTTCAAGACAATGGTATTTGAGATTTCATAAAGCAATAATCTCATATGATTTCATCATGATAGATGAAGGCCATTGTATGTATGTGAAGAAGTCCAATCGAAAATTTGTAATTCTATCCCTTTATGTCGATGACATACTGTTAGCTGGAAATGATAAGGAGTATGTTTATACCATTGAGAAATGGTTATCTTCTAATTTTGAGATGAAAGATATGGGTGAGGCAAGTTACATATTAGGTGTTAAAATCCATAGAGATCGTTCCAACGGATTACTAGCGTTGTCTCAAGAAACTTACATTAAGAAAATATTGGAACGATTTAGAATGGAAACTTGTAAACCCATTGATACTCCTGTGGTTAGGCGAAAGTTTAAGCTGTGAATTGTGCCCAAAGACTCCAGAAGAAGAAAAAGATATGTCTAGAGTACCATATGCCAATGCTATTGGAAGCCTAATGTACGCTATGATGTGCACTCGTCCCGATATTTGTTATGCCGTTGGTCTGGTAAGCAGGTATCAGTCAAATCCGGGGAGAAAACATTGGAAAGCAGTTAAAAGGATTTTTAGATACCTGAAGGGCACTGCAGATTATGTCCTTTGTTATCAAGGAAAAGATCTATCATTGAAAGGGTACACAGATGCTGACTGGGGTGGTGATTTGGATGAACGTAAGTCTACCTCGGGGTATGCCTTCTTGATAAATAATGGCTCTATCTCTTGGAGCAGCAAGAAACAAACCTGCGTATCTTTATCCACAACGGAAGCAGAATTTGTGGCTTGTGCATCTGCAGTTCAAGAAAGTGTTTGGTTAAGAAGATTCTTAGAGCATTTGGGAGTTGTAAGCGGCTGTGTGGGAGCCGTAACAATTAATTGTGATAATCAATCAGCCATCGCTTGCACAAAAGATTCAAAATATCATGGCAAAACCAAACACATAGATACAAAGTATAACTTTGTTAGAGATATAGTTGGTAAGAAAGAGGTGACGTTGAAATATATATCTACGCACCAAATGGTGGCAGATCCTTTTACTAAGCCTATAGCTAGAGATGTATTTAGATGCCATGTTAGATCTCTAGGGTTGCGTAGGATGTGATGTACTAAACATATGAATGTTTATATTATGTTATGCTCATAAATGTTATATATTACAATATTTGATGTATACACATGTTTAGAAGATGTATGGTATATCTTCATTAAGGTATGTCAGACAAGTTGAGATTGGCTCTCTCACACGAGCAATCGCCTCTGATGTTGAGTAGCATGCAGAGATGAGACTATATTGATTTTTTAGAATGTCGCCTTAGTAAATTACTAAGATGAGATTACTATTTGAAATTTAGTAATCGAATGGATTCCCACAATCCATGAAACTTGTCTAGTCTCCAGATATGAGTTTTTCTTGAGGTTGCTATTGTAGAGGACAAACAAGAAGAAAACTCAAGTTAAGTGTTGAGATACACTTGAACTAAGATCTGTACAGTGCGTTTGATATGAATCAAGACATACGCTTCCAAAATTAGAAAAGGACACACTGTAGCACGTGTTTCATACCGCGTGTGCTTATATGACCATTAGAGGAATGAGAAAAAATCCCTGCTTTCTCATTGTGTGAGACTCAGAGGTTTATAAGACCTCATGTGTACCCTTATGACTTTCAACTAGCTCTTGAAACTTTATTTTAGTGTTGCTACTTTAGCATATTACCAATAGCCATGAATGATTCGGCAATGCGGTATATGTCTAGGAAAGTAGCTATGATATAGCTGAGAGATTCTAGTAGGAAAGGAAGACCTTCCTTGTCTGACACATATCTTGTATTCATAGGTCGACCAATTATGTTAAACTTAGTGTTTTAAACATAATGATGAATACATAGAATTATTTAGAAGTCAAGTATGCTCTTGAATATTATTTGAGGGACAAGAGATACGTTGACTTGTGTAGAAAAAAGGATGTCTGGGGTATAGCGAGATCCTGTCCTCACATAATTTAATGTTGAGTTGCTATATATCCTTAACAGGTGTATAGCTCAAAGCTCATTAAATATGCTCGCCGGTCACACGATCCATTTGCTTGTATGAAGTCGTAAGAATGCCACTATGGTTGCACCATAAGTATGTCTAGCCCTCATGTGCGAGTGGGAGATGTTAGAAATAGAATACGGGTTGTGGGTCGCCCATGAGGGCTGACCCTACCCATTTACTATTTGAAATCAAAAGATGGAGGGAGTAGTTCTGGTTGGAAGTAAACTACCAAATAACTTTCCCCCATTATCTACCACTATATCTGATATTTTTGGAAATGAAATAACTAACAAAAAAAGTCAGAAAAAACGTATGCAAAATAGAGAGAAAAAAGAAAAGGCATAAGAGTGGGCATTGGTACAATTTTGGCAAAGGGATTTACGTCTTGAAGTTCTTGGATTGTGAACTATCGTCTCTCTATCCGTGAAAGAGGTATGGACTGTTTTGGAGCACAAATTCGTGTAAGAAGCAAGTTGTGATTCGACCAAGTAAGATCCGTCCCTTGTATGTGATTTATCGAATTACATGAAACGTTATATGTTTACATTTTACAACAAATTTAATGGTAAATCAACTATGTGAAATCAAGATAGCTAAAATTCATAACTAAATTTTTTTATTTTTTTTATGAAAATTTACTAACAATCAACGAAAAATGGCTAACACAAAATACAAGCACGTATGAGATCAACGAAATGCCTAATCCATTTCATTACGTATTCTAGTTGTTTGATCTCTACCTACACGACGACTGACACGAAGAGTTTCGTTATGGAACAACTCAGAGGAGGGGGTTATCCCAATAGTGTTCCCCTTGCAATGGGGAGCTCTCTATACGTTGCCAAATATGGACGAATCCCATAATACGGTTTCACATACTTTGCTGCTTCTACATCCCAGCACTTGCATACAGATTGAACATGTGAGTAAGGTATTCCAAATTCACTCCATTTGCCACAATCACACTCCATTTTCCTAAGATTCACAGCTACCCTATTCCCATTTCATCCTCTCATCAGACGGGAGAAAACGTTAGCAGATTGTTCATGATAATTAAACGTTTGGACTACATTATGAGCAGTGCGTGTAGACCAATATGTGTACATCTTATGCGCATAGCTTGCCCAAGGGAGTCCCTTATCAAGCATCGCTGACCCCCCGCTGACAGAGATTTGAAATGCTCTATGGAACAAAAAAATGTTATCCCTTCAATAGTTGTGACCGAAAGACGACGAGCACCTTTGAATACATTATTTATGCTTTCAGCCATGTTGGTTGTCATAATGCCACACCGCCATCCTCCATCATAAGCAAAAGTCAATTTTCTCTGTCAGCCGCATTGAAATACTGATAAGCATCTCTATCATGTGATTTAATCTGATCCGTGACATTTTCAAAATTTCTTATTTGAGTCGATCAACCAGCTACCCAACATAGGTCCTTTAAGACCTTATTTTTGAAATAACTATTAAAGTTTCAACATACGTGCTGCAGACAATATCTATGAACTACTCTAGGAGGCACCTACACAATAGTCATGCAACCCAAAACTTTCCATTGCATGTGTCACCGCTGGCAGATCAGGTATAGCAGGTTGTGTTAAAAGCGACATGTAATGGTCAAGCTCTTGGCTAACGGGTGTCTCTTGTGTTAAAAGAAACGTGTACAGGCCCCACTCTTGGGACAAAGGCATATCCGGAATAATATTGATGTACCTTTCATCTTTCTCAATATAGAGATGTAGGCTATTAATCTCACCATCAGGATCGATGAAAAACCTTAAGCTTTCATCATCAGTTGTCTCTAAAATGGATTATTTTATCACAGATCGATACTCGCATGAATATTTAGCAAATACTTTCAGCGAATATCGATTAATATCTATTCGAGTTCGCATATACAATCTCGCCGGTAAATCAGCAAAGTTTGTCGAACGTAGTATTCTCATATACCCAACTGGAGGAATGCTATATGTGATAGAATTCGACTCTTTTAGTATTTGACCTCCAGAGTACACCATAACATCAATTTTGATGAGGTTCGACATATCTTCAAAAAATAAATAAACTAGAAAAATTAGTTCAAGGGACCACTAACTTATCAAATTAAAAAGCATATTTCGTAGTTTAATGAGCATAAAAAATTGATTTCCTTGCCACTCACAAATATATTAAGACTAGGGATGGCAACGGGGCGGTTTTGGGTCAGGTCTTGTGGATCGGGAACCAGAACCGGAACCGCATAGATTTTTGGAATCCGAAACCGGAACCGCATGATGAAGGACCCAGAACCGCCAGGAACTAGAACCGCGAGACCTGCGGGTACCCCGTGAGACATGTTTGGAATTGGAGCGCAAGACTCACGGGTACCCGCAAATGACAAAAACAGATTAATACTTAGATATGAACAAATAAACTAATTCAGCTCAATCTCACAACTATTAATTAGTTACTCATCCTTAACCAAATTCTAACCTTCAGTTCGAAACTTAAAGGAATTTGACATGTGCGTTACTTTTTGGCTTTGGGGGGAAAGGTACTGTATGGGGCTGATTTGGAAGGAAAAAATCGGTTAAACGGGACCAATTTGGTCTTTTTAATGCCAATTTTTTGAGTTTTTTCTCATTTGAACTCAAATTTCCCAATTTTTTCATCCAATAACCATTTCTTCTTCCTATAGCAGAGGTACGTGAAAGTGAAATACAATGCTATCGTGGGAAGAGACTTTATTTGTGGACGTCAAAAACCGTCGGGAACCCTATTTTTAAAAATTCCACGTTTGTGCTTAATTATGGCACTAGAGGATGTAAATTCTTCTCTTGGTATGACTCATCATATGCTCCAAGAGCTTTTTATGTGATATCCGAACTCCAACAACATATGAGAGTTGGAGAATCAAATTGTTCCAAATAAGCAACCTACCTTCAGAATGGGTTCTCGTCGATTTTTGACGTCTACAGATAAAGTTACTTCCCGCACTAGAATTGCATTTCACCATTTTGTCTGCTACTACTTCTGCTTGAAGAAGAAAAACAGGAAGAAACCAAGGGTTTTTTGAAGAAAAACTTGGAAAACTTGAGCTCAAATGAGCAAAACCACAAAAGATTGGTCTTGAAAGGACCGAAATAGCCAAAGTTTGATAGCCTTTCTCACTGAGAAGTTGATGATATTTGTTAGATTAGAGAAAACCCCATAGGGAACTTGTATTACTGAGTAACATATTTATAGAGATATATTTACTTGGTAAACAAGAAACCCTAACTATAAATAAGGAAAAGATAAATACAAGAAAATATAAAGAAACCTAAATTAACATAAATACTAGAAAGATATGGAAAGATATTATATTATCTAACACTCCCCCGTAGTCGAAACGTGAGAGTATTGAATGTTGAGACTGGACCAAAGAAATCCGGTCATAGAGAATTTGAGAAGAAGACGGCGACAAAGATAAAAGGTGGTGGCGGCAGCTCCAAGTCCTCGTTTTCCAAGGGTGAACGGCAGCAACTAACAAAACTAAAGGCTCGGCGGCTATGCGCGGCGACCCGCGGCCAAAGAGAGAAGGCGGCGGCATAAAATAAAAAGGCGGCGGCTCCAAGTCCTCGTTTTCAAAGGGTGAGCGGCGGCAACTAACAAAACTAAAGGTGACGGCGGCTAAGCGAGGTGGCCCGCGACCAAAGAGTAAAGGCGGCGGCGGCGGCCGTAGGGAAACAAAAAGAAGAGAAAACGAGATAAGGGAGAAGAAGCTGGCGGCGGCGGCCACAGGAGAGAGAAAAAAAATTAGATAAAGGAAAACTAAACTAGATAAGGGGCGCCGGACGGGGACGACGACTTGAGGATGGCAGCGGAAGCGAGAGATCGAGAGACCATGGCTTGAAGCCATGACTTTGATACCATGTTAGATTAGATTAAACCTCGTAGAGAACTTGTATTACTGAGTAACATATTTATAGAGATACATGTAGTTGGTAAACAAGAAACCCTAACTATAAATAAGGAAAAGATAAATACAAGGAAATATAAAGAAACCTAAATTAACAATATTTGAATACACTTTCCACATCTTTTTCATGGGATATGCTATGATTGCATCTTTTCCACTGTTGTTTTGTTCCCTGAGTGTCAAGCAACATTACATTAAGAAACTAACTTCCTTCTCTGTTGAATATGAATCACGGGTTTTAGCGAGGCAAAGGAAATGTCTGAAATATAAAGCACAAAATTACATTATTTGAAGTAATTGTCGAAGGTCCAAACATAGAGCATTCTAGTAGGGAATAATTCGCCGTACAATATGAAAAAGTATTCTAAATCAGAGACGTATATATTTGTCCATGTACCTTTCTGATGTGAAGAGCTTCTTGGACAGTTTCATCATTTGGCCAAACGTAAGAGGTTGCATAGTTATAATTCTATTAAAAAAAATAAAAAATTTTGCCCTTCAAAAACTCCAACCATTTAATTGGATCATATATCTGTTGGGCGCAGCGGAAGTTTTGGACCCGAGATTTAACTTATTAAAATTCGGCAAGTCCCACCAACAAGTTGATGACAAAATAATACCCCGAAAAATATAACTATAATGCACACAAGATTTACGTGGTTCGACAAAATCCGCCTACGTCCACGAGAGTTTCCGTTCTTCCACTATGAGAGAAATTTACCGGTACAAAAAATACACACTTGAGTTTATAGACAAACTCAAGAAAATCACTCTTGTACAACCACTCTCAAAGTTATATAGAACACTACTCTCAACCCCCCTTTGTATTGCCCCGAAAGAAAAACCCCACAAGTGTTTCCCGTGTAGTACAATTTGTATTTACCACAAATTGCTTTCCCTAGCATACACTACACTTTTCCAAGTATATACCACACACTTTGCTCTCTATGTTTTTCTCTCGGTTTGGGATACTTCAAATGACAAGAGAAGGCTGCTATTTATAGCCTTCATTCCACCGTTCAAGTCCTTTCCTATTGGTTGAAGAATACAAATTGGTTTAAACAACATATGTCATGCATGACATAATTCATATGCCATATGTCATGCATGGCATATCAAATATATCATTTAATTATTGTGGAATACTCAACAATATCTTATGTGTGCATGTCACGTTGTAGCTATCTCCGTGTTTACGATTGAGGTCATTCAATCGTGCATTCCATTCAATGGCTCTTTTCACTTGCGCTCTATTTGGTTCAAGGAAATTGCTAAGGAAAAAAAAAATACAAGAAAAATTATTTTACATTATTTGGTTACTAGAGAAAAGGAAAAGGAAAAGAAATTATTTGGGCTCAATCGGTCGTCACATCTCAGGCTGGATGGGCTGAAATGTGAAGCAAGTTTTTTCGTTTTTGTCTTTTTGTAATTTTTAAATATATTAATTTAAGATATTAATTAATTGAAATATTTTTAATTTTAAGAATTTTTTTATTTTATGCAATTTCACCTGGCATTTTTTTTCCATTTGTTAATTGGGTATTTGTCCACTTGGCATTTCTTTTTCGTGTTAGTAAGTTGCATATCAACACAATTGACCGGAAAATTGAAAAATCCATCAAGTTTGATTGGTCACGTATTGCGGTGAAATTGAAATTTTTTGGCCAAAGTTATCTGGGGATCCGACCCCCTTGATCTTCCTCTAAGGTTCATGCTTTAAAAAGCTCGCTCATGCCATTTGATCTCGTCCTAGAAGATTCATACTAAATCTATGCTACTAGCTCAGTGTCCTTATTTTGCTAGTGTCAATCAAAAAAAGACCAAAATTACCGACCCCTAATTCACGGGATGAATTTTGCAATTTTACCACAAGTCTTTATCGGAATATTGAATACTATAATCGATGATAGTTAAATTCATTAGGTAATGCTTAAGTAACTTGTGTACCTTTGCATATATAAAAGTTCCTTGTAACCCATATTTGGCACCAAAATTAAGAAAAATCGCGTAAAAGTACTAGAGAAATAATAAAATGTCGTACATTCAACTGAAATGATAAAACTTCGAGATCATTCTATACATATTCAGCTTGTCTTGCAACTCTTTTACCATGTCATAATTTAAAACCCTTGAAGATCTTCGTCATCGATTTCTTTCATATAAAATGTTTTTTGTAAAAATCTCTCACTTTATTCAACATTTGTTGCAACGAAATTGAAGTTAACGATAACTAAATCACTAAATGCTTAGAATTAATTGGGACAGATTTAAATAAACTGCTATAGCTAACATTGATGGAAAAAAATCATTATAAACGTTCTGGAAAAAAGTGTTCTCATTTACGAGAAAAACATGTTTAGGATTTATAAAGGATTATGAGAATTGTCTAATGGCAGTTTGGATTTCTTATTGCAAACTGTGTTGTAATCTCCTATTGCACTTCATATAAATACGTCATATGAGCTAATGGGAGATGTTATCTAATGGTTTTGATTTAGTTTCTTTATGAATTTGACTCCTCTTCAATACATTTTCCCACCAATTGTGTCCAATACGCTTTGATAGATGATATATCATAAGGGACTTGATTCAATAATTTATAACACAAGTTATATATTTAGTATTCTTTTTTTTATTTATTTATTTTAGATGAAGAGAATACCCTGACTCGACAAACCTGAACCAATAGTTTTTAATCATTGATCACACATATCTTATAAGATTTCAAATAAGGAGAGACACGTCACAACTTGTGACATCCTGAAATTGAACCGAGGACCTCCAACATGAAAATGAAAACTGATACCACTAGACTACCAAGCCTTAAGTTATATTTAGCATTATTTAAAAGAGAAAAACTTGCAATTATATCTCCTAAAATCTTCTCATTCTCTTTCTCTTTCAATCACATTAAACACATATATGGAAAAAGGAATTAAATTGTCAAATTCAAATGGACATACAAAATAACACTCTCAAATACCGGTTAACATAATGAATGGAATTTTACATCATGAAAACTTTAGAAATTAGATTCAGTGATTAAAGAAGGCGTTATTGAAAAAAAAGAGGTTTCTTTTCTTTTCTTTTTCAATGTGTGTGTGTATTTTTAGTAGGAAGAATAATGAGGGAAGATGTAATTTTCCATCAAATAATAAGAATGTTATTGTAAATGCTCACCTATATAAATACACACATATATATATATATATATATATATATATATTTAACAATCTTATTCTTATCCCCCTCCTTGAGATTTATTAACGAAAATAATGGATAATGTGGCAGGCGTTTGTGAGTGTTAGTGTATATTCTTATAAATACGGCTAGATCTTATGTATATTTTATTAAATAGATATTAATCTTTTAATTAAATTTCAATAGATCTAAATATGTAGAGAATTAGAAATAGGATCTTATATCATTCTACATATATGTGTATATTGTATTATTTTACATTCATTCAAATATATAAAGAGTTCTCGTATAAATTACTAGCCTAAGAACTCTACGATGGTATCAGTCTCCGGCCACAACGAGCCTGTGGCTTCGTCTACCACCCTCACGGTGACTATAACCTCCGGCATGGCCTCTTTTTTGACCGGCACTGCCGCCGCTTCCGCCACGGTCCCCACCTCTCTCCCTCTCAATCCCTCTTCTTCTTTTCCCAATCATCCTGCTGCCTCTACAACCATTCTGCCACCCACGTCTAATTTATCTTCTCCGGCGCCGGTATTCACCGTCAGTGACGTCCCCTTACCGGCCACCAGAGCCACAGATCCGTCATTCCCAATCGCTCTCTCTTTAATCCAACATCTCATTTCTCTCAATTATACCCAAAAGACATTGCTCTTCTTCTCTCAAGCAACCCACCACTTTCGGCCGTCACCTCCAACGGCGCCGCTGCCGTCTTACCAAATCTCACCGCCGGAAACCTAAATTTTCCTCATCCAAATCTGCCACAACACACCCTTGCACTCTTCAATTCGGCCCCCTCTCTTCCTTCCGTTATTGTTGAGCCCCTCTCTGGTGTCGCCGCCGCTGCCTGTCTGAATCCCGTAGTCACCGGCGCCATAACTCCCACCGTCGCCGCTGCCCCTTTACCTCTTAGCGGCGGGAGTGACTTTCCAGCAAGTCACGTTTCCCCCTCTCTTATTTACCCACCTCTTATATCAAATTCTCCAAACAACCCCAACTTACACTCTATCTTTCACAATAACCCCCAATTACCCCTACCTTGCACAACAACCCCAATATTTTCTCTTCCTTCCAAAACAGCCCCCATATCCCTTCTTCTTTACAAAACAGCCCCCAAATCACCCCAAATTTCTACATTGACCCACAAAAGCATAATTCTTCTTCTGTGATGTCACCTCACGTGGCCTCACCATCACAACAGTCGACCACTCTCCCAAATCCACAGCTTATGACAACGAAATTGAATTCTGAAAATTATCTTTTATGGAAATATCAATTTGAAGCATTACATGGGAGTCACGATCTCTTGGGATATATTGATGGTTCTTTACCATGTCCCTCTTCTCACATTCTAAATTCATCGGGTCAACTAATTAGTAACCCGACATATACTTCCTGGTTTCGTAGTGATCGTAGTATCAAATCTTAGATGTATGCTACGTTTACTCAGGAAATTCTGCAAGCCGTCTACACACTCCCTACATCGCTTGATGTTTGGCTCACTCTTGAGCGTCGTTTTGTTCAGCAATCTCTTTCAAAAGAATTGGAGTATAAAAATGCATTCTCCACTATCAAAAAGGGAGATCTTTCCTGTGATACTTATCTCAGCAAATTGAAAAATATTTGCGATAACCTCGTTGCAGTCAATCATCTTATGTCTCCTCGTGATCTCGTTCTTCAAGCTTTAAATGGATTCCCTTCTGAGTATGAAGCCTTTGTCATGGCTATTTCCTTGTATCCCTCTCTCATTTTTTTTGATGATCTCCGCGCGCAGCTACTTCAATTTGAGCAACGCCTTCTCCAATCTGCCTCTAATTTCTCTACCTCTCCTGCCTTTGTCACCCACTCTCACTCCTCGAACCCCAACCATTCTGGTGGTAAAGGTCGTGGTGGCTCACGTGGTCGCGGTTATGGTTTCGGGCGTGGGAAGGGTCGTAATGGCCGCGGTTCGTCCTCTTCGTCTCCGACTTGGCAGCACTCCTCTCAGACTCAGTCTCAGCAGCCCCATCGTCAGCACTCTGAGCATTCTGGTTTTACTCTGCAATCTGGGCCTTCTAGTTTTCAGAACTCTCTGAGTCCTGGTCTACTTCCGACTCCGTTTCCTGGTCAAACATGTCAGTTATGTGGTATTCTGGGTCATACTTGTGTTTCTTGTCCCCAGCGGTTTAACCATGAATACGTTTCTTAGGATCTTCCAAAGTCCTTTTCAGCCTTGTCCGTCGCTGACACCTACGACATAGCTTGGTATCCTGACAGTGGTGCCTCTGCTCATATGACTTCGTATGGCAGTAAACTATCTAACCTTACACCCTATACTGGTACAAACAAGATTTTAGTTGGTAATGGTGCACTTTTGTCTATTAAGCATGTCGGCTCCTCTACTTTACATACCCCGACTTGTCCCCTTACTTTATCCAATGTGATGCATGTTCCTCATTTGTCTCACAATCTCCTGTCTATTAGAAAATTATGTCAAGAAAATGATTGTCTGATTAAGTTTTCTTCCATTGGTTTCTGTGTTAAGGACAAATCAACAGGGAAGGTTCTTCTGGAGTCCCCTTCCAGTAGTGGTCAGTACCCGATCTCCCCTAGCTTGGTGTCCTCTCTTGTTGCTCGTGCCGTCTCTGGTGATGTTTGGCATCGCCGCCTAGGTCATCCTAGTGTTTCTACTTTTTAGCAATTATCTCGTAGTGGTAGTTTAGAGTCTAAAGATTGTTCTGTTTCTTTTTGTCAACCTTGTCAGTTAGGCCGGTCACACAAGTAACCTTTTTAGCCTGTTGAAAAGCATAGCTCTGTGCCCTTTTATTTAATTCACTCTGATGTTTGGACTTCTCCTGTTATCTCTAGAAGCGATTTTAACTATTCTGTCATTTTTATTAATGATTTTACCCTGTTTACTTGGTGCTATCCCATGCGTAATAAATCTGAAGCCTATACTCACTTTTGCACTTTTAAAAACTTAATTGAAAATCTTTTTACAACTAAAATCAAAAGGTTTCAAAGTGATGGGGGTCATGAGTTTGATAATGCTCAGTTTCGTAACCTTTTTGCTGCTTCTGGCATTCAGTTTTGCCTGTTGTGCCCTTACACCCCACAGCAAAATGGTGTGTCGGAACGTAAGCATCGTGATATTTCTGAGTTAATTCGCACTTTACTTCTTACTGCCTATCTCCCTCACTCTTTTTGGGTCAACGCTCTCTATACTGCTGTTTTTCTTATTAATTGTCTCCCTACCCATATGCTTCGCCACAAGTCTCCTTTTGCGGTCCTATTTGGTCGTTCCACAGACTATTCACCATTCCAGACTTTTGGTTGTGCATGTTTCCCACATCTTGGTCATCATGTTGCTCATAAACACGACCCTCTCTCTGCCTCGTGTATATTCTTAGGTTGTGCTCCGGATTACAAGGGTTACCAATGCCTTGAACCCATTTCTGGTGTTATTCATATTAGTCGTCACGTCATTTTTAATGAAGACTCATTTACCTATCCTACTTTACCTTTCGCTTCCGCTTCCGCCTCTGATACCCACCAGTCCGCTTCTAGGTCTTTTCCAATTTCCCTTCCTCATCAACCTTATCTCGGTCCTACAGACTTCCCTATTACCACCACCACTGTGTCTTTCACGTCGCCTATTCCGGTGTCATCTCCATCACCTCCCTCTTCTCCAAGTCCTCCATGTCCCTTCAGTCCAGTCCAATTTCCGTCTCTTTCCCCAGTTCTTTTTGAGTTTTCATCTGTCCCGTCTCCTACCACTACATCCTTCTCGGTCTCTCCTTCTCCTGAGCCCTCATCCATTGTCCCACCTCTGTCTATTCGACATCCTATGGTCACCTTCTTACGTGATGGTACACGTAAGCCTCGTGTTCTTCTCTCCTTGTTTATTGTTTTCCCTCCTCTTGAGTCGACATGCTATACACAGGCCGCCAAGGATCCCCTTTGGCGTGCCGCCATGGCTGATGAGTTTAATGCTCTTCAAGCAAGAGGCACATGGACTTTGGTGCCACCGCATCCTTCACAAAATCTAGTTGGTTCCAAATGGGTGTATAAGGTGAAGTTACGGTCTGATGGATCTGTTGAGCGGTATAAGGCCCGCTTGGTTGCTCAGGGGTTTAAGCAACAGGCTGGTATTGACTTTGGTGAGACCTTCAGCCCTGTGGGTTATCAGACAGCTTGATCTGAAGAATGCTTTTCTTCACGGTGATCTTATCGAGACTGTTTACATAGCTCAGCCCCGCGGTTTTACTCACCCCCAGTATACTTCACATGTGTGTCAGTTACAGAAGGCTTTATATGGTCTGAAACATGCACCCAGAGCTTGGTTTCAGAAATTTGGTTCGTATTTGCTACGTCATGGATTCACTAGCAGCAAAGCTGACATGTCGATGTTTGTCTACCATTCTGGTTCTATCACCTTGGTTCTCTTGCTGTATGTTGATGACATTATCTTGACTGGGAATGACTCTGCTGCCATTACTACTCTTATTTCTCGCCTTTCCCAGGAGTTTGCTATAAAGGATTTAGGGGATCTTCACTACTTTCTGGGTATTCATGCTACACGGGACTCTTTTGGATTGTTTCTTTCACAGAAAAAGTATGCAATTGAGCTTCTACTGCGATTTGACATGATGAGCTTGAAGCCTGTTGCCCCTCCTCTTTCTGCGAAGTCTACTCCCTCCGATCTTGAGGGCAACTTTTTCTCTAATCCGACTCTTTATCGCAGTATTGTTAGGGGTCTTTAGTATCTTACTCACACTCGGCTTGACATTGCTTATGCAATTGCTTTAATCAGTCAGTTCATGCACTCACCTTGGGATATTCACTTTCAGATGGTTAAGAGGATTCTTTGTTATCTTCGGGGCACTCTCGACTTTGGTCTTCTTATTCGATCTTCCTCGTTAGATTCTCTTACTGTCTATGCTGACTCTGATTGGGCCGGTTATCCTGATAGACGGCACTCTACTACTGGCTATGCTATTTATTTTAGTGATAACCTTATCTCTTGGTCCGCCAAGAAGCAAGCCATTGTATCCCAATCCAGTACTGAGTCTGAGTACCGTTCTATTACTTATGCTGTTGCTGAGACTTGTTGGCTTTGTTATATTCTTCGTGACCCTGGTGTATTTCTTCCCCAGCCAGTTCGGGTTTACTGCGATAATATCAGTGCTATCTATCTCGTTCTCAATCCCATGTTTCATGCTCGTACGAAACACATTGAGATCGATTACCATTTTGTTCGTGAGAAGGTTTCTTCGGGAGATGTTTTGGTGAAGTATGTCCCCACCTCAAATCAGATTGCTGACATATTCACCAAAGCTTTGCCTGCACCAAAGTACTCTCAGTTACAATCCAATCTTCGCGTTGGACCCACTGCTCAGATTGCGGGGGTATGTTAGTGTATATTCTTATAGATACCGCTAGGTCTTGTGTATATTCTATTAGATAGATATTGATCTTTTAGTTAGATTTCGATAGACCCAAATCTGTAGAGATAGGGTCTTATATCAGTCTATATATACATGTATACTGTATTATTTTACATTCATTCAGATATACAGAGAGTTCTCATATACATTACTAGCCTAAGAACTCTATCAGTCAGCTTTCATCATGACCACCAAATACAGAATTGCACATGATAAATTATACTCCAAACACGGAATTACACGTGATAAAAAATATTGTTTCTCATAATCTCAATTACTGAATCCGCCAAAATGGTACAAAATCATATGGCAGTGACCTCTAACTCCTATTTATAGATTGTATAAAGAGAACCATCTTTCAATCATTGCAAAACATTCTTTAGGTTTGTACTCTGGCGCTGTATGACCTGCACCCTGCAAAATATAACAATAAAAAATAAGACATTTTTCGTCAGTTTACATCACAATATTCTTAGAAAATGCAGATTCAATTAAACTTGCTCTTGCCTTCACCGTAGCAAATGTGAGATAGGCTTCATTATTCTTGTATCTCTCCGTGTATCTACAAGTGATAAATTATACTTCAATTCGCATGGTCAAATAAATTATAAAGAGCATTTCTACACAATTCTCCAATTCGAAAAACCAACCCTGCAACTTGACCGTCGACGGTCCAAGGCCTCCATTCATCATCAACCGTGAGATTGAGAGCATGTATCCATTTTAAAGTACTCATGTAAGATATGCCCATGTCGTGATCACCACTGAAACGAAGAGAGTATTATTGGAAAAAAATTGTTTATACTTTATGAAAAACGAGAAAAATGGTTGAAACTAAATTGCAGACATCATATAAGCCATAGATATTTATTTATCAAGTAGCTAATGTGATCACTCACCTATATGCCAGAACTTGATAGCCTTTCTCACTGAGAAGTTGATGATATTTGAGTACACTTTCTACATCTTTTTCATAGGATATACTCATATTGCATCTTGTCCACTGTTTTTTTGTTCTCTGATTGTCAAACATCATCACATTAAGACATTTAGAAACTTATTTCCTTTTCTGTTGAATATGAATCACGGGTTTTGGCGAGGAAAAGGAAATGTTGAAAAATGAAGCACAAAATTACATTATTTGAAGTAATTAATCGAAGGTCCAAACATAGAGCATTCTAGTAGGGAATAATTCGTCATACAATATAAGAAAGTATTCTAGATCCGAGACGTATCTATTTGTCCATGTACCTTTCTGATGTGAAGAGCTTCTTGGACAGTTTCATCATTTGCCCAAACGTACGAGGTTGCATAGTTATGATCCTATAAAAAAGATAAGTTTGCCCTTCACAAATTAACCTCAACCATTTTAATTAGATTATATATCTTATGTGTACATTTGACGCTGTCTATCTTCGTCGGATAATTCTATGTCAGATCGAGTCTAATTATTCGAGTGTGTATTTTATGTTTATCTCTTTCACATAAGTGTGTGTGGGAACCGCACACAATACACTTATTGTATGAGAGAGATAGACACTAGGACCACTGAACTTGGTCTAACAAAGATTTTTCCATCTCCGTGTTTACTATTGAAGTTATCCAATCATGCGTTCCATTCCATTGCTCTCTTCACATCAGATTGGATAACTTCTTCTCTAGACACGGAGCTAAACCACATGACATGAACATGGTAAAAAATGTTATTAGATCAAGAGGCTGAAATTTACACGGCACCATGGTCCCTCTTGTTTGGACAAAAGGAGAACGTTGATCGGATCGTCTATTACGAGTGTTTGGCCCCATTGTAGATCATCACGTTTTGGTGAAATAGCTAAGCAATTTGGCTCAAGAATGTGATTGCTGCGGACAAGTTTCGTGCACTGCATTTGATCGTAGAGTATATTACATAGATGTTGGGGTGTGAGACCCTAATTGCCAAAAACATAATTACCAAACTTCCTCTATAAATAAAAGCACATTACAATGTTATCTCCATCAATAAAAATAAATTAATTTTACACTGATTTTGGAGTTGTCAGAATATAACAGACGGTGTTTGGCAATTTGTTAAACTTTTTGGTCTCTAATTCCTTTTTGGTTTCGAAGATGGCAAGGAATTTAATTAATCATTAGTTCTCGTTTATTCCTTGTGCAGGTTTATGGCAAGTAACTATTCTACAAATATAGAAAAGGGAAGTATCTACAATGTAATTTACATAATTGAGTTACATATATTACATAATTTACAGAACATCAAGGACTCGTGGTAGTTACTCAACATGTTATGTATACATATAATTATCCCTTGACTATATCCTAAGACCATCAGCAATGTCCAAAATACAAAGTCAAATGAGACATAAGAACAAGATAAGAAAACGTAATTTTACCTTTCTGATAAGTCGAAGAGCATAAAGGCATTGTACATTATTTGGATCCGGACTCACATATTGCCCTCGACAGCTGCTTTTCGCTAGCTGAAATTTTTAAATTGCGTATTATGTCCGTGGTATCCAATATGAAACTCACTTTATTATGTCACTGAACTTATTGTGTTGAAGATATTCATCAAAAGGGTATAAAACTACCTCATAGTATTCATCTGATATGAGTGCCATTCTGTGAGCATACGGGATCCTTTCATTTTTATCCTTGTTTTCATCGGTTACTGGATTGCCAACGACATACCCCTGGAGTGACATTCGTGGCTGAAGTCCAGCTTCGTTACCTGCATCCATCTCAACTTAATATTGCAATGAGGGGATAATTATATGCTCACTCCGTCACTTATAAGATAATTAACATTAGCCCCTCGGTTTTGGAAATTTCAAGACACCCCCCGTCAGATCCTGAAAACTCGAAAAATAGAGAGTAAAATTGTAATTTGTTTTTACTCATAGGAAAAGTTATGCTAATTTCTCAAATCTTGCGTATTTTTCGTAGTTAGAGTCACTTCTATAAATATCTACTCTATATAATTCAAAGTCTATAATCTTAAATATACCACTTTCTGCTATTTCCAGCGCAAGCATGGGAATAATTTTGCCTCCGTAAGAGTCACCAACAACATACAAACGGTTTTTCAGAAACGTCGGGTGATTCAACAACCACTGCATTTCACCAATATGCTTTTGGTTTTAAGATAAATTCTTAAAATCACCCTAAAAATTAGATAAAAGTTCTTTTGTATTACCTTTCTCAGAAAGGCGTAATTTTGTTTTGCCGATTTAGTATCACTGGATGTGTACCCTTGTGATGTGGTCGCGTAGGAGAATCCAGTACCGACAGGGGAATCTATGAATATAATGTTGGCAATCTAAAAAATCATATAACGTTTTTTAGTAAAATCGGTTCCAGGATACCCGGTAGAACTAGGCTTTATCGGCCTAAAGAATATCAAAAGGTTGCAAGTCAAACAATTTATCAAGCATGATATTATAGATGTTTCTTACCTTTGTCCATGAATATGGATTTATAGTGAAAGAAGGTAAGCTTCCATCAAATGTTGCATAGTCGAAAGCCATCGGACCTACATATAATACACAAAATTTGAAGCAAATTAATTAAAGTACTATGATTTAGCTCATTCAATGCATTAGTAATAAAAATCTGATTATTATTTTGGTTGTGAAGGTCAAGGAGTATCATATTGCGGGATAGTCCACCCCTAAATAACACGTTATATAATTTGGTCTTTCTAGTATGGTACTTCTCTGATTTTCCTAACTGGCGGATTTCTTAGGTATTATAGAATCTTATTCTGACACATCAGATACTCTATTCCAAAATATGTTTCATCTGCTATTTTTGAGTCTAATACTACTTTCTTATGGTCCCAATTCATTATAGGAAACCAATTAATAAGAGAAAGAACATCATACTATATAAGTTGGTCTATAAACTCAATCTTGGGACCACAAGTTTATTCCATCACATTTTTTTATTCTAAGAGAAAAAAAAGGTACAAAATAACATCCATTTTGACCTAATTTCTTGAGTTGGCCCCGACAAAATTTTAAAATGGGCTTTGAAATTTTTATAAACGAGAATATCACATGCTTCGCACGTTGGTGATTCGATGAGAAGTTAAATTGAAGTAAATATATCTAATTTATAAGAAAATTAATAACTGATTAAGTAATTATTTGGTAGTGCCTATCTTATACTTTTTATTTATTTGTTCTGTAATCATATATCATCATTATGTGTCTTTAACTAAATCTATTTAAAAAAAATTAAACTTTTGATAAAATAATATTAGTATTATTTTTTAGCATGTTTATGCATAGATTATTAGTGTATGTATCTTTCCTTGCCACAACATTGCATTTTTGTGCTCCGCACAAGCAGATTTATTTTCTTTTATCCTATCAATCTTTCTAATAATGTAGAAAATATATCACTTTTCATATATCTACATTTAATACCAAAGAATACATTTTTTTATCATGAGATTATAAAGATAAAATAAATTCAAATAACAGATTACATATGAATACTTATGTCTAAAAGTTTATTTTTAATAAATAAAATAAAGAATGAATCATACTTTCACTCAATTAACTTATTTGATTTTATTTTCAAATACAATTTGGCATTTATTGTTATTTTAATCATTTCATTTACGTGTGAACTTCTAAATTTACACGACCAAAAAAATAACAGAACTTCTATTTATAAAATGATGATTCACATGTGCAAGCTTGTTGTAGATTAAATTATCTATGTTCATATACTTCTATTTTAGGTTTGATCAAACTAAATTTGAACTAGAAGTTCCACTTCGAATGCACCATTTGTTGGTGTGATTTAAATCGCTTAATGTATTCTAATTAATTTTTATAATCGATTATTTATTATTTATTAAAATCAAAAAGTAAAGAAAGAAAGTAGATGATCGTATACCAAAAGAATTAAAAAGGGGCAAGTTTATCTTTTAAAGTTGATGGATTTAAATTTCCACATGAAGGACATTATTGTCCATTTAAACAAATTAAAAAGTAAGTGGAATGCCATTATAAGACTATAGAGTGCTGATATCAATTTTTTAAAAAAATTGTAAACATCATATTACATAAAAACAATCGTGTTTGTGATTTCTTTTGAATTAAGTAGAAAATATATCATAATCTCATACTAAAAGTACTTATATGATTTTATTCTTAAGAAATGCTTTCTTTAAATTTGTTATCATGCTAATAACTTCGAGTACGTACAAACTTTCAGATATATTTTGACAAATTCTATTGTACAAACTTGCTATATTCCATAATAATGAAAAATTAATAAATGTTTTTATATAAAAAAATGATTCATCTATATTCTAGAATATACTTCTGTGTCTCACATTTATTATTATTATTATTATTTTTTTGATGTCAGAATAAAGTATAATTTTTAAATTATCTTTTTAATCTTCAAATCAACTCACTCAAAATAATAATTCGACACTACAACAATTTACTGCTAATTACCAAATACTAAAATGTTTATAGAATTTAAGATTATCAAAATTAATAATCAACTTTTTGTTTAAGTTGGAATATTGATTGTGGGTGTAATTTCTTCTTCTTTGTTGATGGTTGTGGGTAAAAATCTATTTTATTTTATTGGTTAGTATTTTAGAAAAAGTAGGAATCCATTTTTTTTTCTTATATTAAATAGTGCCCTAACACTAACATATTTTATTTTTTTTTATCAATAATAATTAAAGAGTTTCCAACTACCAAAACAATTTCAAATACTAATAAATGGTTTCCTACTCCTTAACGGAATATTTTACTTAATAAATTCAATTATTAAAATTAATTAATTAATTATTTATAGTAAGGGTGTGTATGAAATTCTTTTCATAATAAAATAAATAATTGAGTTATTCACACATTTATATATGGACTGATTAGATTAGCTAGATTAGATTAACATAAAATTGAACGCATTTTACGAAGTAAAAAAAAAACAGACACATCACAACAATCCTAATTATTACATTTTTCTCTAAAATTTTCACATCCAAACACAAATTTTTCTAAATCTTTAGTACTCACTTTTTTCACTTAGCGAGACGAGACGTCATCCAATCGTTCCCACTGATTTTCCCCTCCCAAGCCCCTATACTCAGATAATTTAAAGCCCCTATACTCAGATAATTTAAGTAAATAAAAAATAAAATAAAGAATCCACCTATTTCATAAACGAGACCGGAAAAACCGGAGCAACCCGGCCCGCCAGTGAGCCAAAGCAACAACGGGTCCTTTTGCGGGTCGCTTTCCGATTCAATGAAATAATAAAACAGCTGCACTTCATCCTTTTCTCCCACGCCAATATATCTGATCATACCAACATTTTTATGCAAAATAAAAATAAATTAATAATTTTTAAAAAGATAAAGAAAAACCCACAGAAATATATATAGAATAATAAATAATAACAGACCCGGTTTCGAGTTTGAAAGGCAGAGTTTCGTTATAACCCGGCAGAGTTGTGATGATGGATTGTGAAGCAGCTGTGGTGTAACTAATTACGAGGAGAAGAATGACAAGAAGCAAATAAAACAAAGATTTCATCTCTTCGTAATTGGCTTTTGTTGAGTTGTAAATACAATCGGTCTAAAATATATTTGAGAGTAGATATTAAAATAGAAGTACAAACATACAACTATGAAGAAAGGATAAAATAATGTGTGGAGTAACGAGAAATGGTATGAAAGCACGATATCATTAATTTCATTTTCACCTAACACTCTTTTTGACTTGTCTCTCTATCTCTCTCTTTTTTTTTTTTTTTTTTTCTCGTTACATTTTGACACGTTTCCTTTTCACCATCAATAAGGAATTTTGAACTACAATGGAGAATCTACAGTCAATTTCATACTACTCAAATAGGTATGTACTCAATTGAATTTTAAATAATTGGATCATATATAATAAGGTGGATATTTCACTTTATGATATCATTATGTGTATATTCAGTGATTGACAAATACATTTGGGTATTGTCCACTTTGATAGTATGAAATTTCACGATCGATTGATATCAACACTGATTTACGAACTAGTGTGATCACCTCTTCAAGTAGTGGGGAGAACTGAGGAAGTAAGATAGGAAAAATCTATGATAAGTTGAGTTCAACGATTCTAAAATTGATATTTTTTATAAAGTAAAGTCAATTGTGTGAGTGTGATAGACACAAAATTCACACTCGTACCATTGAATTCGATATGACATAGAATTACCCAACGTAGGTATGAGGTAATTTTATGTCAGATCGAGTTCAATTGTCCGAGTGTATATTTGTGTTCATCCATTTCACACATGTGTGAACCGTACACAATACATTTTATTGTGTGTGAGAGATAAACACTAAAACTATTAGACTTGACCTAGCATAAATTTTTTTTAGGCCTGTCATTAGGCGGATAATATCTAGATCTAGACCCTAAAGTACTCAGTCTGAGGGATCCAAGGAACTTTCAGAGGGCTTGCCTCAACTTACGTTTCTTTGCCCAAGTATGAAAATACCCTTAAAATGGTCACATGCATCGCATGTGACAGAATCACGATGGAATATTCTGCCGGAAATTGTCAAAAGATAAAAAAAGTGTAACAAAAAAAAAGTTTAGATAAAAAAGTGTAAAAATGCGTAAAGTTCGAGTGGGTTATTGTCTTTACCCCCAGATTAATCTAAAGAATATGTAATTTATAATCAGATTTTGAAATTCTCACTTTACTTGTGGTGCTACAGATCATGGTTCAAAGTCGCGGTATCGGTGATAATATCGGCAGGTGTTGTTCCATATCGGTCTTGATGTATCGGGATATTATCGGGCGATACGAAATAACGCATAATAGGTTGCTAAAAAAATTCATATAATTGTAAAATAGATAGAAAACACAAGTTTCCACTAATTGGTACATTATAAAAGAAAATATTGTATTAGATATAAATAATTTAAATATAATATTATTGTCGAACCTAAATTTGTAATAGAAAAGAGTACTTTGATAATTATATCATAAGTTTCCAAGGTATATGTAATAATATGCCCATTAAACTATGTCCTAAAATATATTTATAAAAAAATAATGAAAGTTTTGTTCTTGAAAATAATATTCAAGATGTCTGATATTAGCGGATATTTTCATCGTCAATATCCCAATATGATCGATATATCATCGTATCGGCAATATCATCTGATATTGTTGGATGTTATCGGCGATATGTATAACCTCGGATAATATCAGATAACGCCTCGAATAATATCAAATATCGCCTCATATTATCGGATCGAAAAGGATCGTTCTGGATACGTATCGACCGATATTATTAGATATAGGCCGATACTTTGAACCATGCTAAAAATGGCTCAAAAAATTACATGAACCGCAATTTGAATAGTCTCATGATTTACACATATGCCAATTGGATTAACATGCAGTTTTTATATTAATGACTATAATACCCATAATTGTGATAAATTAACCCTAATCCCCGCACAGATATTTAAACATAATAATATGAACATAATAATTAATAATATTATTAATATTAAATAGAATTTTGCACATATTTATACTTAACAATATTGACATAATAATTAATAATATTATTACAGTACTAAATATAAATCAAATACATGCATAACTTTTTTACTGAAAATTAGTAATTCTAGAAAGAAAAAAAAACTGAATTCTGCTGCAAAAGTTCAATCCAACGTCTTCTGAATAATAATGACAATAATAATAATAATAAAAAAAACCTCCAAATTATTCTATTGTCATCATGTAATAAATTTCAAGAGAATTTTTACATATTTTTACGTGGTAGTTCGCTTATTAGGTTATTCAAATAGTAGTTTTAAGAAATCTCGTGTGGAGACTGCTAGATACGAAGTGGCATAATATGTGCTTGTGGATAAATTTTGTGTTACAGAGTTAATTAATAGAAAAAAAAGAAAAAAGAAAAGATAGAGTGAATAACAAATTCTTTAACTACTCACTTTGATCTAGATGAATCATTCAGAATAATTTGTTCTATTAAATTAACTTCGATGATGAAGAAATTTTTTTCCAGCAAATTTCTACGTTATGTTTTTGGGATGAAAGACTATAAAGAAGATCTCTAGATGGATTTTTTGCGTAAGATAGGAAGTTTTCATTTTGATTTTGATTCTTAATGAAGTGAGAAAATCATTCCTCATTCTTAGACGAGGAATAAGTTTTCCCACTTTAAGGGGTGATTCTATGTCAATCTCATATCAATAGTTCTAGTGCATTTAGGACCATTGAAATACATAAGAGAAGTGGTTTCTATCACTCACCCCCATATATTTTAATAGTCCTAGATACATTAGGACCATTGACATAAGATTGACATAAAATTATCCTATTTTAAATGGGAATAAGCCATCCTAGTACATATTAATCCCACTATTTTTGGTCTTACCAAACATAAGGTGGGAATAAAGAAGGAGAAATTCTATCCTGCTGCCGGTTTGATCACATTTATATGTATTTTATAAAATAATTTATTAATTATATAACAAATATAATATACTCTTTTTGTGAAATATATTTAGGTGTGGCCAAATTGAATTGGATCTAAAAAATTTCATAAAGTGGGAATAGTGTTTGGTGGCTATGAAATGACTATTCCTTTATATACCTGACGTGACAATTTTGTACAATATGTGTCAGTATATATAAAAAGGAGATACATGTGATCTATAATAATTGATGAAGATCTTTGTTGGGCAGGGAATATCAATCGTACTGAAACAGCTGTCATTAGGAGTTTGGTGTCGGGCAATTCGATGCTACCCATGGGTGTAGTACTGTTGACAGTGGGTCCAACATTGTCAACATTATCAAAAAAGGAAAACGTGCATCAAATTAGATTCAGTGCATGAGGTGCACTACTAT
This sequence comes from Buddleja alternifolia, assembly GCA_019426215.1. Classification (NCBI taxonomy): domain Eukaryota; kingdom Viridiplantae; phylum Streptophyta; class Magnoliopsida; order Lamiales; family Scrophulariaceae; genus Buddleja; species Buddleja alternifolia. The sequence continues at coordinate 5,638,621 of CM033404.1, forward strand.
TTCACATCAATCATCATCTATTATATAGGGGCAATCGGGAAATTCTTGTATAAATCGAGTTTTGGGTCTCATTTATAAATCTTGTGGTTGTAAATAAAACACCTCACTTATTTTTTAATTTAAAATTATATATTATGTAATGCGTATTATTTACATCCACAAGGTGCACAGGTGAGACCCAAGACTCAGTGTATATAAGTGTTTTCCGAGCGAACCCATTTATGGCCTCAGATAGGTACTCCAATTCTATGTCATATGAATTTACTAAAACCTTTTCCTTTTCTATTTTTTTGGTGGAATAAAATTGGGGTTGCACGTGAAATTCTAGCCCAAATTAAATATGATTGCACTTATTCATATATAAAAGAAGTGTCATAATATGTGTTTTGCGATTGATAACTCTTTTTGGCATGAACGTAATGAAAAATATAATTTACTTATCATATAATTTACTCAAATTCAACCAAACCTATTTCGGAATAGAATTTTCGATTATATTTTAAGGGATTTAATATTGGGAGATAAACAGACTTTATTTCCTTAGAATATGCAAAAGGAAATAATATTATATCAACAATGACAAATAAATGGTCTAGAACGAGTATCTTTATGCAACTTTTCCCGAGTCTAGGCCCATGGAAATGAAGACCTTTTTTATTGGGCTTAGAATAATATCAAATTTATAAAATATGAAATTTGTTCCACAAACATCATATGATCAAATGAATGTTAAATATATGGGCCCACAAAGTAATACTAATTATTGGAATATATTATTTGAATCTTGTCAATTTCCTCTTTTTTTTTGAATCAATGGGAGGGTGTTATCCTAGTGACCTAGCTCGACAAACCCGAGTCAATGGTCATGTATCTAATCCAAGTCTTACCTACTCTATCTTGATTAAGTAGATCCATTATGTGCATATTTGGGATACTAGCCGGCATGATATTTCCTTCGAAACCAAGTTTGGCTAAGGGCGTCTGCCACTTTATTTCCTTCTCTCCAAACATGCTTTAAGGCCACTTGCCATGGCAGGTCCATCTTCTGGCGGATTTGCAAAATGGTATTGAAGTAATGGTGAGAAGAAGTCCCACTATTGATGCTCTCAAGTGCTTCCCTGCTATCACTTTCTACAATAACAGAAACTAAGCCAGTTGCCCAAGCCAATTCATGCCCTCTCCGAATCGCACTAAGTTCTGCTCCTAGTGGACTCTCGGTCTCAATTTGCTCAGCAAAGCCACAGATCCAATTTCCTTTATTATCACGGATCACACCTCCAATGGATGCGGTATGTTTAGAACCCGTATCCGTGGTACGCATTCCACCATCAACATTAATTTTGAAGATTCCAGCTTCAGGCTTGGTCCAGCCAACATGTATTGCTTCAATGATATTTTTCGGGTCAAATTTACTCATACGGCAGGCTTCATCGACTTGAAAACGGATCTGCTCAATTGCGACATGCGGTTCGAAATCTCCTTCCTCATGCATCACTCGATTACGTTCCTGCCAAAGAAGATAAAGTGTCTCAGTAAAGGTGATATCCCAATCCCCACCCCATGCATACCTGCTCGCAGTCTTCGTTAGATTCCAATCAATCCAATCTGGTATTTGCATAGGCGCGATGATTTTTCTCCAAGTATTTGCTGCCCAAGGGCAGTCACGCAGCGCGTGAAGATTAGTCTCTTGAGGGTGGCCACAAAACGGACAGTCGGGGCTCACCGGAATGCCCCGACGAGCAAGGGTTTGACATGTCATAAGCCTATCATGTCGCAACAGCCAAAGAAGATATTTTCGCTTATATGCGACGCGCACTTTCCATAATCTTTTCCAAGCCCCTTTCGCATTGTCCTGGTCATCTGAGGAAGAACTAGTAATGATATCATAAGCACTCTTGCAGCTATAGACACCGATTTTCGTAAGGTTCCAAATGGGGGTATCATCCACATGGGTCGAGTCATTAAGATTAATTATTTCCGAATCTGCTCGAATATTGTCATCCATTCCCGAGAGCTCGTCCCATTTCCATCCTTCAAAAGGTGACCAATAGCTTTTAACCGTGCGGTTCATGTCCTCATCCGAGGGAGTCCAGCTAGAACGATCAATCAGAGCGCCATTTCCAAACCAATTGTCAAGCCAAAATCGAATTGTTGCCCCATCTCCAATTTTCCACCGAAGCCCTTTCTCGAGAACCGAAAGAGCAGCTTGAATACTTCTCCACGCATTTTTACGTGTTTTTAAGCCCCTTTGCGTTTATGTTTTAGGTTCATTTATCGCTTGATTCTTGCCACATGTGCGTTTAATTCGTGCATTAAGTGATTTCAGGTCTTAAATGGATACAATCGAAGAACGGGATGAAAAACGACGTATAAAACAAGTTTAGGCCAAATTGCTACGCACCCCTACGCCCAAGCGCCTTTCCACCCACGCCCATGCGCCGGACAAGATGCAAATAACGTCAACATTCTGCTTACCACGCCTAGGCGCCATCCTGTCCACGCCTGGGCGTCGTATCTGCATTAGTTTCCACGGTTGAGCGCTATTTCCGTATGTTTAGAGACCAAATTGGATGAAGTGTCCTTCTACAAAGTTGTAGAACTATGTGTTAGCTTCAAATGAGGACTTGAATCATCCAAATCGGAGTTCTGTGGAGAGAGTTATAAAGACAATACGATTGCTGCGCCGGACAGAGGCAAATACGCTCAGCATTCTGCCGACGACGCCTAGGCGCCGTCATGCCCCCGCCTAGGCGTGACCACACCCGAGTTTTGATTCCTTTCAGCCAAAAGTTCATCATTTGATGGGGGAATGGAATATTTAAATCCAAGATGTCATGCACATGTGTGGGGGACATGCAAGAGGGGAAGGGGAATTGTTTATTGCACACCATGATGGGGTTTGGAGTAGAATAAAGAGCCCATCAATTCTTGTCCATAGGGGGCATCTTCTTCACACTTGACCGATCACTTTGGAGAGAGGAGGGGGACGCAGCTGGCCATTACTCTTCACCCATCATCATTCATCACCATTCTTCATCATTTGGAAGATTGCAAAGAAGGGGGATTGAGCTAGAGATTGAAGCTACAAGCAAGGATTCATCATCATTCAAGACTTAGGGAGTTTCTTTTGCATTTCATTTACATGTTTATGTTAATAACTATGTATATGATTGTTTTAGACCTTCTTGAGCTATTGAATATGAGCTAATCTTGTAGAACTAAGGCCATGTGAAGGCCGAATTCATGAATCTATATATGTGAAGTTAATTTTCGTATTAATTCTTCTAATTGCTTTGTGTGTTGATTTTGTGCTTTTATCACAATCATATGTTTGATCTCCATATGCTTGCTATTGTGCCCAATCTAGTCATTCGAGAGAAGATAGGTTAGGGTTCAAATGAATCAACACATCATCCGAAACTAATGTGGAATTGCTCCTAGAAATAGGTAAAGATTTCCGGGTGCGGTTAGCCGGATTTATCCGGGGAAACTCTAGAACGTTAATGCGTGGTTGTTGATTAGATTCTCGGATAGACATATTTAGAGAACCGTCAATCAATCATAGGATTGTTATGTGCCGAGACATCGAGTAATGATTAATTAAGGAGTTTTCACCAAAGCAATAGGAGTCTAATAATTCGAAGAGTAGCTCATATATATAGACTAGTGGATTTGGTCATAGCATGTGCTTTAGTCTTTTTAACCAATTCGTGAGGTTTAATTCATAGCTTGTTCCCTCCTTTGATCTTTCGTTTACTTAATTGTTTTTCTCTTGCTTTACTTTAATTGTCTTTACCTTCATTACGAATCTTAAACTAAAATTCAAGTCTCCGTGGTTCGACAACTCGGACTTTTAGTCCACTTTTATTACTACACACGACTAGTGCACTTGCTATCATAGCACGTTAGCTTTTAGCGTGTCACTCGTCCCATTTCTATCCTTCAAAAAGTGACCAATAGCTTTTAACCGTGCGGTTCATGTCCTCATCCGAGGGAGTCCAGCTAGAACGATCAATTAGAGCGCCATTTCCAAACCAATTGTCAAGCCAAAATCGAATTGTTGCCCCATCTCCAATTTTCCACCGAAGCCCTTTCTCGAGAACCGAAAGAGCAGCTTGAATACTTCTCCACGTATGTGATGTGGCGTTGTTCGCTCGGGCTCGGTTTCTATAGACATATTTGTTACGCATGACTTGAACCGATAATCTAGTATCCTCGGTCATCATTTGCCAAACTAACTTGCCAAGGAACGAGAGATTAACAGCCCGGGTGTTACGCAAGCCGAGTCCGCCATTTTGTTTACTGTTACAGATCATATCCCATCCAACTAAATGAATTTTCTTTTCCCCTTCGGCTCCTCCCCATAAAAATTGGCGATTGATTTTGTCCACTTTGTTACAGATGCCTATAGGGATTTGAGAAGTCTGCATAACATATGAAGGAATAGATGACGAAACTGCTTTGATTAGAGTAGCTCGCCCAGCCAGAGACAGTTGTTTCCGCTTCCAACCTTTCAGATTTTTTTTCACCCTATCCACAATAAAACCATAGTCACTGAGTCGGACCCGTTGATGGTGAATAGGAGTCCCCAAATAACGCCCTAGGTCATGAGTAACCCGAAGGTTAGCCCGTCTCCCAATAGCTCTAGCTTGCGGTCCCGGGACATTCCCAGAAAAAAGGATCCTAGACTTGTCCATGTTGACCTTTTGGCCTGACATTCTGCAATAACAATCCAAAGTATGCTTGATGATATCAACCTGTTTATCAGAGGCCTCTCCAAATAGGATAAGATCATCGGCGAACATTAGATGGGACACACAGGGTCCTGATCGAGACGTTGGAACCGTCTTCCATAAGCGATCCAAAACCTTTTCCCTTATTAAAGAGCCCAGCTTCTCTACACAGAAAACAAATAGATAAGGTGATAAAAGATCCCCTTGTCTTAGACCCCTACTTGGATTGAACCACTCAGTCGCCTCCCCATTCCAAAGGAGGGATAGTTTGGCGGTTGTGGTACATTCCAAGATAAGATGTATCCAAGTCAAGGGAAAACCCATTTCTCTTAGCACACCTTTCGAAAAAGCCCAATCAATGCGATCATATGCCTTCTCAAAGTCAATTTTAGCAACAAAATAACCTTTTTTTCCTTTAGTTATACGCAAGTTATGACAAACCTCTTGAGTTATGATCACGTTATCAACCGTTTGTCTACCTCGAATAAAACTACTTTGGGTTTGAGGGATTAACTCATTCATCATGTTTCTAATTCTATTAGCCATAGTTTTAGTGATGACTTTGAGAATGACATTACACAAACTAATAGGGCGAAAATTTGTAAGTTGTGTCGGGTGACTCTCTTTAGGAATTAAAATAATAAGTGATTCATTAACGCGCGAGTCGATCATACCTGTGTGGAGAGCTTCGCTCACCATCTTGGTGACAGCGTCGCCCACCGTGTTCCAACATTTTTGAAAAAACATAGGTTGTAGTCTGTCTGGGCCTGGGGCTTTAGTCGGGTGCATCTCCCATATTACCTGTTTAACCTCAGCCTTAGTCACCGGCGCTTGGAGAACTGAAAGTTGGTTATCCCCAAGTTTTGGAAAGTCACGAGTTGCCTTGTACTCCGAGACTGGGGGTCCAACCCCATAGAGCTTCTTATAAAAGTCCACTGCCATTTGTTTTAAGGCATCGGCTTCAGTTTCCCATTCCCCATTGTCCCTAAGAAGCGTCCTGATTTTGGCCCTGCATTGCTTGTGGGTGACTGATGTATGAAAGAACTTAGTATTCTGGTCCCCCGCCTGAAGCCAACGTATGCGAGATTTTTGCTTCCAAAGCAACTCCTCCTGATGAAGAGTCTCATGGTATTGTTTGAGTAACTTAGCTTCCAATTTTTGTAAGTGTATCCTGAATGATTGACTCTGGGCCCTCTGGATCCATGCAATTCTGGCTGACAATTCCCTTTTTCTTTTGAAAATATTCCTAGAAATTTCATTGTTCCATTTCATAGATTGCACACGAATTTCCTGAATACACTCATACATCCCATTCTTTTCTCTACTCGGCCACTGCTCTGCGATAAATTTCTAGTACCGGGAATCAGTAAACCAGGCCGACTGAATTCGAAAACTCTTTGGTGTCGGATGAAGATTTTTCTCTATAGTGATTAAAATGGGAGAGTGGTCGGAGGCAAGGCGAGGTAAATGGGTGACCTTGGCCAGCGGATGAGCTATACGCCACATAGAGTTGCACAAAGCCCTATCAAGACGCTCTTGAAGCGAAGAGCGACCACCCTTGGCCCATGTGAATGGGTTCCCGATAAATTTAAGATCTATAAGCCCCACCGTATTAACATAATCGAGAAATTTTCTGCATTTGTTATAGTCATTAGGAGCGCCCCCTGACTTTTCTGATTCACTTGTAACCACATTCATGTCACCAGCCAGCATCCATGGGCCTTTAACGACTTTTGACATCTGACAAATGTGCTCCCACAGGCAGTCTCGACTGTCCTGTTGGGGGCTAGCATACAGTGAGGTGAGGACCCAATCTATTTTCCCCGGGATTCTGACCACAGAAGTAATACACTGATCGTTAGCAGCAACAATCTCTAGCGACACTACTTGCGAATTCCAAAATAGCCAAATGCCCCCCGCGAAGCCTCGGGTCTCAACTTTTTCGACTCGGTCAAACCGGCTACGTTGGATAATCGGCTCGGCTTTATCCCCACTAACACGAGTTTCCATCAGCACTAGAATCATCGGGTCATGGATTCGCAAAATATCCAACAGCGCACCAAGCAATTCCGGCTTACCTGCGCCCCTACAATTCCAACAAACAATCTTCATAAAAAAAGAAAGGGGTGGGGAGTTATTAAACTCAAACAAAAATCATACCTCGGGGGGTTCAATGATCCCCATTGATACGTCAATAGGCTTACTGAGCGCCCCTAATTCAAAACTAGGCGACGTCTGAGTTAATTGACCCTCCATGTCATCGAAGGTGAACTCCTCATTGGCTAAAAGGAACTTGCCATTTGCGTCAGTATCCTCCACTTCCATAGTCTCGGATCGGGCCCTGATGTCCGAGTTTGAAGGACCCGAATAACGTGGCTGGATCCGAGATGCATGGGAGTGGGACATTGGGCTGCCTAGGACGAGCCCAGAATCGTCCGTGTGAGGTGTGTGTATCGGACCAGGTGGATTTGATTGGTCTCCAACCAGAACCTTGTTAATTGCTTGTGGGTAATGGGGCAATGATTCCACACTTTGTTTGTCTATTGGGTTAGACGTTCCAATGTGTGAAAATGGCGGGGTCCCAACTTGGGGGGAGATTATTGAATTATTCTGAATTGTAAATGTGGTACCTTAATTTTTGGATTTGTGGAAGTATGTCCAAGTCCACCAGTTGCTGTGGGCCGAGTTGGGCCTTGCCATTATTTTTATCCTTGACTATGGGCTGTCTGACTTGTTGATCCAAGGGCGAATTGCGCTGCTTGTGGTCCGAAATGCCGTGTCCAGTAGTATCTTGAATTATCTCCTCTTGGGTCAACTCATCAAGAATGTGAAACCTGGACCCACTAGTGGTTGTTTGAGATTTATTACTTTTTTGTTAGATTTCTTGTGGGGCCTTTAATACTCTTTCCTTTTGTGTGATCCCCAGAATTCTTTTTTTCCATATTAGCCTTCGAAGGCAAGTTTTCCTTTTTCCCCAGCGCTTGGAATATTAGCGGCGGATTTGGTTCCGCCGTATTAGCTTGTTTATTTCTTTCCATTTTATGGCTTCCCTCTCCAACGGTATTCTGCCGGAATGTTCTTCGGGCTCGGGTCGGGGCCAACATCCACGACCCGAAGTCATCCGTAGCCTTCGCCGCATCGTTCGTATCCTTAGTCGATGAGGTTGGGCGATCGGCTTTATGACTCGGTGAATGATCCGATTAAGCAGCCGGAGAATTGTTTCCCTTCCCGCAAGTTTCTTTTCGGTGCCCATATGAGCCACAATTAAAACAAATGAGGTGTAAACCCTCATATTCGATTGCTTGAAGGCGTTCATTCACGTACATGAATGAGAGAAGTGGCTTAGTGAGATCTATCTCAATGCACACCCTCGCAAATCTGCCCCGTAGTGATTCTTGCGTGTGTCGATCAACCTTAATTACTCTCCCTATTACCGATCCCATCCTAGCCAAGATGTCAGCGTTGAAGAATGTGATTGGGAGTTTCGGAAATCGAACCCATGTTAGCGTTTTTGTAATCTGATCGGTGTCGGGATCAAAATCCATGTTCCACTTTTGTATAGTGAGATAGTGTCCTAGAATAACCCACGGGCCTCCATGTAAGACCTTATCATAATCGGCTTTTGATTGAAATCTTACCATGTAGTATTCGTTGCCGATGTCCACCGGTTCCAGATCCGAGATGTGCCATAATGTGCGCATTCTTTGTCGTAGTGTGGTGTAACCCACTTTCCGTCCTAGTATTTTGACAACCAGGGCCCGATTATATGGAGTGACTAGGGTTCGTAGTTCGTCCTTTGTCACTATAATCCGAGGAAATTTTAATGGTTTCTCCGGGGTGGCTGATGCACCTTCATCCATTGGTGAGGAGATGTCAAACTCGTCCTTCTCACCCTCGCCGGTATAGTATTTTTTGCTCGTGGATTTCTGTTGCCATTGAGAATGGAGATTTCCTGTTGCCCATGCCTTATCTGTCTGTTTTGTTTGAGAATCAATTCCACCAACTGGTTCTTTATTGCCGTTTGCTAGATTGAGATCCGGGGGGGGGGGGGGGACAAGAAAGCTTTCTTATCGCCAGTGATCCCTCGTTTAATTTTTTGACTGTTCGTTCTTGACCAGCCGCCGCCGGCTGACCGTGAGAGTCCTCGGACATGCAATAGTGAGAATATAGAGCGTTCACTTAGAGAGAGATTTTTTTGGACTAAATTTTAGATGAAAAAGTGGAAATTTCCTTATTTTGATTATTATTTTTCACATGTCAAATATAACATAGTATATAAATGTGGGGATATTTGTTGCTAATTTGGTTATCTTAATTTGATTGTAGCCAAATTCATCAGATGTGGTGTAGGTAACTTGTACATTTTTGCTTGCTTGTACAAATGTCTCCTTGTACCTTTCAATATGAACCAAAATTATCACTACATTTTACTAAACTACGATTACTATTATCTCCCTGTGTCTTTCTTTTAACAAGAATAAAAACGCACAACAATATGGTCTAAAACCTAAGAGAAATAGTATAATTTCCATACATGTACAATTAATTGAAACGTTAAAATTTCAAGATCATCCGATACATAGTTACCTTGTCTTGCAACTCTAATCCCATGTCAAAGTAGTCTTAATTTCTATAAGAATAAATTGCATAGACACCTCCCGCGTCAGATTTTAATTACGTACCATACTTCTTCCTCTATCAATAAAAGCAAATTTCAATCTTCACCCACTTTCTATAAAAAGCAGCTAAACACTTAACTTCTCGATTTATAAATTTTCAAGATCCGGCAAAAAGTGTGATGATAATTTATAAAATCTTAGTAGGCCCACGGTAATAACCAGTAAATGAGGATTATCTATGTATATATTCATCCCATTGTATTGAAATACCAAGATTTATTATTAAGATCAACTTCATTGAAAGCATACGCCTTGTCCTCATCAATTCTCCCCATTCTTCCAACCCTTCCGCCGTAGCCCCCCTCCAGCACCGCCTCCGCTTCCATCGACGGTTTCCTCCACACCAAATTTCCCTCTGAATCAACATCGACCTTTGTGGCACCACCTTTTCTCGAGGAAAGTAGTCTAATGAGATCCTTGAAATCTTCACATCAATTTCTTTTAATGATCCAACATCGTATTTTTTTGACAATTGCGTGTTTTGAGATGTAATAGTGCAGTTTATAACACTTCCTTGATCGCAATTGCACAAAGTGTTTTTGTAAAAGACTCTAATTTTAGTAAGTATTCTTTTGGGCATATTGAAGAAAAATCACGCTAACGAGAACTAAATCACTAAAGATGAATAGAATTGAGACAAATTTGTATGCATGTAAGGTAAAATTGATGAAAAAAAATCAAAGGAAATTGTCGAAAAAATGAAACAAGTGATTAAAGAGAAAAACGTCTATAGGACTTATGAGGGAATATGAAAGTTGACTGATGTGTGATCTTTCTTTGGTTATTTGAATTAGACGGCAAAGCTATGAAAATAATAATTTTTTTGAAGAGTCATTATTTTCCGGGTATTGGAATCCAATTAACATTTTTATAAACAAATTAAGAAGATAGAAACAGCTATCTAATGTAAAAATCAAAACAATGGTCAAATGGACTTACTAAAATGACATATATATATATATATATAGGGTTTATTGCAATTTAGCTCCCTGTGAAATTCATATATAGCAAAAAAACTCTCTGTGAAAAAACAATAGGCAATTTAGCTCCCTCGAAATGAAGCACACTGTCTTCCCGCAGATTTTACACTTTAAAGTTTCTTTGGATGAATAAAAATACCCTCGTAGGCAGACAGCTGTGCGCGTCTTCACGAGAAAATTCATAACTCATTGTTGAAAGCTCGGATTCATGAACCGTTTTCTTCCCATGAAACTAGACACATAGGGCTATCCAAGCATATATCGTACATAATCAGGAGACATCTAGCACAAGACAGTTTTGTATTCAAAGCTACCTAAAAATATGTCGGCTATGCAGATAGCTGTGCGCGTTTTCACGAGAAAATTCATAACTCATTGTTGAAAGCTCAGATTCATGAACCGTTTTCTTCCCATGAAACTAGACACATAGGGATATCCACGCATATATCTCACATAATCAGGAGACATCTAGAACAAAGCAGTTTTGTATTCAAAGCTAGCTAAAAATATATCGGTTGTGCAGATAGCTGTGTGCGTCTTCACGAGAAAATTCATAACTCATTGTTGAAAGCTCGGATTCATGAACCGTTTTCTTCCCATGAAACTAGACACATAGGTCTATTCATGAATATATCGCACATAATCAGGATACATCTAGAGCAAATCAGTTTTGTATTCAAAGCTAACTAAAAATATGTCGGCTGTACAGATAGCTGTGTGCGTATTCACGAGAAAATTCATAACTGATTGTTGAAAGCTCGGATTCATGAGCTGTTTTCTTCCCATGAAACTAGACACATAGGGCTATCCACACATATATCTCACATAATCAGGAGACATCTAGAACAAAGCAGTTTTATATTCAAAGAGAGCTAAAAATATGTCTTCTGTGGAGATAGCTGTGCGTGTCTTCACGAGAAAATTCATAACTCATTGTTGAAAGCTCGGATTCATGAACCGTTTTCTTCCCATGAAACTAGACACATAGATCTATCCAAAAATATATCGCACATAATTAGGAGACATCTAGAACAAATCCGTTTTGTATTCAAAGCTAGCTAAAACTATGTCGGCTGTGCAGACAGCTGTGCGCGTCTTCACGAGAAAATTCATAACTCATTGTTGAAAGTTTGGATTCGTGAACCGTTTTCTTCCCATGAAACTAGACACATAGGGCTATTCAAGAATATATCGCACATAATCAGGAGACATCTAGAACAAAGCAGTTTTGTATTCAAATATAAGGAGGGACCAAATATAAGGTAATTAAGGCTTTTTATAGCAAAAAGGGGCAAAATGGACTTTAAACAACAAAAACAGCATGCAAAGTCTCAGTTTTGGCGCGTGGGGCGTGTGGGGAATTTTTTTGCTTCATTCTGAAAAACACAGGGAGCTAAATTGCCTATTATTTTTTCACAGGGAGTTTTTTTGCTATATACGAATTTCACATGGAGCTAAATTGCAATAAACCCTATATATATATATATATATCATTAAGGGCTTATCTTATATAAACGTGACGTAACGATTTGAAATTTACCAAATTGAAAAATATTAAGGACAACCAACATAAAAACCTCTTAAACTGCTTTTAACTTCCTATTAGCCTTTAACATCTTTAAAGTCGTACAAGTGGCCATAGGGCTAATTAAGTATTTTTCATGTTTTTCATTTAAATTATTTTTGTCGATTTAAGATATCAAAATAATATTGCCGCTACAAAAAATTTAATTTTTACCTATGTCAAATTATACATGGTGAACATCGATTTATCATGGCTTTGCCTCAACTTTAGATTAGTATTTTTTTTCACCAAGGCTAGTTAAATCTTAAAATAATTAGCATTTTTGTCCACTACGACTAACATCAGCGTGACAATATCAAATGTCTACAGCGGCTAGAGTAGTCGTGAGTTTAGATTGCTATAGACCACGACTTCAAACCATGACGTATATTTTCATTGTCAATATTTAATTTTTTTGTAGTGTGCCTTTCCGATGTAGTTGAACAAAAAATTAAAAATAAATCCAATTGAGAAATTCATTGATTAAGAGTACAATGGAGAGGTGATAACAAATTTTATGAGTAGACCTGCAACTCCTATCTACAGTGGGTATGAAGAGAACTTTCTTTTAACCATTTCAAAACATTCTTTAGTTTTGTACGTACTCTGGCGCTATATGGCCTGCAAAATACAATTATTAGAAAAAATAATTATTTCACTATTTTTGCCCCGTTTACTACAAAATATTCGTAGGAAAATGCGGAGTTGCTTAAACTTTCTCTTGCTTTCACCGTAGCAAATGTGAGATAGCATTCATTGTTCTTTTATATCTCCGTGTATCTACAAATGATAAATTATAGTTCAATTTCACGAATTATAACGAGCATTTCTAAACCATAATTAGAAGGGCAAAAGACATTTTGTACCCTGAACTATTCAATTTGTCTCATTTAGGTCCCTAAACTATCAAATGTAACAAAATGATTCCTAAACTATTAAACGTAACAAATTAGTCCCTTATTTTTTATGGACATGTTTGGTTACTTTTGAAAATTAATAAATGGTATAATACGAATGTTATTTTTGAATATTAAGTACTTTAAACTTTTTTATACAATTTATTTTGCTTTTAATGTGGTAATTAAATCATATATTTTTTAAAATTTTTAAAAAGTATATTTTTTAAAGAATATATATTTTGATCTTCTTAAAATGAGTCTTTTGTGTACTTACAGTTTTGCCATTTCTTTACCATTTGGTTACCATTTTCTACTCACTTTTGTACAAAAAACTATACACAAGTTTTCTATTAATTTTTTAAGGGAAATTTACTACCCAAAAAAATCTTTTATAATTCAATCCAAAAAATTCATTTCACTAACTTTCCTTTCCACAAAATTCAACATGAAGGTTAATAAAATTATGGATTTAATTGTCCTTAACCTTCTAAAGAAATAAAGAATCAACTGTAGTTGTAACTAAAAAACTATTTATATAGAAATTTTATAGCGATAATTGAAACTAATTTTGATTTTAACTTTGCATTTTTTTTAATTTTTTAACCTTCTTAAAAATTTAAAATCATATATTCTAAATAATTACTAAATTAAAAAAAATTATATAAAAAAGTTTAAACTACTTAATATTCAAAAATAACATTCGTATTATTTTGTTACATTTGATAGTTCAGGAACCTAAATGAGACAAAGTGAATAGTTCAGGGGTACAAAGTGTATTTTGCCCTAATTAGAATTAGAGAAACCGACCCTGCAATTTGATCATCAATAGTCCAAGGCCTTCATTCCTCATGAACCGTTAGATTGAGAGTCTGTATCCATTTTAAAGTACTCATGTAAGGTATGACCCGATTTATTAACACACCAGTTTCAGAAACAAGACCCGAAAACCGGAGCAACTCGGCCCGCCAGTGAGCCAAAGCAACAACGGGTCCTTTTGTGGATTTCTTTCCGATTCAAAAAAAACAGCTGCACTTCATCCTTCTCTCCCACGCTAATATGTCTGATGCAAAAAAAAAAAAAAAAGAGATTAATAACTGAAAGAATAAGATATAGAAAAACCCACAAAAATTACATTTATATTATTTGTAGAATGAGAAAAAATAACCGACCCGGTTTCGAGTTTGAAAGGCAGGGCATCCGGATAACCCGGGAGAGTTTTGATAATGGATTGTGAAGCTATGGTGTTTAGGGGTGAAAGACGAACCAAACTATTCGATACTCGAGCTCGATTGCTAAAAACTTGTTTGAGCTCGGTTCGTTAGCTTATCAAACCAAACTTAAACAACTTTTAGTGTTTGATAAGTTTTGAAGCACGGCTCGAGCTCGACTCGATTAGTAAAAAATAATAAAAACATGTATAAAAAAATCAAACTACTCGAGCTCGACTCGTGTTCGGCACGATTAAAGCTCGTTTGAGCTCGACTTGATTAATAATCAAACAAACTTAAACACAAACTTTAAAACTCGATTGTATTTCAAATAAATTTGAACAACATCTTGTTCGACTCGTTTACACCCCTATATGAGGATAAGAAGAAAGACAACCACCAAACATTTCGGCCCCGATTGTATGCAATGTTGTTTCTCATTTCTCGATTTCTCAGAGATTTTTTTCATCAAAAATTCATTTGTTTGACATCTCCCAAAAAGATCCCAAAAAAATACTATACACAATTTCTCAGAAAAAAATCTCAAATTTCTTTGAAAAAATGGATTACTTGGCATTTCTCTCAATTTTTTTGTCAAAAAATCAGAGTTTTTACTATTCATAATTAGATAGTTCACTCAAGAATTAAAAGTACTTTATCCACCAATATCTTAATATAATCATCAAAATAATCACATATCTTTATTTGAAATAATGTAGGCTATGAAATAAGATCCACTTTGCATATTTTTTAATGCCTTAATCGATGAGTTTAGCTTAAATATGTTAAATATTCTTAAAAAAACAAAACTCATCCATATCAATTTTCCATAAAAAAAAAAGATGTTTTTCTGACAAAAATAAAATAAAATATCACATCACACTTAATCATTATACTTTTTTCTATAAAAAAAATTCATCCAAACACATTCCTCTTTCATATCTCTATTTCCTTAAAAATAATTTCTTTTACTTTATCTATAAAAAATGAGAAATTGAAAATAGACGTTCATCCAATTGGGCCCTTCATTTTTTTTTGCTGATCAACTTATTTCAATTTAATTTGTAAGAAACAATATTGTGATTTCCAGTCAGCTATGGCCTTTATTTACATTATGATATTATATCATGTTAGGGAAAATCTATGAGAGATAAGATCTAACAATTTTAGTGTCAATTTTTCTCGTATTATGTGTCGTTTCCAAATAAAAAATATATATATGTTTGTGTAATAGAGGTAGAAACAAAATACACATTCAAATTATTTGACTATAATATGGGTGATGATAGTTTTCTAAATGTGGCAAAATAATATGGTACCAACGAATGCATACGGCATCTTCTTGTCACCTCGATTAAATTATGAAACGCTTGCATAATGATAATGCATTGTAGTTTTGGATATTGAGTCCAAAGTATTAGTAATAATTATCACCCGAGCCTTTAACTTCAGTTCAAACTTTTTAATTCACAATTGTCTTAATTTTTTTTTATACTATATATACACATGAATGTGTGATAAATTTATGTCAGTCAAGGTATAAAGAAATTTTATTTTGAATCTACATTAGAAGTTTTTCATCATTTACAATCTAACTACAAGTGTATACACTCAATATACATTTATGTAATTAACAAAAAGTATAACATAATGGTGTAAAAATTCAAATTGTTTTCCCTTCAACTTTAAGCTCCCTGGGGGAGGTGGCGACTCGATGCAGTTTTCCCAAAAGAACTCGAGGAAAATCTGATGGTGGCAGAATGCGTTCAGGTAGCTGGTATCATCCATTTTAAAGTGGTATTTCATCTCGTATGTCAATTAATCTATATGCAAATTCTCATTGGGTTGAAGTGAAAAGCCGACTTAAAAAGAGTGTGAGCAGTCACATTAGCTTGCGATAATTATGCTTGAGACTCCGGCAATGCCATTTATGCAATTATGGTTTAGCCATCTCAACAATTGGACTTGAAGTCCAATAAAATACTTGATCAATCCTTAATATTTCAACTTGTATTTTTCTCTAATATCTGGGGCTTCAACTTCACCTAGAACAAGTCGTTATCGGAATATTAGATATTATCATTGATGATAGTTAAATTCAATATATAGAATTAGTTTAAAATAACTGCTGTACCTTTGCTTGTGTAAAAGTTTTCTAATGTTGTACCCAAATTTGGCACCACATTTTAGTAAAGAAAAATCGTCTAAAAATACTAGAGAAAAGAATAGAATTGCCTGTCATTCAACTAAAATGACGAAATTTCGAATCATCCTATAGGCTATACCTAGTCAGCTTGTCTTGCAACTCTTTTCCCATGTCAAAATTTAAAATAGTCTTAATTTACCCGAGAAGATCTTCATCATCAATTTCTTTCGTGTGTGTGTGCGCGCTTAGTAGGAAGAATACTTGTTAAAGTGAGATATACTTTCATCAAATATTGAGAATGTTACTGTAAATGCTCACGCATAAGAAAGGTGCAACGGGATTGCACATGATAAATAATTCTATCACTCATAATCCAAGCTAACGAATGCGTCAGAAAGGTACAAATTCTATGGTACTGACAACCCCTATTTATAGATTGTATAATGAGAACCACCTTTTAATCATTGCAAAACATTCTTTAGGTTTGTACTCTGGCGCTGTATGACCTCCTCCCTGCAAAATAGAACAATAAAAAAATGAAAGACATTTTTCATCTAGTTTACTCCGCAATATTCATAGAAAATGAGGGGTCAATTAAACTCTCTTGCCTTCACCGTAGCAAATGTGAAATAGGCCTCATTGTTCTTGTATCTCTCCGTGTATCTACAAATGATAAATTATACTTCAATTTGGCATGATCAAACAAATTAAAAAGAGCATTCCTAGACCGCTTCTACAATTCGACGGTCCAAGGCCTCCATTGATCATCAACTGTGAGATTGAGAGCAGGTATCCATTTTAAAGTACTCATGTAAGGTATACGCATGTCATGATCACCACTGAAACGAAGAGGGTATTATTGGAAAAATATTGTTAGGCTTATGTTTTATGAAAAACGAGAAAAATAGTTAAAACTGAATTGCAGACATCATATAAGCCATAGATATTTATTTAGCAAGTAGCTAATGTGATCACTCACCTATATGCCAAAACTTGATAACCTTTCTCACTGAGAAGTTGATGATATTTGAATACACTTTCCACATCATTTTCATAGGATATGCTATTATTGCATCTTTGCCACTCTTGTTTTGTTCCCTGCTTGTCAAACAACATTACTGTAAGAAACTAATTTCCTTCTCCGTTGAATATGAATCACTTTCTACATCTTTTTCATAGGATATGCTCATATTGCATCTTGTCCACTGTTTTTTTGTTCTCTGATTGTCAAACATCATCACATTAAGACATTTAGAAACTTATTTTCCTTTTCTGTTGAATATGAATCATGGGTTTTCGCAAGGAAAAGTAAATGTTGAAAAAATGAAGCACAAAATTACATCATTTGAAGTAATTAATTGAAGGTCCAAACATAAAGCATTCTGGTATAGGGAATAATTCGACGTACAATATGAAAAGGTACTCTAAATCCAAGGCGTATATATATGTCCGTGTACCTTTCTGATGTGAAGAGCTTCTTGAACAGTTTCATCATTTGCCCAAACGTATGAGGTCACATAGTTATGATCCTGTAAAAAAGATAAATTTGCTCTTCAGAAATTAACTCCAACCATTTAATTTGATCATATATCTTATGTGCGCATGTGACGTTGTCTATCTTGGTTAGATAATTCTATATCAGACCGAGTCCAATGGTTCGAGTATGTATTATGTATCTATTTCTTTAATTAACATAAATGTATGTGAGGACCACACACAATACACTATACTGTGTGACAGAGATAGACACAAGGACCATTGGACTTGATCTAGCATAAATTTTTCCATCTCCGTGTTTACGAATGAAGTTATCCAATCCTGCGTTCCATTCCAATGCTCTCTTCACAAAGGAGTGGATAACTTCAATTCCAGACACGGAGCTAAATCACATGACATGAACATGGAAAAAAATGTTATTAGATCAAGAGGCTAAAATTTACACGGCACCACGGTTCCTCTCGCTTGGACAAGAGAAGGAGGTCAATCGGATCGTCTATTACGAATGTTTGGCCCCATTGTAGATCATCAAGTTTTGGCGATATGAATAAGCAATTTGGCTCAAGAATGTGAGCATTGCGGACAAGATTCGTGCACTGCATTTGACCATAGAGTAAATTACATAGATGTTGGGGGCGTGAGACCCTAATTACCAAAAACATAATTACCATAACTTCCTTTGTAAATAAAAGCATATTACAAGGTTATCTTTATAAATAAAAACGAATTATAATTTTACACCGTGATCTTGGAGTTGTCAGAATCTAACAAATCTAATTCCTTTTTCATTTTGAAGATGACAAGTACTTTAATTAATCACTAATTCTCGTTTATTCCGTGTGCACGTTTATGGCAAGCAGCTATTCTCCAAATATAAAACAGGGAAGTACCCAAGTTCTTTTCTTGCTTATATTGTGCTATAAATTTCCTTATCTTTCAAGTTTGGTAATAGCATTTCATAATATATCTTTCCATTAATCATTCACGTTATACGCTTGCCTTACTTATAAAATTTCTTTAATTAAAGAAATATAACTTTTAATATATCTTTCCATAAGATTGCTTTACTTATAAGATTTATTTATTTAAAGAAAGAGTCGATTATGTTAGAATATGGAAGGAGTCGTATTTACATTTCCTATTATTCTTCAGCTCCAAACATATATATTTGCATCAGTCTTCCAATTACCGCCGAGGACACAAAACGAACCGTGGAGAGCTATTGGTCACACTCATCGGGATGGAAATGGGATGAATTGCCACATCTGCCAAATGATGTTCGAAGGGAGTTACTCGGATGTGATATTAATGAGAAAACGCACCTTGAAGATACAGCTATTTGGAAACATACGACTAATGGCAAATACTCGTGCAAAAGTGCATATGATTGTATCCAGCTGGAGAATACAACGCAGGACTATGGGGAGATAGGTGCTTGGAATCGGTTATGGCAAGTGAAAGTGGCTCACCGGAGGAAATTCTTCTTGTGGCTAACCCGGCATAACAAACTCCTAACCAATCACACATTGGCGAGTAGGGGAGTTGTGAACAATGGGTTGTGTACAATCTGTAATCAGGCTGAAGAGACAATTCATCATGTCTTACGAGATTGTCCTTGAGCAACCTCATTATGGAGACAACTCGTGGCTCCATGTCATCAGGCCGAGTTCTTCACACTCTCGAACCCAGATTGGCTGGATTGGAACATCTCCAAGCCGGTTGGCAGGTATGCATGGTCCACATTATGGAATGTTACCTTTACTGAAGCTTTGAATTTTTTGTGGCAGGTGCGGAATGACCATGTGCATGGCAAAGTTATGAGCAATACGGATGCCGATTTGGAGCTGGTTCGTGGACGAGTGGTGGAAGCCATTTGACTAGTTATGAATGAAAATATTGAACATATAGAGAACATCAAGTTCGGGTGGACTCCACCCGATCAGGGAAGATGGAAAGTTAATGTGGACGGTGTGGTCCGTCAGGGGGATACACTCCAAGTAGATTGGGCGAGCATCGGAGGAGTTATACACGACCATTGTGGTCGTTGGGTCCGGGGATTCTGTTGTGGAAGAGGCACGTCAACGCCTCTAGGTGCAGAATTGAAAGCAATTCTATTTGGGCTAAACTTGGCCTAGGATATTCAAGTGAGAAATGTGATCATTGAATCTGACAGTCGGGAAGCTATTTTGAGCATTCGCGACGGCACCACCTCGCACCTGGATCTAATTGATCAAATACGGCGGAAGCTAACATTGGCATGGCAAGTGGAGCTAGTTAATATCTGGCGGGAAGCCAACCGTGTGGCAGACGGATTGGCCAAGAAGGGTCTTGAGCAAACCCTCACTGTCATGTCATCTCCGGACTCGGATCTGGACATTATTGTGGAACAAGATCGAGTAGGCCTTACTTGGCACAAATGACTATAAACCCGGGTCTGTTGGGATAGATCGTTAGGGTCCCAGCCCCCTCCTCTTTGTAATAAATAAATAAAAAAACACTAAATCTCAAGTCTTATGCAACATACTATTGATTATAATTATTCATGTGTTTTGTATTTTCTCTGTGGGAAATGATATTAGCACTCAACAAATTGATAAATGCACTCCACTGTTTTTTTCTCTAAGCCATGTACTAATATGCCCTTCAATTTTGGGAACTATATATTATTTATATTCAATGTTCCAATATTTCTTGTTAACTGTTAATTCATTTCAAAAGAAATGCCACCACCCATGCAAGAGTACCTCTAACATCACTCGATTAAATAGAATTAATTCTATTCCTTAACATTATTTAATATATTGTCCTCTATAGTAACCAAAACATTATATCCTAAGTAAAATACTAAAAATTAATATATTAAAAAAATGTAATGTGGTTTAAGGTAAAATGTTATTTTAATTAAATTTCCCAAAAACAAACTAATAAGAGAATATAGATAAAAGAGTATTTGAGCTATATAAATGGGAAGATTTTTATCCAAATAAATTAAACAATCAATAAGTGGAATAAGTAAAAAAAAAAAAATCCATTATGCTCTCCCACATTATTAATTTAAGATCATATATATATAAGAAAGCAAATATGTTACGTAAATTAATAATTCACACAATCAATGATGGTATTGTGGAAATTAAAAAAGAATAGCAAGAACTAATGCATCCGGAGATCATGTCTGTTATAATTGTTAGTTTGTCAAACATGAATAGTAAAATTTTCAATTATGTATTGTATATTTATTAGAGTACATAAATATCCTATTTTTTCTTAATGGCCAATTTAGTTATGAAAATCAAAAGTGAAGTGTATTTATCATATAAAGGAGTGCTATTATCAATCCCCTTTCTACATTTTGTTCTAGTGAAGAAGGAGTCATACCAAGCTGATCTTGAGATTCTGAGTGGCAAACATGAGTGGTCAAGTGAAGTTGTTGAGTGTGATCTCTTGATCATTCCTTTTCGGAGTTTTTACGATGCGGCTTAACTTTTCGATCTAGTTCTAAAGGTGTGGTAGAGTTCAACTCACCTCACAATATGAGTGTGTCTTGTCTTGAAGTTTGTAGTGATTGAATTTACCAGAATTCATCACTTTAGTTCATTCATTCAGCTATTTGTAATATTTGCCTCTGGATTCTGTATCTAGAATTTTCATAGTTCCAGCGTAATTTTATTTAAATATTTTCCAGTTATACTCTTTGGTACTTTGTAATTCCGTTGTGCACTCTAGCACATTTTTAATGCGCTAATTCACCCCCTCTTAGGCATATATTACGTTACATAATTTACATAACATCAAGGACTCGTGGTAGTTAATCAACAAGAGATGTTACATGTAATTATCCCTTGATTATATGGTAAGACCATCGTGAATGTCCGAAATACCAAGTCAAATGACACGTAAGAACAAGATAAGAATACGTAATTTTACCTCTCTGATAAGTCGAAGAGCATAAAGGCATTGTACATTATTTGAATCCGGACTCATATAATCCCCTCGACAGCTGCTTTTTGCTAGCTGAAATTCTTAAACTACGTATTATGTCTGTGTTATGTACTATGAAACTCACTTTATTATTTGCCACTGAACTTATTGTGCTGAAAATATTCATCAAAAGGGTATAAAACTACCTCATAGTATTCATCTGATATGAGTGCCATTCTGTGAGCATATGGAACCTTTTCATTTTCATCCTTCTTAGCATCGGTTACTGGATTGCCAACGACGTACCCCTATAGTGACATTCGGGGCTGAAGTCCATCTTCGTTACCTGCATCCATCTCAACTTAATTTTCCAGTGAGGGGAAACAAGACAAAACAAATCGTATATAATTGGGATATATACATGCACATCCCGTCACTAGTAAGATAATTAACACTTCTAAGATGATTGACATTAGCCCCTGGGTTTTGCAAATTATCAAAACATCCACTGTTAGATCCTGACAACTCAAAAAATAGGGAGTAAAATTGTAATTTGTTTTTACTTGCAGGAGAAGTTACGTTAATTTCTCAAATCTCGGGTATTTTTCGTAGTTAGGGTCACTTCTATGTAATTTGCTCTTTCAAAGAACATAATCTTAAATATACCACCTTTTGCTATTTCCAGCGCAACCATGGGCGTAATTTTGCCTCCGTAAGAGTCACCAACAACATACAAACGGTTTTTCAGAAACGTCGGGTGATTCAACAACCACTGCATTTCACCAATATGCTTTTGGTTTTTAGATAAAATTCTTAAGATTACCCTAAAAAATTAGATAAAAGTTCCTTAGTATTACCTTTCTCAAAAAGGCATAATTATGTTTTGTTGATTCAGTATCATTGGAAGTGTACCCTTGTGATGTGGCCACATAGGAGAATCCAGTACCGACAGGGGAATCTATGAATATAATGTTGGCAATCTAAAAAAATGTAGCATTTTTTATTTTTTGAGTGAAATCGGTTACACGATACAAGTAGAGTTAGACTTTATCGGCCTAAAAACAACAAAAGGTTGCAAGTTAATCAATTGATCAAGCATGAAATTGTACATGTTTCTTACCTTAGTCCATGAATATGGATTTATAGTTAAAGAAGGTAAGCTTCCATCGAATGTTGCAAAGTCGAAAGCCAACGGACCTGTATATAATACATAAAAATCGAAGCAAATCAAGCGAAGTACTATGATTTAGCTCATTCAATGCAATAAAAATCTGATTATTATTCTGGTTGTGATTTGTGAAGGTTAAGGAGTATGATATCGCGGGACAATCCATCCCTAAATAACACGTTATATAATTTGGTCTTTCTAGTTTGGCCCTTCTATGATTTTCCTACCTTGGGTATTTCCTGGGTGCTATAGAGTCCTATTCTGACACATCGGATCCTTTATTCCAAAATATGTTTCATATACTATTTCTGATTCTGATGCTACTTTCTGATGGTCCCAATTCATTTTGGGAAACCAACTAATAAGAACAAGAACATCATACAATTGGTCCATAAACTCAATCTTGAGACCACAAGTTTATTCGATCACATTTTCTTATTCTAAGAGGAAAAAAGGTACAAAATAACATTCATTTTGACCCAATTTTTTGAGTTAGGCCCCGAATTTTTTTTTAAATGAGCTTTGAGATTTTTACAAATTAACTCAAAATCAAACATATTTTGTTTCTATTTTGGGTTTTTGACCAAAACCTAGCCCAAAATATGCTTGGATGTGGGTTATTTGGCAAACATAATGGCCCATGCTTGGCCAAAAAACCCACCGGAAGTTTGGTCAAATAACCCAAAAAATAAATAAATTGTCGGTTGGTTTTCGACTTGGTGGGTATTTTGTCTCCCTGCCTCACAATGTTCTCTCTCTCATCTCTCTCTCTGTAAACTGCCATAGCTTTTCTCCCCAATTTCATTTTTTTCTCACTCCTCTTTTTTTTTTTTTTTTTTATGTCTCTTTCCCTCCATCTCTCACCACATTTTGTTAAAGGCACTCCACATCCTTTTTAAATTAACTAAGTTGACTATAGTGTCCCTCAATGTATCTAATAGAATTCTTAGTAATATTAAAAGTTGAATTGAATAAACCTTTTAAATAAACTTTGATGAATACTTTTTAATTCTTTTTTGTGAAAATAATATCAAATAAAATAGCATTTTTTCCCAAGCATCGTTTTGGAAATAAAAAAACCTACTTTGTATCAGTGCAATAAGATTATCATTTTGCCATGAATATTCAAATCTCGATATGATTTTATTGAACTCGTTAAATGATATGTGTTGCTCATTTGCTCCATAGTAAATATCAGAATTTTTGTTTTGAAGATTGGAAATCAATATAACATCAAATGCCTAAAAACTACCAAAAAAGTAAAAATAATCGTCAGATCATATTACACTGAGTTAGTATTGGTGAACTCAATATGTAAACCTAGAATAATAGCTAATTTTATTTTTTGTTAAATTTAATAAAAAAATAATTGTCAATTTTGTATAAAATAAAATAACATTTATCCTAATTTGGTTCTAAATAAATAAGTATAAGTTTTAACCATATCTAGGAACTTTTTGATTTACTTGTTATTTACGGTAGTTATCCGTCACTTTTAAATTTTAAAATTATGAACTATAAAATTTTGAATACTTATTCTACCTTTAGTTAGAAAAGTGATATAAAATTAGTTTGTCAAAGAAAATGATAAGAATTACTTTGATAGACAAAAGGGTATTTTTGTCCAAGTGGTAAAATTTAAATAAAAGTAGAGCGCCTCTAACAAAATGTGTAGTGCCTTTATCAATTCCCTACAAATATACATGTACTCATTCATATATATTATAATCATTTAAAACCTATATTATAATTTATTTTTCAATCATCAATTAATCATTAAAACAACTTTTTCAGACAAAAAGTTATATGATTTGATTGTTACAGGGATTTTTGTTACCTCTCAAAATAAAATCATACACAATTTCACCAAGAACACCACTTAAATTTTACTTCAAAATAGCCAATTCAAACACATTCTCACGAAAAAGGATTAAAATACGAATTATTCAAAAAAAAAAAAACAAATACAATTTCATCAAAATACACAACTCCCCATAAACTTTTTCTTCAAAATTTTTATCAATATACTCAACTCTCCATAAACTTTTTCCCCAAAATTTTCATCAAAAACAACTTTCAAAATAGAAACGAACACAGCCAAATTTTTCTAAATCTTTGGAACTTACTTTTTTTCACTTAGTGAGACGAGACGAGACGAGACGCATCCAATAGATCCCACTGATTTCCCCCTCCTAAGCCCCTGTACATACATAATTTAAGTAAATAGAAAAATAAAATAAAGAACCCACCTATTTCATAAACGAGACCCGAAAAGCCGGAGCAACCCGGCCCGCCATGAGCCAAAGCACCAACGGGTCCTTTTGCGGGTCGCTTTCCGATTCAATGAAATAATAAAACAGCTGCACTTACATCATTTTCTCCCACGCCAATATATCTGATCATACCGACATTTATATGCAAAATAAAAATAAATTAATAATTTCAAAAGATAAAGAGAAAACCCACAAAAAATATATATAGAATGATAAATAATAACCGACCCGGTTTCGAGTTTGAAAGGCCGAGTATCATTATAACCCGGCAGAGTTGTGATAATGGATTGTGAAGCAGCGGTGGTGTGATTAATTATAAGATGAAGAATGAAAAGAAGCAAATAATACAAAGATTTCATGTCTTTGTGATTGCCTTTTATAGAAATATATTTGAGTAGTAGATATTAAAATAGAAATTCAAACATACAATTATGAAGAATTAAAGGCTGAAAATGGCTGTTGTGTTGAAGAAAGGAAAAAAATAATGTGTGGAATAAGGGGAAAGGGTATGAAAGCCCCATTAAAGCATCTCGTACATGGTAGTTACCAATCAGTAATTGCACTTTACACTCCTATCCAAAAAAAAAAGTAATTGCACTTTACACCCTTTTGACATGTCTCTTTCCCCATAGAGGATCTTCTATTACTCTTCTTAGGAAAAATTACATTTTTGATACTGGAACGTGGTCTGCATGTTTTTTTGATACATTAATATGGGGGGTAGCAATTTGGGTACACTATTGGGGCAAAAATTGGCAATTTGAATACAATTTATGTCGAAAAATTTGAGTTTCATCGGAAAATCCAACGTGAGGGGCGCGTAATGTGTAAATTTGGGGATTTTTTAATTTTGGAGGCAAAATTGCTGAGTTGGCTGAGTTTTGGAGAGAAATGACCTATATATGGTGGGAAAATCCCCAAATTACCTCTCTTTTCCCAATACTTAAATTGAAGGGCAAAACCCCAATTCTTCCATCTCCCATACGCACGCTGCAATAGAGGGAATAAAAATGTCAAACTCCTCAAGCTCATCATTGCCCATGTTTTGTACCTGCACAATGCTGAAAAGAGCGCCTCTTTGCACTAGTTGGACAAATAACAATCCCGGTAGACGATTTTTGGGGTGTGAAGATTGGGAAGGAAATTTTTTTTTGTTTAATTTCACATATTTTCGCATAAGATAGGTTGTATAAGATTGGGTGTGAAGATTTGGGACTGAAATTTTTGCATAAAATTGGTTGTAGTTGTGGAATCTTGTTTGGACTGAAATTTTTTCATTTTTGTAGACGAATTTTTTTCATTTTTTGGACTGAATTGGTGCTAATTTTTGTGGAGAATTGAATTGAAAATTTTGTTTCTGATTGGACTGAATTTCTGCTAAATTTTGATGAAATTGACTTCATCAATAATTTTTTTTTTCCAGAATGGTGGTTGTGGCCATTTCGTTTGGGCGGATCCTCCAATGTGCCCTAAGTCCATGGTCGTTATACCCGAATTACGCCTCGAGAAAATTAGATTAGCTGATGAAGTTCAGAATTTGAGGAGAAGATTATCAAGGTTTGAGGAAAAAAATGGAAAGAAGTTTTTCAGTTTGTTGGGTGAAAAGGCTAACCTCGGGAGGATAATCTCGAACATGGGGTTTGAACATGCTAACTTGACAAGAAAAGTTTCTACTCTCGAGTTTGTAAATGGGAAAACGGATATGGAAATATCCAGTTTGGAGTGTGATAGCAGGAACAGAGGATCAACAATATCAAGCCTTGACCTTGAAATCGATAACCTAAGATGAAAAATATCAGAGCTGGAAGATGAGAACAGGACCTGGTTACAAATATATCCCGACTAGAGGGAGGTTTATCAGATCTAAATAGAAGGAACAAGACGATGAAATAGGTTCTTTTAATGTCTTGGTTGATGTTCCTCTTAGAGTTTTGGTTTGTTTAGAGTCTTGGTGTCACCTTTGTGATGTAATTGTTGTGTAGTTCAGTTTTAAGTAGTCTTGGTTCTAGTTTTCAAGTAAGTAGGTTATAAAGAAGTCATTTTATCTCGACTATAATACTATTTTGGTTGTTCTTTCAATGTTCAAGTAGTTTAATTTCTTAATTTCAAAGAACTATTACATTTCACCACCATTCCCATGATCACTAAACAAAATACAAATACAAGAATAACTAACAACTTAAACTTTGAACTGGACAATATCTCAAGTAAAATACCATGTCAGCTGTCTAACAATTCCCACTTTCAAGCCGAAAAACACAAACAACAATCCCAAATAAAAAAACCCAAACAACAAGCCAGAACATATATGTCTAATACAAGCCAAAAACACAAACAACAATTCCCAAAAAAAAAAGAAAGGCCACAAGTCTAAATCACACATCTTCCTATCACATTACAATTTTTTCTTCCCTTTGTCTTTATCCCCAGGTGCTTCCTTCGACTTGTTTAAAACAGATGCAAGGTTGGTTAAGGACACAATTTTTTTTTTCTCCTTGTACGGTGATTGCTCCTCCATAATCTTCATTTGTGTTTGGATATGCAAATAATAATAATAAAAAATATAGTCAATATAAGATACAGCCAAAATATAAAGAAATATAACCTGAAAAGCTAGGTTACATATAATATAAAAAAAACATACTTTTTCCTACAACTACACAACAGAAAAATAAACACATAACTTTTCTTAAAAAAATATATAAAAAGCACAAAAGAAGAACCCTTTATGGACCACAACAAATGGGGACAAACAAGAATAAATAACAATAATAAAAAATTCTCATTTACGTGGGGATTGTAACATAAGACTTTTAAAAAAAATTAATTAAGAACCCTAAACAATAAAAAAAACTACCAAATGCGTGGGGATTGTAAGCAAAAACAAGGAAAAAATATACAATATGCGGGTATTATAACTATAAAACAAGAAACATGTAATAAAAAGGGAAAATGGCATTTTTAGTCCCTGAAGTGGCCAGAAAGTGTCAGAATAGTCCCTCAAGTGAAAAAATTAACATTACCGACCCTCAAGTCATGTTTTGAGTTTCAATGTGGTCCTTTTGATCAATTTCCGACCACTTTTTCCGGCCAAAAGGACCACATTGAAACTAAAAAATATGGTCGGAAATTGATCAGAAGGACCACATTGAAACTCAAAACATGGCTTGAGGGACGGTAATGTTAATTTTTTCACTTGAGGGACTACTCTGACACTTTCTGGCCACTTCAAAAATAAAAATGCCATTTTTCCTAATAAAAAATTAAAATTGAGCACAAATCGAAGAAGAAATTACCGTAGTTGGGGGTGGGCATATAATTTAAATCTGGGTGTCTAAGCTTCACCATTTTCACTAAATCACGTCAGGGAACTTGTTCTTTACACAGATTGATTCTATTTCGGCCTTTGATAAAGAAATTACTAGGTCGATTTGGGGATTTTTAGGGATTTTGAAATTAGGGGTTTTGAAAAATGAATAAAATGGGATGGGTTATGTCATTTTCCCGTTTTTAACCCCCCTTAATGGCTTCACGTGACAATCACATGGCAGGTAAATGATTTTTCTTTTTTTTATTATTTGTTTTTTATTTAAGACATTAGCACGTACAAATCAGCAAAATCCCCAAATGAAATAACATGTGATATGCACGTGCAATTTACTGGCGGAATTAGGCATCACGCACGCCTCACCTAGGATTTTCCAGTGAAATTCAAATTTTTCGGCGTAAATTATACTCAAATTGCCAATTTTTGGCCCAATAGTGTACCCAAATTGCTACCCCTCCCCAATATTAATGTACCAAAAAAACATACAAGCCACATTACTGTACCAAAAATACAATTTTTCCACTCTTCTCCTATTACTCCTATCAAATATTAAAGGGTTCATGTCATATCAGCACGAAATGTAATTTTTATGATGAAGTAACATAATTCTCACTTTTTGTTGTTCAACACCAAGTATATAAAAGAATTTTCCTTTTCAGATGGCTCAACTTACATTTCTTTGGCCAAGTATGAAGGAGTTAATCAAGACAGTGGTATACCGGTGTCCAATTTACCAATTGTTCAAACATGAAATTCCCAACACATTCAAAGTATCGGCCAATATTATCGAATATTCGTTGATATACATATCCTGATTGGCAAAGTATATCAAACGATATCTATTATTTTCAGAATTTATATGTATCGTCGATAACATTCGATAATATCGAATTATATTGCTGATATATTAATATTATCGACAGCATCAACAATATTAATATATTATCACTTATAATATCGAGAATCTCAGATGTTACTTTTATAAATAAAGTTTCTACTTATTTGTTATAAAACATGATTTGTGATATGATTTACTCGGCGTATGATTGTATATGTGTTAAAAAAATGACGACATCATTTTATTGAAGAAATATAAAATTCTTACAAATGAATATAGAAAATAAGAATCAAAATATAAAGGATATAATCCAAACTCTAGCCAAGAACAACACCTAAAAGGAAGAAGAGTTTGAAGTTTGAAGTATCATGTATAAACTATTAAGTTTATCTGATGTAAGCACGAATTTTGTTGGGCAATTCAGACTAAGTTAACAATCTAAGAGGTCAAACTTGGAGATTATAGACTATACTTGAGTTAAGTTAAGATGCCTACGTACATAGTCAAATAGGATCAAATCAAATCTTAGTTCAATTTGATTAAGTGATTTTATCTTAATAATAATTCAGTATTACTAAGAGGTGAATAATTAGAGGTAAAAACGAGATAATCTAGATAATTAATCTGCAATAAATGCATGTTTCTTGGTAAATGAGCTCTTGTGGGCATTTATATATAGTGGACACAATGTACTATCCATGATGTGACAATTATGTAATTGGATTGTGACACGTGTCCAACAATGATCGATCCGCATCAATCAGGTCTTAGGGTCATAGGATCATCTTATAGAAAACAGAATCTCATTCAATTTCATTATGCCCCACTCCTTTTGAATCTCATTGAGAATTATCTGTATAAGGTTTATTCTCCAAGGACATCTATATCTATGTGTTGTAAACTCTCTTTTTTAATTAAATAAATGCCATTCTGTGTTTGTGATACGTTAAAAAAAAACATTAAATATGAATAAAACTAATTGGCTCAGATTTATATGCTCATGAACTGCGATAGCTAAAATTGATGGGAAAAATCACCAGAGACTGTCCGATAAAATGAAAAAAATGTTCTCATTTTTGAGAAAAAAACATGTTTTATATTTATACGAAACAAATCACAATTTTGGTACCGTAGGATAAAGCTAGTTCGCAATTGGTACCACACTTTTCACTTTTCTCACTTTTGGTACCAAATTAATTTTTTTTCCCCTCACTTTGGGTACCACAGTTAGTAACTTAAAGGAATTTGACATGTGCATTACTTTTTGGCTTTTGGGGGAAGGTACTGTTTGAGGTTGATTTGGAAGGAAAAAATCGGTTAAACAGGTCAAATTTGACTAATTTGGTCTTTTTAAGGCCAATTTTCTGAGTTTTTTCTCATTTGAACTCAAATTTCCCAATTTTTTCATCCAATAACCTTTTCTTCTTCCTAGAGCAGAGGTATGTGAAAGTGAAAGTGAAATACAATGCTATTGTGGGAGGAAATTTTATTTGTGGACGTCAGAAACCGTTGGGAACCCTATTTTGAAAATTCCACATTTGTGTTTATGGCACTAGAGGATGTAAATTCTTCTCTTGGTATGACGCACCATATGCACAAAGGGCTTTTTATGTGATATCCGATCTCCAACAATATATGAGAGTTGGAGAATCAAATTGTTTCAAATAAGCAACCTACCTTTAGAATGGGTTCTCGTCGATTTTTGACGTCCACAGATAAAGTTACTTCCCGCACTAGCATTGCATTTCACCTTTTTGTCTGCTACTACCTCTGCTCGAAGAAGAAAAATAGGAAGAAGCCATGGTTTTTTGAAGAAAAACTTGGAAAGTTTGAGCTCAAATGAGCAAAAAGGCAAAAAAATTGGTCTTGAAAGGACCGAAATAGTCAAATTTAACCTCTTTAACCCATTTTTTCCGTTCAAATCAGTCCCAAACAGTACATTTTTCCCTCAAAGCCAAAAAGTAAAGGACATGTGCCTTGCACATGTCAAATTCTGTTAAGTTACTACCGATTGTACTCAAAGTGAGAAAAAAAACTAATTTAGTACCAAAAGTGAGACAAGCGAAAAGCGCAGTACCAATTGCGAACTAGCTCCATCCTATGTTACCAAAATTGGGATTTTTCCTATGTATAGAAAAAACATGTTTATGATTTATATATATAAAGGGCTATGAAATTTGGCTTATATAATGATTTGATTTAGTTTGATCACTAACGTCTCGCTCCCTGCTAGGCCGAACTCAAGTGTAATTTACAAAATGAGTGAATTATACTTGCCATATAATTTGTCGCTCTTTCACTTTTTTTTGTGAAATACCAAGGTTTGGCCAAGTTAAGAGCGGGTTAGAAATCCCATCAATTAGACGAAATCTCAGTGAAAATATTATTCTGTTTGAAGCTTAATTACAGTATTGTCTATTTATTTGTGGCCCATAACAAACACACTCCTCCTATAATAAAATCTTACATTTACCCCCTCTGACTAACGACCATCACTCAAACGTGACATAAAGTGTAAAATGTCAATTTTACCCTTGTTTAAAAAAATAAAAAAATAAAAAAAGTTAACTACATTAACACCCTTCTTATTTTGTTTAATTACAATGCAATCCGCTTTATTGGATCATGTGACAGTCTGACAGACACTCCCCTCATATAATTAAAGCCTACATTCACCCCCTACGACTAACTTCCGCTACTTTTTTTCCTTTCTTTTATATTAACTTTTTAAATTTTCTATTTTTACTATAACCTTATATTGTTTTCTTTCAACTTTTTTTTTTCAATTAATTAGTAATTGATTTCATATTGTTTTTGGCAACTTACTAATTTAGATCTATCCGAATTGAATTATGATTCTGTCCCAAATAAATCAAAATTCAGTATATGTTTTCATTTAAATTTTTTTTATTGAATTGCCATAAATCGAATTTGCATTTTATTATTAAGATGTTAGCCAATCTTTACGAAATGATTTATTTAAGATTAAATCTAAAGTTACAAATATATCATCTTTATTATGAATAATTACATTCGCCCCCTCAAAGCCAAAATAAAAAATTTAGAAAATACTTTTTAATGATGTCAGCAAATTCCATTAGTTCTTTCACGAGATGGGACGATTGTAATATTTTATTATAAGAGGGGGTTATTTGTCATGTGCTTAAAATAAGCGAACTGTACTATAATTATATGCTACTGATGTCTAACTCCCATTTAAAGATTGTATAAAGAGGACCATCTTTTAAACATTGCAAAGCATTCTTTCGGTCTGTACTCTGGTGTCGTATGGCTTGCATGCTGCAAAATATAAAGATGAAAAGTAAAAGATATTTTTGGTCTAGTTTACTTCACAATATTCATAGAAAATACAGAGTCAATTAAACTTTCTCTTGCCTTCACCGTAGCAAATGTAAGATAGGCTTCATCATTCTTGTATCTCTCCGAGTATTTACAAATGATAAATTATTCTTCAATTTCGCATGATCAATTAAATTATAAAGAGCATCTCTAGACCGCGTCTGGAATTAGGAAAACCGACCCAGCAACTTGACCATCGACGGTCCAAGGCCACCATTCACCATCAACTGTGAGATTGAGAGCACGTATTCATTTCAAAGTACTCATGTAAGGTATGACCATGTCGTGATCACCACTAAAACGAAGAGGGTATTATTGAAAAAACATTGTTAGGCTTATATTTTATGAACAACGAGAAAAATAGTTAAAACTAAATTGCAGACATCATATAAGCCATTGGTATTTATTTAGCAAGTAGCTAATGTGATCACTCACCCATATGCCAAAACTTGATAGCCTTTCTCATTGGGAAGTTGATGATCGATTCAAAATCGAACCCTAATTGGTACGCAGTGGAATTAAAATAGAGACCTAACTCTTATGCGCACACGCATGACATCAAAAAAAATTAAATCATACATACTATGACTAAAGTAATTAATTAAACACTTTAATTAATAATAATTATTATTACTATTGCCTAATTATAGCTAGCAATTAAAAGACTACTTAATTAAACACTTTAATTAAAAAATAATTATTTGCATCACTATAAAAGCAATAATAAATAAACAAGAGAACACACCTTACACCGAAAATTAGAACTCGCCGGTAGAAACTGCAAATACTCCTTCTTCTTGAAGGAATCAGAGCTCGTTCTCCGCAAAGCCTTCTTCGCAATGCCTCAACAAATTCGGGGAGTGTGGGCTCCAAAAAAATACTATTAAAAATAAAACTCCTTAAAAGGAATTTTATTTTCTTGAGGCTAGCTTGTTCTCGTAGTAAAATATTACCTTGAGAACTACTTATGCCTCCTTTTTTAAGTTGTATCTTTGAACTTACCTATAAACCCCTTTATATAGGGATGTCAAGGGATGAAAAATTAGTAACTTTCCAATGTGGGATCAAAACTTGGGTTAAAATTCTATGTGGGATGAAAAGGAAAGAAAAAAAATACAAGGGAGGGGGGGGAGTCAAATATTGCTGGCTGCCAGCTAACACGCGCATGTGGCGCATGTAGCACACGCGCCAGCAGCCTTTTTTTCTTTTAATTTAAATTTTATTTTTCCTTTTGTTTAATCAAGTGCTATTCATTAAATCACTATTTAATCAAATACCAAACATATTTCCCACATTAATTTCTCATCGAAGTTCAAACTTATCCATCTAATGGATTCTTTAGTATTTATTTTGTTGAGTTTCAATTTGAGGTTTGCGAAGGGACCTTAAGGAAAATTAATTTTAGCTCCAAGTAGATTAAATCAAATTATCATCACATGATAATATTTAATACCACTTAACAATATTTAATTCCATTAAATAAATATTGTTGCACTCTAAAGTTAACTTCAATTTATTCTTGAGTTCCCATTCTTTCGTAAAGAAATATTTCATTAACTCCTCTATTGAAATATCCGTGAAGAAATAAAATTAAAAGTACTATCATTTTATTTTTCACATCTTATCCTATAATGTTCAATTTGATTCTTATCAACTTTCCAAATGAAAAACTATTTTTCATATAATTGCAGTGACATTTCACTCGAAATACTTTGGCCAAAGTTTTAGAAAAGTTGAACATTGCAAATCCATTATAGGGGATATATCTTATCTTTCATGGAGATTATAGATTCCACATGAATGTCCTTTCTAATCACATTTTTATGTCATTACCCAATGTATAAAGTATATTGGCCACCGAAAACCTCACTTCTGAATACATCAAAGCAATATACACTAGATGCATTAGTCCACGACAATCATAGGATTAAGAGTTATGTTTTCAAATTATTTATTTTCAATAGTAGTCAAAATAAATAATTTGATTGATCCAGTTCAGTGTTTCAATCTCATTGATTTACACGAATATACTATATATGGAATCCCTATTCCCATGATTAAGACAAATCATCAAATATAACATATTATAATCTTTAGCAGATAAGACGTCCATTCTTATCACCGACTACAACCCATTTATAATAACATATGATATACATAATCCAAGTCTTTTATGGAACATCACTTCAATTTGGATTCTCATATGTAATTATGGACTATGCCAATCTCATAGAACATTTAATAATACTCATAACTTATAATATATAATTTATTTATTCATAATAAATACATTAAATAATTGGATTTTAGGGCACATCCCTAACATGCATGTCACGTTGAAGCTATCTCCATGTTTACGATTGAAGTCATCCAATCCTGCGTTCCATTCAATTGCTCTTTTCACTTTCGCTCTATTTGGTTCAAGGAAATTGCTAAGAAAAGGAAAAGAAAACACAAGAAAAATCATTTTACATTATTTGGTTACTAGAGAAAAAGAAAAGGAAAAGAAAATAGGAGAGAAAATCTAATACCAATTTGAAAAAATTCCATTTCCCTACTGAGGGAAATGGTGGGAAAAGAATATGGTATTCTCATTTCCCTAGCAATTTCTTGGAACCAAATAGTGTTAGGCTCATGGTTCAAAGTATCGGCCGATATCCGATGATATCGGCCGATACATAACTGGATCGAACCCCTCCGATCCGATAAATTCCGGCGATACGGTTTGTTACGGGTTGGGTATGGTATCGTTGATATTATCGGATATCGGCCGATAATATCGGTGATATCATGATAATGTCGGGTTATATCGATAATATCGGCCGATTTTCTGTTTTGAAGGAAATATGTTGCTGTTTGAAGGAAAAACTGTTGGGATCCTCTTGATGAAGACAAAGCAAAAGAGAATATGTTGCTTTTCTTTTCCTTTTTCAGAGAATAGGTTTGCTTTCTTTGGTACGATAGGCGTGAAGTGAATAGGTTTGCTTTCCTTTTTCTTTTAGACAGGTACACTTCATCAATTTGAGAACGAGCTTGGAGGCACTTGGAGTAGGATTTGGAAGGATCATGTCATTGGCATCATGTGCTTTCTTGTATTCATATGTAAAATTTTATAACAAACTAAGTGCATTTATGTCTTATTTCTATGTATTAATTTTTTGAGCGACTAGAATGATATATTTAGCTTCATTGATGGTTGATGTAGTAAATACTTTTAATATGTATTAAAAACTAGCAATTTGTGTTATTTACATTTTTCTTTAATTCTACTAGAGATTTATTATAATGTTTTTGTATCGTATCGCCCGATAATATTCCGATACGCCGCGACCGATATGAAACAGCACCCCCGATATTATCACCGATACCGCGACTTTGAACCATGGAGAAACAATTTACTAGAATTTCCTCCATCAACCCACTCAAGAAGCAATTTACATCATATTCATAAATGTTCCTGCAATTTCAGATTCCGTCGGATTGGTTCGAATAAATATGAACTGATCCTATTTGTTTCAGTTTTGTTAATTCCGGGGTTGGGTTATCGACAAACCTGGATCTTCAATGCATGTACATATTCCTTCCATTTCAGAGGATGGCGAATCAATCTTACCCATATTAAATCTTATAGCATTGTAGTGCCCTTCTCTCCATATGCATCAGTGCGATTTCTACCTTTGACCATTCAGTTGTGCGGTTTATCTAAAAAATGGACTCACATCGATACAACCATTCCATAGCATTTTCACTATGAAACTTCGGTAGTTCAACCACGGAACACTTGGTGAGTGACTCATGTAAAGGCCATTTTGCCCAGCTTTTGGAACACAAAAAATTGTGTTTGGGTCGGGCCAAGACCGCTCTATTAAAATGTTTTTCTTCTCCTTGTTCAATTCTGCACATGACATCACTTCTGCACACTCGGCTCAATCGGATGTCACATCTCGGGCCTGTAGGTGGTATGATGTGGTGGGTCTGGGGGCTGGATGGGCTGAAATGAGAAGCAAGTTTTTTCCCTTTTTTTTTTGTAATTTTTAAGTATAATAATTTAAGATATTGTTTGATTGAAATATTTTTAAATTTAAGAAACTTTTTATCTTATGCAATTTCCACCTGGCAATTTTTTTCCTATTTGTTAATAGGGTATTTGTCCACTTGGAATTTCTTTTTCATGTTAGTAAGTTGCACATCAACACATTTGGCCGGAAAATTGAAAAGTCCATCAAGTTTGATTGGTCACGTGTTGCGGTGAAATTGAAAAATTTCGGCCAAAGTTAGTGTCCTTATTTTGCTAATGTCAATCAAAAAAAGACCAAAATTATCGACCCCTAATTTACAGGATGAATTTTGCAATTTTAACACAAGTCTTTATCGGAATATTGAATATTATAATGGATGATAGTTAAATTCATTAGGTAATGCTTAAGTAACTTGTGTACCTTTGCTTGTAAAAAAGTTTCCTTGTTGCTTAAGTAACTACTTGTGTACCTTTGCTTGTAAAAAAGTTTCCTTGTACCCATATTTGGCACCAAAATTAAGAGAAATCGTGTAAAAATACTAGAGAAATAATAAAATGTCGGACATTCAATTGAAACGATAAAATTTCAAGATCATCATCCTATACATAGTCAGCTTGTCTTGCAACTCTTTTACCATGTCAGAATTTAAAATTCCGAAGATCTTCATCATCGATTTCTTTCATATAAAATGTTTTTGTAAAAATCTCTCACTTTATTCACCATTTGTTGCAGCTAAATTTAATTAAAGATAACTAAATCACTAAATGCTTAGAATTAATTGGGATAGATTTGAAAAAAATGCTATAGCTAAAATTGATGAAAAAAATCATCAGAAACGAACGGGAAAAAAGTGCTCTCATTTACGAGAAAAACATGTTTAGGATTTATAAAGGGTTAAGAGAATTGTCTACTGGCAGTTCGGATCTCCTATTGCAAACTGTGTTGTAATTTCCTATTGCACTTCATATAAAAACATCATATGAGCTAAAGGGAGATGTTATCTAATGGTTTTGATTTAGTTTCTTTATGAATTTGGCTCTTCAATTCTTTTTTTTTTGGTAAAAGGCTCTTCAATTCACTTTCCCACCAATTGTGTCCAATACGCTCTGATAGATAACACATCATAAGGGACTTGATTCAATAATTTATACTTAACACAAGTATTATATATTTGGTATTTTTTTAAAAAAAAATTCTAGACGAAGAGGATACCTTAATCCGATAAGCCCGAGCTGATATTTTTTAATCATAGGTCACACAGACCTTATAAGACTCCAAATAAGGAGAGACAAGTCACAACTTGTGACAGCTTGGAATTGAATCCAAGACTTCCAACATGAAAGTGAAAACTGATACTGACTAACAAGCTTTGAGTTATATTTAGTATTCTTTGAAAGAGAAAAACTTGCAATTATATCTCCTAAAAGCTTCTCATTCTCTTTCTCTTTCAATCACATTAAACAAATATATGGATAAAGGAATTAAATTTTCAAATTCAAATGGACATACAAAATGACACTCTCAAATACCGGTTGACATAATGAATGGAATTTTACATTATGAAAAATTAAGAAATTAGATTCAATGGTTAAAAAAGGCGTTATTGAAAACAAAAGGTGTCCTTTTTTTTTCCCTTGTGTGTGTGTGGTTTTAGTAGGAAGAATAAGAAGGGAAGATGTAATTTTCCATCAAATAATGAGAATGTTATTGTAAATGCTCACCCATATAAAAAAAATTGTATATATATATGTTAACAATCTTAGCCACCTCCTTCAGAATTATTAACGAAAATAATGGATAATGTGGCAGGCGTTTGTCAGCTTTCATCATGACTACCAAATACATAATTGCGCATGATACATTATACTCCATACACGGAATTATACATGATAAAAAATATTGTCACTCATAATCTCAGTTACCGAATGTGCCAGAATGGTACAATAATTATATGGTACTGACCTCTAACTCCTATTTATAGATTGTATAAAGAGAACCATCTTTTAATCATTGCAAAACATTCTTTAGGTTTGTACTCTAGCGCTGTATGACCTGCACCCTGCAAAATATAACAATAAAAAATAAAAGACATTTTTCGTCTAGTTTACATCACAATATGCATAGAAAATGCAGAGTCAATTAAACTTGCTCTTGCCTTCACCGTAGCAAATGTGAGATAGGCTTCATTATTCTTGTATCTCTCCGTGTATCTACAAGTGATAAATTATAATTCAATTCGCATGGTCAAATAAATTATAAAGAGCATTTCTACACCGGTTCTCCAAGTCAAAAAACCAACCCTGCAACTTGACCATCGACGGTCCAAGGCCTCCATTCATCATCAACCGTGAGATTGAGAGCATGTATCCATTTTAAAGTACTCATGTAAGGTATGATCATGTCGTGATCACCACTGAAACGAAGAGGGTATTTTTGGAAAAACATTGTTAGGCTTAAATTTTATGAAAAACGAGAAAAATAGTTAAAACTAAATTGCAGACATTTATATTTATTTAGCAACTAGCAAATGTGATCACTCACCTATATGTTATATTGATGTGTTGTGGTATGTCTTAAAATCTGGAGTCGAAAATCATTAAAGAGACATAGATATTTATTTAGCAAGTAGCTAATGTGATCACTCACCTATATGCCAAAACTTGATAGCCTTTCTCACTGAGAAGTTGATGATATTTGAATACACTTTCCACATCATTTTCATAGGATATGCTATTATTGCATCTTTGCCACTCTTGTTTTGTTCCCTGCTTGTCAAACAACATTACATTAAGAAACTAATTTCCTTCTCTGTTGAATATGAATCACGGGTTTTAGCGAGGCAAAGGAAATGTCTGAAAAATAAAGCACAAAATTACATTATTTAATTTCAAGTCATTAATCGAAGGTCCAAACATAGAGCGGGAATAATTCACTATACAATATAAAAGAGAATTCTAGATCCGATACGTATTTATTTGTCCATGTACCTTTCTGATGTGAAGAGCTTCTTGGACAGTTTCATTATTTGCCCAAACATACGAGGTTGCATAGTTATGATCCTGTAAAAAAGATAAGTTTGCCCTTCAAAAATTAACTCCAACCATTTTAATTGTATTATATATCTTATGTGTGCATTTGACGCTGTCTATCTCCGTTGGATAATTCTATGTCAGTGTTCAATTATCCGAGTGTGTATTTTATGTCTATCTCTTTCACACAAGTGTGTGCGGGGACTGCACGCAATACACTTTATTGTATGAGAGAGATAGACACTAGGACCACTGGACTTGGTCTAACATAGATTTTTCCATCTCCGTGTCATGTTCCATTCCATTGCTCTCTTCACATCGGATTGGATAACTTCATCTCTAGACACGGAGCTAAACCACATGACATGAACATGGTTAAAAATGTCATTAGATCAAGAAGCTGAAATTTACACGGCACCATGTTCCCTCTTGTTTGGACAAAAGGAGAAGGTCGATCGGATCATCTATTACGAGTGCTTGGCCCCTTTGTAGATCATCACGTTTTGGTGAAATGGATAAGCAATTTGGCTCAAGAATGTGATTGATGCGGACAAGTTTCGTGCACTGCATTTGATCGTAGAGTAAATTACATAGATGTTGGGGTGTGAGACCCTAATTGCCAAAAACATAATTACCAAACTTCCTCTATAAATAAAAGCACATTACAATGTTACCTTTATCAATAAAAATAAATTATACATTTACACTGTGATTTTGGAGTTGTCAAAATATAACAGACGGTGTTTTGGCAATTTGTTGAACTATTTGGTCTCTAATTCCTTTTTGGTTTTGAAGATGGCAAGGAATTTAATTAATCATTAGTTCTCGTTTATTCCTTGTGCAGGTTTATGGCAAGTAACTATTCTACAAATATAGAAAAGGGAAGTATCTGCAATGTAATTTACATGATTGAGTTACATATATTACATAATTTACAGAACATCAAAGACTCGTGGCAGTTACTCAACAAGTTATGTATACATATAATAATCCCTTGACTATATCCTGAGACCACCGGAAATGTCCAAAATATCAAATGACACGTAAGAACAAGATAAGAAAACGTAATTTTACCTCTCTAATAAGTCGAAGAGCATAAAGGCATTGTACATTATTTGGATCCGGACTCACATAATGCCCTCGACAGCTGCTTTTCGCTAGCTGAAATTTTTAAATTACGTATTATGTCCTTGTTATCCAATATGAAACTGACTTTATTACTTGTCACTGAACTTATTGTGTTGAAGATATTCATCAAAAGGGTATAAAACTACCTCATAGTATTCATCTGATATGAGTGCCATTCTGTGAGCATACGGAATCATTTCATTATTATCCTTCTTTTCATCGGTTAGTGGATTGCCAACGACGTACCCCTGTAGTGACATTCGTGGCTGAAGTCCAGCTTCGTTACCTGCATCCATCTCAACTCAATATTGCAATGGGGGGATAATTACACGCTCACCCAGTCACTTATAAGATAATTAACATTAGCCCCTTGGTTTTGCAAATTTCAAGACACCCCTGTCAGATTCTAACAACTCAAAAAATAGAAAGTAAAATTGTAATTTGTTTTTACTCGTAGGAGAAGTTATGCTAATTTCTCAAATCTTGGGTATTTTTCGTAGTTAGAGTCACTTCTATAAATATCTACTCTATATAATTCGGGAAAATTGCATATAACCCCCCCTGTGTTATCATTTTTTTGCTGAAAACCCCCTTATGTTAATTTTTTTGCACGAAACCCCCTTGTGTCAGCCTAAACTCTACATGGAACCCCCAACCCTACATCAAATACACTGCGCGTGTATGCTACTTTCGGCGGATTTAACACGAATTGGGGTTTTTTTGCAGGGTTTAGGCTGACACAAGGGGGTTTCGTGCAAAAAAATTAACATAAGGGGGTTTTCAGCAAAAAAATGATAACACAGGGGGGTTATATGCAATTTTCCCATATAATTCAAAGTTTATAATCTTAAATATACCACCTTCTGCTATTTCCAGCGCAACCATGGGAATAATTTTGCCTCCATAAGAGTCACCAACAATATACAAACGGTTAGACGTCGGGTCGAGCTCAACAACCACGTGGGCATTTCACCCTAAATTCTTAAAATTACCCTAAAAATTAGATAAAAGTTCTTTTGTATTACCTTTCTCAGAAAGGCGTAATTCTGTTTTGCCGATTTAGTATCATTGGATGCATCAGTCGAGAATCCAGTTTATGAATTGAATATTGAGAATCTAAAAAAGTATAACTTTTTTTTAAAATCGGTTCCACAGGTAAACAACAAACGAAATATTAAAATGAAATTATAAACGTTTCACCTTTGTCCATATGGATTTATAGTAGGTATACTTTTGGTAAAAGCATGACCAATTAAGTCTCAATAATCAAGTACACAGATTAAGCTCATTCAATGCATTGGTAATAAAAATCTGATTATTATTTAGGAGTATCATATCGCGGGATAGTCCACCCCTACATAACACGTTAAATAATTTGGTCTTTCTAGTATGGCCCTTCTTTGATTTTTCTAACTCATAGATTTTTTGGGTATTATAGAGTCTTATTCAGACACATCATATCCTCTATTTCAAAATATGTTTAATTTGCTATTTCTGATTTTGTTGCTACTTTCTTATGAAATATGAAACCAAAAGGTAAAGAAAGAACATCATAATTAGTTGGATAGTGGGACACAAGTGTATTCGATCATAATTCTAAGAGATACAAAAAACATATTTTGACCTAAAGATTGCCCCACAAATTGGTTTTGTTATATAAATCAAACAATGTACGAAAAAAAAACACGTCACAACAATCCTAATTAGTGTATTCTAAAATTTTCACATCCAAACCATTTTTCTGTTGAATCTTTGGCTCACTGTGTATTTTCATTTTTTGGACGGTGACGTCATCCAAAATAATGAGAAATATTTCCTAAATACACAACCCGGCCCGCCATACATAAGCCTCAATGTTTCATGGGTTTCCATAGAAACATCTTCCTTTGAAACTCTCCCACGCCAATGTATGGCGATACCAACATTTAGCCAAATTTTTTTAAAAGATATAAATTACAAACTCTCAATAACAGACCCGGTTTCCATGAAAGGCAGAGGTTTAACCCGGCAGAGTTGTGATGATGGTTCTGTGGTAACTAAACGAGGAGAAGAATGACAATGGCAAATAAAACAAAAATCCTTTGTAATAGTTGAAACATTGAGAGTATTAAAATGGACATACATTGAAGAAGTTAAAGGTCCTAGAAAATAATGTAATAAGGTCGAAACTACCAATCATGTCTCTCTCTCTCTCTCTTTGTTTTTTTTGGAAACATTTTGACACGTTTCTTTTTGGTATTTTGAAGTTAAAATGGAGACAGACCTCATTATCTTTCTGGATATTCTTAAGATCATTGAGCATATAAGTGGGAAAAGGAACCTAAGAAACATATTAGTTAAGTGGGTTTAAACCGTTGGATCATATAGGATGAGGTGATTATTTCACTTTATGATATTATTATGTGCATATCCAGTGGTTGACAAATACACTTGGGTATTGCCCACTTTAGTAGTATGAAATTTCACGATCGATTGATACCAACACTGATTTACGAACTCGTGTGATCACTCACATGCACTCTTGAAGTAGTGGGCACACTGAGGAAGTAAGATAGGAAAAATTATGATAAATTGAGTTCAATGATTCTAATATTTATATTTTTTTTATAAAGTCCTAGAACCTAGAATACTCAGTCTGAGGGATCCAAGGAACT
The DNA here is from genome assembly GCA_019426215.1 of Buddleja alternifolia. Taxonomy (NCBI): domain Eukaryota; kingdom Viridiplantae; phylum Streptophyta; class Magnoliopsida; order Lamiales; family Scrophulariaceae; genus Buddleja; species Buddleja alternifolia. The sequence goes on from CM033404.1 coordinate 5,682,045, forward strand.
TTCAGAGGGCTCGCCTCAACTTACATTTTTTTGGCCAAGTATGAAGGAGAGTTTAATCAAGACAGTGGTATGTCTGGAAAGTCTATGCTAGACCAAGTTTAATGGTCGTAGTATCTATCTCTCTCACGCAGTAAAGTGTATTATGTATGATCTCTACACACAATTGTGTGAAACACAAAGCATTTACTCGGACCATTAAACTCGATTTAACATAGAATTACTCGTGATATCCTAGTGTTCAATCCGCCAATTGTGCAAACATGAAACTTCCAAACACAGTTCAAACTATCGGCCCATATTATGGACTATCGACTGATACACATATCTTGACCGATGAGATACATCAGACAATATTTATTATACTCAGAATTTATATGTATTGCTGATAACATCCGATATCAAATTATATCACTGATATAATGATATTATCGATTGTATCAACGATATTAATATATTATCACTCATAATATCGAGTATCTCGGAAAAGTTACTTTAAATAATAAAGTTTCTACTTATTTTTAATAAAACATGATTTGTGATACAATCTAGTGGACGTGTGTTATATGTGTGTGTTAATAAAAATAAAGATATAATTTATTTTATTGAATAAATATAAAAATCTTACAAATAAAATATAGAAAACAAGAATCAATGGTACAAAAGACATAATCCAAACTCTAGCCAAGAACAATAACTAAAAGGAGGACGAGTTTGACACTAAAGTTTTGTAGAAGAAATGCTTGCTGCTTAGAGAGAGGCGTGAGTTGTTGTAGAGAGAGAAAAATATGATATGAATCTGATTTGGGAGCTAGCTAAATTATATAAATGTTGCAAAAGAGCCCCTGAAATATTAGTCAACTACAAAGTTGACCCTGAGTAGTAGCAAGTTGGACGGGCCAAATTGTGGGCCTGGAGCACTTCATGTGAGCTTTATTTTAAAACTTGTTGCACAAGCCCAAACACTTGTTATATTCAACAATGTGCCATGAAAGTTTATTCTTTAGTTACTATAAAACTTTTTTCTATGAAGCTACTTACGCGCACCACTATTTCATATTGATGATGGTAAAAATCGTCAGACAGTGATTATCACGTGATTAACCACGTGGAGAAAGGGAACCGATCCAACTCACGACAAACTAGGTTGAGGGTTGATTAAGTTATAGACTACACTCGGTTACTTCGAGCTGCCTACGTACCCAACCAATGTGGGATCAAGTCAGTTCGTAGTTCTTTTGTAGGGTTACTCTTAATAGTTAGTGAATTTTTTATTGGGGGAGTAGATAATGAGCCTCTCCCAGCTCTTCTAAGATATTTATAAGGAGCTGGTAGAGGGCCATGACCTGAATTAGCTAACAACCCATCAGGGTTAGTCACCTTGACAGTATGGTCTCTTAAACTGATATTAGGACCCAACTATCTTTGCTGGGTCTTTCGTACTTTTTGGACTTGTACAGAGGGTCCTCCACGGATCCGCCCCCGGGTAGCGACCCGACCCATCTTGGGGACACAAGCAATGACCATAATACCCTTGGGTACTTTTTAGTGCTCATATAATGCCCCCCACTCCCGGGTTTACTGGGTGGGATACACGGGAGTGAATGTAATATCGCTTAGGCCACACCACCTAATTTCGAATTCTACTAAGCAATGAGTCATAAAGACTCCTCATCTACTTTTGTATAAGTATGGAGGGGTAGTTGGCGCTTAGCCGCAATTTCTCTCCACATCTCCACACTCTCTCATCCCTTAAAGAAATTATCTCTCTAGGAGCTTCCCTCACTCTACCATGGGCAAAAGCCAAGGTGACCAAGGTAAAAATAATATAATTTGTTGTTGCTTTCTTTTTTTGGTATGGACATGTGATAATAGCTTTGAGATACTTGCTCGCTTTTCTTCTCTCTTTTTGATTGATTAAATCCATGCTCTCGCCGCCCCAATAGAGATTGATTAATATAATTTGTTGTTGCTGAGTACTTTGCTATTTCAGAAGCAGTGGGCAAACAGATGGTTTGGTTGAAGAACTTTCTGAGGGAGATTGATAAGGAGCAACGGAATTGTGCACTTTATAGTGATAGTCAAAGTGTCATTTGTTTGGCAAAGAATCCGGTGTTTCACTCGAGGACGAAGCATATTCAATTGAAGTATCATCACATCCGAGAGATGATAGATGATGGGACTTTGGAGTTAAAGAAGGTGCATGGTACGAAGAATTTGGCGGATATGTTAACTAAGGGAGTTACCACCGAGAAACTGAGGTTCTGTATGGCCTCAGTTGGCCTCAAACTTATGTAATGAGGAGGCCGACTTATGCTAGAGAGAGAGTGCGTTCATTTGGAGAATGAAGAGTCATGGAGTTTGATGAAGATGTTGTGTTTCTACTTTGAATTTGGTCTGCAAGTGGAAGATTGATAGGTTTGAGTGTGGAGACAAATCAAAGTGTCAAAGGAAGAAGAAAATGAGCCGAGACGGCGCCTAGGCGCAGCCCGATGCACGCCTAGGCACGACACGCAGGAGGCAGTCGAGACAGTGCAGATTGGCTACTGCATGCGGCGCCCAGGCGCCGGTTGGGGCACCGTCACAGTGGCGCCCAGGCGTGCCTGGGTTGGCGCCTGGGAGCGGGCCCATCGGCTGCAGCGAGAATTGACGTTGTTTTTCCTTTTTTGGCAGTGTTTTTTGAGTTACCTATTGTGATTAGGTCTTTGTATCTTTGCCTCCAAGTTTAGGATATATAAGTAGATGAAATTCTCTTCATTGTAATTGTATCTCTCTCACAAGAATAATAAAATCTCTCTAGCATAGGTATGTGGACGTAGGCCATTTGCCGAACCACGTCAAATCGTTGTCTCATTTTTCTTGCTTTTTCTTTACTTTTAAGTTCTTTTATGCGCATTGATTCATAACATCTATGTGTTGTAAACTCTCTTTTTTAATTAAATAAATGTCATTCTGTGTTTGTGTTACGTTAAAAAAAACACTAAATATGAATAGAATTAATCGGGTCAGATTTATATACTCCTGAACTGCGATAGCTAAAATTGATGGGAAAAATCACCAGAGACTGTCCGAGAAAATGAAAAAAAGTGTTCTCATTTACGAGAAAAAAACATGGTTTATATTTATAGGGAAAAATCGCAATTTTGGTATCGTAGGATAGAGCTAGTTCGCAATTGGTACCACTTTTCACTTGTCTCACTTTTGGTACCAAATAAGTTTTTTTTCCCCCTCACTTTGGGTACCACCGTTACTAAAAGGAATTCGACATGTGCGTTACCTATTGGCTTTGGGGGGAAAGGTACTGTTTGGGGCTGATTTGGAAGGAAAAAAATTGGTTGAATGGATCAAATTTGACCAATTTGGTATTTTTAAGACCAATTTTTTGAGATTTTTTCATTTGAGCTCAAATTTCACAATTTTTTCTTTCAATAATCATTTCTTCTTCCTAGAGCAAAGATAGTAGCAAACAAAATGTGAAAGTGAAATTCAATGCTATTGTGGGAAGAAATTTTATTTTTGGACGTCAAAAACTGTCGGGATCACATTTCGAAGATTCCACTTTTGTGTTTATCGCACTAGAGGATGTAAATTCTTCTCTTGGTATAACGCACCATATGCTCCAAGGGCTTTTGATGTGATATTCGAACTTCAATAATATAAGAGAGTTGGAGAATCAAATTGTTTCAAATAAGCAACCTATCTTCAGAATTGGTTCTCGTCGATTTTTGACGTCCACAGACCACAGATCCTACACTAGCATTGTATTTCACCATTTTGTCTACGACTACCTCTGCTCAAAGAAGAAAAATAGGAAGAAGCCATGGGTTTTTGAAGAGAAACTTGGAAAATTTGAGCTCAAATGAGCAAAACTACAAAAAATTGGTCTTAGAAGGACTGAAATAGTCAAATTTGACCCATTTAACCGATTTTCTCCCCTTCAAACAGTACATTTTCCCCCCAAGCCAGAAAGTAATGAACATGTGTCTTGCACATGTCAAATTTCGTTAAGTTACTAACGGTGGTACCCAAAGTGAGAAAAAAAACTAATTTGGTACCAAAATTGAAACAAGTGAAAAGCGTAGTACCAATTGCGAACTAGCTCTATCCTACGGTAACAAAATTGTGAATTTTCCTATTTATAGAAAAAACATGTTTAGGATTTATATATAAAGGGTTATGAAAATTGGCTTATATAATGATTTGATTTAGTTTGATCGCTAATGTCTCGCTCCTCCCTCGGCCGAACCCAAGTGTAATTTACAAAAAGAGTGAACTATACTTGTTACATAATTGGTCGCTCTTTCACACTTTTTGTGAAATACTAAGGTTTGGTCGAGCCGAGAGCGAGTTAGAATGTCCCATCAATCAGACGGCATCTCAATGAAAATATTATTCTGTTTGAAGCGTCATTATTTTCTAAATTTTGGAATCAAATTTCTGTTTTAATAAGATCAATTACACTAACTACCCCTTTTATTTTGTGTAATCACAATACAATCAACTTATTTGTGGCCCATAACAAACATACTCTTCCTATAATAAAATCTTACAATTACCCCCTCTGACTACGACCATTACTCAAATGTGACGTAAAGTTAAATGTCAATTTTACCCTTGTTTAAAAAAAATAAAAAAATAAAAAAAGTTAATTACATTAGCACCCTTCTTATTTTGTTTAATTATAATACAGTCCGCTTTATAGGATCATGTGACAGTCTGACAGACACTCCCTCTTATAATTAAAGCTTACATTCACCCTTACGACTAACTTCAGCTACTTTTTTCCTTTCTTTTTAAATTTTTTTTGTAATATTTTTCTATATTAACTTTTTAAATTTTCTATTTTTATTGTAACCTTATATTGTTTTCTTTCAACTTTTTTTTCAATTAATTAGTAATTGATTTCATATTATTTTTGGTAACTTACTAATTTCGATCTATACGAATTGAATTATGATATTGTCCCAAATAAATCAAAATTTGGTATATATTTTCATTTTAAAAAAAAATTGAATTCCCATAAATCGAGTTTGCATTTCATTATTAAGATGTTAGCCAATCTTTACGAAATCATTTATTTAAGACTAAATTGAAAGTTACAAATATATCATCTTTATTATGTAAAATTACATTCACCTCCTCAAAGGCAAAATAGAAAATTTAGAAAATACTTCTTAATGATGTCAGCAAAATCCGTTAGTTCTTTGACGAGAGGGGGTGATTGTAATATTTTATTATAAGAGGGCGTTATTTGTCATGTGCTTAAAATAAGCGAACTGTACTATAATTATATGGCACTGACCTCTAAATCCTATTTATAGATTGTAAAAAGAGAACCATTTTTTAATCATTACAAAATATTGTTTAGGTCTGTACTCTGGTGCTGTATGACCTGCACCCTGCAAAATATAACAATAAAAGATAAAAGATGTTTTTGGTCTAATTTACTTCACAATATATTCATAGATAATACAGAGTCAATTAAACTTTCTCTTGCCTTCACCGTAGAAAATGTGAGATAGAATTCTTTGTTCTTATATCTCTCCGTGCATCTATAAATGATAAATTATACTTCATGATCAAATAAATTATAAAGAGCATTTCTTGTCCGCGTCGGGGATTAGGAAAACCGACACTGCAACTTGACCATCGACGGTCCAAGGCCTCCATTCATTAACAACCGTGAGATTGAGAGCACGTATTCATTTCACAGTGCTCACGTAAGGTATGCGCATGTCGCGATCACCACTGAAACTAAGAGGGTATTATTGGAAAAACATACATCATATACACTACAACAAAAAGTAATATTAGTGACAAAATTTGAAGTGACAATGTTAAATTTGTCACTATGTGCACATAATAAGTGACAATCATTTTTGCTTTGTCACAATAAGAATTTTTAGTGACAAGAGTTTTTTTAAAGTTGTCACTATTGACAATTAGTGACACATGTATAGTGACAACACAAATAGAGTGACAACTATAATTGTTGTTACTAAGTTGTCACTAAAGGTGTGTCACTAATTGTAATGTCAATAATGACAACAACTCCTTTGTAATAATCACCAAGAGTAACAACTTTTATGCAAATCTTGTCACTATTAAACATGTAAAACTTATTTTTGTGACAAAACAAAATTTCTTGTCACAGAAAATTTATAATTAGTGACAACTTTGAAATTATTACTTGACATTTTGCCACTAATATCATAATTTTTTGCAGTGATAAGCCATAGATATTTATTTAGCAAGTAGCTAATGTGACCACTCACCTATATGCCAAAACTTGATCCTTTCTCATTGAGAAGTTGTTGATATTTGAATACACTTTCCACATCTTTTTCATAGGATATGCTATTATTGCATCTTTTCCACTCTTGTTTTGTTCCCTGATTGTTAAACAACATTACATATTAAGATTAGCGAGGCAAAGGAAATGTCTGAAATATAAAGCACAAAAGTACATTATTTGAAGTAATTATCGAAGGTCCAATATGAAAAAGTATTCTAAATCCGAGACGTATATATTTTGTCCATGCACCTTTCTGATGCGAAGAGCTTCTTAGACAGTTTCATCATTTGCCCAAACGTAAGAGGTTGCATAGTCATAATTCTATTAAAAAAAAAGAAGATAACTTTGCCCTTCAAAAACTCCAACCATTTAATTGGATCATATATCTTATGTTTGCATGTCTCGTTGTAGCTATCTCCGTATTTACGATTGAAGTCATCCAATCATGTGTTCCATTCAATTGCTCTTTTTACTTACGCTCTATTTGGTTCAAAGAAATTGTTAAGAAAAGGAAAAGAATACACTAGAAAAATTATTTTACATTATTTGTTTACTAGAGAAAAAGAAAATAGGAGAGAAACTTTTCCCTACTAATTGGTGAGGAAAATGGTGGGAAAAGAATATGATATTCCTTGTGTTCTTGTCATTTCCCTAGCAATAAATGCATGAACAGTGAAGTGAGAGAGAGCACAGAGAAGAAATTAACAAAAATGTTATTTCCCTCAACTGATTTCAGTTTCAGAGGGAAGATGATTTAAATCTTATTCACTCGGCTAACAACTCATCAGGCGGCGCCAATTGGATGCCACGTCAACCTAATAGAGAAATATGAAAACTAACAATAAACCATACATCTAGAATCTAACGCTTTTGTAAATTCTATGAACAACACTTGTATAGACCGGGTGTTGGGCCCCACTCATACACCTTATGAATGTGAAAACACATCACTTAGTTTTTAATTCAAAATTATATACTAAGTAATATATCTTTTTCACATTTATATGTGTGGGACTTGTAGGTAACATCAATTCTTCACACTTGGGCTCAATCGGACGTCACATCTCGGGCCTGTAGGTGGTATGACGTGGTGGATCTGGGGCTGGACGGGCCGAAATGAGAAGCAAGTTTTTTTCGTTTTTGTTTTTTTGTAATTTTTGAATATAATAATTTAAGATATTGTTTGATTGAAATATTTTTAAATTTAAGAAACTTTTTATCTTATGCAATTTCCACCTGGCATTTTTTCCCCATTTGTTAATAGGTATTTGTCCTCCACTTGGCATTTCTTTTCATGTTAGTAAGTTGCACATCAACACAATTGGCCGGAAAATTGAAAAATCCATCAAGTTTGATTGGTTACGTGTTGCGGTGAAATTGAAAATTTCGGCCAAGGTTAGTGTCCTTATTTTGCTAATGTCAATCAAAAAAAGACCAAAATTACCGACCCCTAATTTACAGGATGAATTTTGCAATTTTAACACAAATCATTATCGGAATTTAGAAGTTTCCTTGTACCCATATTTGGCGCCAAAATAAAAAAAAATCGTGTAAAAATACTAGGGCTCTGTATGGTTAGAAATTTAGAAAATATTTTCATTTTTTGGATCACCAAAAAATGAAAATACACAATTCAAACCAAATTCTACAGAAAATACTCAAATTTTAAATACTATTACACAATCCCATATATAACAACCAATCATTTCATCATTTCAATCACTTCACAATCTTTCATCATTATTTATATTATCCTACTATCCAACTCATTCTCTTTCTTACTTTATCATATTTTATATAATAAAAATTCATATTCAAATTTTCAAATATTTCAATTATTATTATTAAATAATATATAATTCGAATAATAGGAAATTTTTTTAAAAAAAGTACGAAAATGCACATTACATATCTTTTATAATGTTATTTTAAATTTGAAAATTATATTAAAATTATTATATATTTAATTGAATATTATTTATTTAAAAAGCACAAAAGTGAAAAATTTATCAAAATTTTAATTATTGTCAACTAATAATTCAAATTCATTTTTTTATAGTGTAAAAGTAAGTACTACCAATATATCTTACAAAATAATATGTAAATAAGCCGTATTTATTCTCCCGAATAATTTATTTCGCATTGTACCTATATACGCATAAATTCGTTTATTTTCGTTCTCGTATTTGTTAATTGATTTTTTCCTTGTAACTTTCGTCAAAAATTCATAATAAATACCAACTGAATCTGGATTGTTTCATTTTGGTACTAACTTGGTACTTATTAGGGGTGCCCACGAGCCGAGCTCAAGCCGAGTCTCGCTGAATTTCTTGGCTCGAGTTAGAGCCAAGATTTTATATAACATTATATGGAAGATGAAAATAATTCTCCTTGATCAAATTGAAAATAAAATATTATATGTAAATGGAAAAAGAAATATAGAACTAGTTATGCTCCAATCAAATTAAGTACACATTTCATAAAAAATTGTTATATGGAGCACATCACACTTTTATATTTGTCTAATGCAAATCGTATAAGCACACTAACTATTATAAATATAGACGATCAAGACTCAATTTTCTTAAAATTTTAAAACATAAAATTGAAAAGAAAAAACGAAATGAAAAAAAGATAGAAATCAAAAACTAAAAAGAAACAAAAAAATGAAAAGATGACAAAATGAAAAACAAAACTAAGAAGAAACTCTACAGCACAGCATGAGGAAGCTCCCCCCTCCTCTCCTTCTCTTCTTTTAAATTTTTTCTTTATTTTTTTGTATAAAATATATATTATATATGTGTATATACACATACATATTACTTTATACATAATCCATAACACTATTCATCAAAAATATTATTCTAATATCTTTTTCCCCATTGTCATTACATTCATAACTAACTCAATCATTTCATATATCAAATTTTAATAAAAATCAACTTTATATCACATCTACACCACTTTCAATCATATTCTAAAAATACATCAAAACAAACAAATAAAGTCAATATTTTCACACGAATTTCTATAATACACATTCCCCCCAAAAGCACTCAGAATTCATTTTCGAAAACACAACCATAAGAAGCTTAGAGATTTAATAAAATGTCGTACATTCAACTGAAACGATAAAATTTCAAGATCATCCTATACATAGCCAACTTGTCTTGCAACTCTTTTTCAATGTCAGAATTTAAAATCCCAAAGATCTTCATCATCGATTTCTTTCATATAAAATGTTTTTGTAAAAATCTCTCACTTTATTCAACATTTGTTGCAGCTACATTCAATTAACGATAACTAAATCACTAAATGCTTCGAATTAATTGGGACAGATTTAAATAAACTGCGATAGCTTAAATTGATGAAAAAAATCATCAGAAACGATCGGGAAAAAAGTGCTCTCATTTACGAGAAAAACATGTTTAGGATTTAGAAAGGGTTATTAGAATTATCTAATGGAAGTTCGGATCTCCTATTGCTAACTATGTTGTAATCTTCTATTGCACTTCATATAAAAACGTCATATGAGCAAGAGGGAGATGTTATCTAATGGTTTTGATTTAGTTTCTTTATGAATTGGGCTCCTCTTCTATTCACTTTCCCACCAATTGTGTCCAATACGCTCTGATAGATGACACATCATAAGGGACTTGATTCAATAATTTATACCTAACACAAGTTATATATTTAGTATTTTTTTTAAAAAAATTTAGACGAAGAGGTTAGGGTAACCCGATAAACCCGGACCGATAGTTTTTAATTATAGGTCCCAAAACCTTATAAGACTCCAAATAAGGAGAGGCAAGTCACAATTTGTGACAGCCTGGAATTGAACCCAGGACCTCCAACATGAAAATGAAAACTGATACCGACTAACAAGCTTTGAGTTATATTTAGTATTCTTTAAACAAGAAAAACTTGCAATTATATCTCCTAAAATCTTTTCATTCTCTCTCTTTCAATCACATTAAACACATTTATGGATACAGGAATTAAAATTTCAAATTCAAATGGACATACAAAATGACACTCTCAAATACCGGTTAACATAATGAATGGAATTTTACATCATGAAAAATTTAGAAATTAGATTCAATGATTAAAGAAGGTGTTATTGAAAAAAAAAAAGGGGGTTTTTTTTTCCATGTGTGTGTGTGTGGTTTTAGTAGGAAGAATAATAAAGGAAGATGTAATTTTCCATCAAATAATGATATATATATATATATATATGTTAACCTTTCTGTAAGCATGTACTAATATGCCCTTCAATTTTGGGAACTTATATTTTTTATGGGGGGGGTTTCAATGTTCCCCAATTATTTCTTGGAAAAAAAGTTAACTCTTAAATTTCATTGCAAAAGACTGCCACCACCCATTCAAGAGTACCCTAACAATCACTCGATTAAATAGAATTAATTCTATTCCTTAAGCATTTATTTAATATATGTGGTCCTCTAAGTACCAAAACATTATATCCTAAGTAACATACTAAACACTTAATAATATTAAAAAAATGTAATGTGGTTTAAGGTAAAATGTTATTTTAAATTAAATTTCCCAAAACAAACTAATAGAGAAATATAGATAAAAGATATTTGCGCTATATCAATGGGAAGATTTTTATCCAATCAATTAAACAATCATAGTGGTAAATCATTAAAAAAAAACATCCTTATGCTCTCAAGCACATCTAAATTTAAGATCAATATATATAGAGACGCAATATGTTACGTAAATAATAGAAATTTCAACCCAATCAATGAGGTATTGTTTTAAATTAACAAAGAGAGCAAGAACTAATGCATCCGGAATCATGTCTGTTATAATTGTTAGTTTGTCAAACAGAATAGTACAATGTTTCATTATGTATTGTATATTTATTAGAGTACCTAATATCCTATTTTTTCTTAATGGCCAATTTAGCTATGAAAATCAAAAGTGAAGTGTATTTATCATATAAAGGAGTGCTATTATCAATCCCCTTTCTCCATTTTGTTCTAGTGAAGAAGGAGTCATACCAAGCTGATCTTGAGATTCTGAGTGGCAAACATGAGTGGTCAAGTGAAGTTGTTGAGTGTGATCTCTTGATCATTCCTTTTCGGAGTTTTTACGATGCGACTGAACTTTTCGATCTAGTTCTAAAGGTGTGGTAGAGTTCAACTCACCTCACAATATGAGTGTGTCTTGTCTTGAAGTTTGTAGTGATTGAATTTACCAGAATTCATCACTTTAGTTCATTCATTCAGCTATTTGTAATATTTGCCTCTGGATTCTGTATCTAGAATTTTCATAGTTCCAGCGTAATTTTATTTAAATATTTTCCAGTTATACTCTTTAGTACTTTGTAATTCCGTTGTGCACTCTAGCACATTTTTAATGATACCAACCGTCCGCCTGAAGGTAGCCATGACATGCATTATATGGGTAATTCCGATGGTGCACTTGATGACGACTCGGATGAAGACTCAAATGAGGATGATACTATCTCTTTGGAGATGGAAGAGCACATCGACCAACATATGCTAGCTAGGGGTGTTATCAACCCTAACGAGCACATGGCAACCGATGTCGATATGCATGCAGCGAGGGAGACTTCGGTCTCTCCCCAGGTATGATTTTTAAGTTTCAGTTGAAACTTTGTACCATAGTTGTATTTATGACTTGCATTTTTTGGAATTGTAGGGGAGCAACCAAACAAGAGTTTTTAAACTCGCTTAAGGAAGTTCTCCGCCTTCACAAACCAATGATCCTAGTTCTAGTCGAACCAAGTGTCCACGGTAGTAAAGCAGCTGACATCTTACGACAAAGCCGTTTTGATGCAGTGGAAAAAGTGGAAGCCCGGGGATTTGCTGGGGGGCTTTGGCTTTTTTGGAATACTATGGAGGTGAACCTGGAAATCGTTGAAGCTAATGATCAGAGTATTACATCTATTGTTCGTCGTCCTGGGGATGCTACATGGGTTCTGACAGCTGTGTATGTCAGCCCACAAGTCGAAACCCGAAATCACTTATGGGATCACATAACTCAAATGGAACCGCACATCTTGGGTCCATGGGTTATTGCTGGCGATATGAACGTCGTCACTAATCAAGCAGAGAAATTGGGGGGCGGCCCGATTGACTACAGGAAATGCAAAGCCTTCATGGACTGTGTAGACAAGTGTAGCCTGATTGATTTAAAGTTTGTGGGTACTCCGTACACTTGGGCTAAAGGAGGAAATTCTCAACTACAAGAACGACTCGATCGTGCAGTGTGTAATGAAAAATGGCGCATCCCATTGGCAACAGTCTCTCATCTCCCGAGAATTGGCTCGGACCATTCTCCTATTTTACTTACTCTCGCCCTCACTTCACCACCACGTAGAAAGAATGAGTATTTCAGGTTTCAAACGGCCTGGTTCACGCACCCTACTTTCAGAGATATGATTTCGCGCCACTGGGTCGAGAATCGGCGACTTGGAATACCAGCTCAGATTAGGCAGACTCGTGACGCAGCTTTTACGTGGAATCAAACTACTTTTGGCAATATTTTGAGGAGGAAGAAACAGTTAGTAGCACGCATTGCAGGTATCCAGAGAGCGCAAAGCTTCACCTTCCATCGCTCTCTTCGTAAGTTGGAATTCAAATTACAAGCTCAATACCAGGATACGTTGCGTTAAGAAGAGCTCTTATGGAAACAAAAATCGAGAATAGAGTGGCTGCGAGCAGGGGATTTAAATACAAAATTCTTCCACTTGTCTGCTCTCACGAAACAGAATAAGGCCCCTATCCGATCTCTACAGAAGGATACGGGCGAATGGGAGACGGATTCCTCAACACTGAAATCAATGGCCGTGGAGTTCTACCGAGAACTATATGGAGAAGGATCGGAACCAAGGCAATATACTTGTACTGAGGGCTTTCCAAAATTACAAAGGCTACACATAATGCACCTTACTGAACCAGTTACAAAGGAAGAAGTCAAGCATGCTCTGTGGGAAATGAGCCCAACTAAGTCGCCGGGACCGGATGGGATTCAACCGCTTTTTTATCAGAAATGTTGGGATATTGTCGGTGATGACATCTTTCAAATGGTTCGGGAGGTTTTTCACTCAGGTCACATTGACACCTCTCTAAATAAGTCTCGTATTGTTTTGATTCCCAAGGAAAAGCACCCTACACATCTTTCTCAATTTCGTCCAATTAGTCTTACTAATGTCAGTTTAAAGATTATTACTAAAACCATGACGAACCGAATTCGGACTTTTATGCACAAACTTATTCCACAAACTCAAAGTAGCTTTATCAAAGGTCGACAAACCATTGATAATGTTATTATCACTCAAGAAGTTCTTCATGATATGCGTATTCGAAAAGGCAAAAAAAGGTTTTTTTGTGGCTAAAATTGATTTCGAAAAAGCATATGATAAAAGTAATTGGACATTTTTGGAAAGTGTGCTCTGTGAGCTTGGATTCCCCGATACTTGGGTTAAGCTTATTATGGCATGCACCACAACGGCTCAACTCTCTCTGTTATGGAATGGAGAAGCCACCGAGTGGTTCATGCCAAAGCGAGGCCTTAGGCAGGGGATCCATTATCGCCTTATCTCTTTGTTTTGTGTCCAGAAATTAGGGGCACTTATTGACAAAGCAATGCGGGAAAAGACTTGGAAGGCTATCCCCACCTCTCGCTCGGGTCCGCGCATCTCACATTTAATGTTTGCGGATGATCTACTGTTATTTGGTGAGGCCACCACACATCAAGTTACTGTGGCCATGAATACTCTAAGAATCTACTATGAGCTCTCGGGACAGACAATCAACCGTCAAAAGTCTCGCATACTATTCTCCAAGAATGTCTCAATTGCAGAGAAACAGAGAATCGGTCGGCTAACATCCCTTGGGCAAACGGAGAATCTAGGTAGATATCTTGGTATTCCACTTAATCATGGGCGCCTCTTGCGCAAGGATTTTGATTTTATCCTAGAAAGAGTTAGGAAGAAATTTCAAGGATGGAAACGGAAGCACCTCGCGCATGCAGGCAGAGCTACTCTGATAAAATTGGTCACGGAGTCAATACCGGCATATCATATGCAGACTATGAAACTTCCGGTAGGATTATGCGAGTCAGTTGATAGGGCCAACCGACAATTCTTGTGGGGCGGTTCTGATGCCGAGAAAAAAATTCACCTTGTCAACTGGGATACAGTGTGTAAATCCAAAATGACAGGAGGGTTGGGACTCCGCAAAACGCGACTTACAAACATTGCATTTTTGGGTAAGCTTGGTTGGCAATTCTCACGAATGAGCCAAAGATGTGGGTCGACGTACTTAGGCATAAATATATCCTACGGCGAGGAGCTCGTGCACGGAATAACACGTCCCAAAACTGAAGGAGTATTTCGGATCTTCTGCCGCTAGTCCGGTCCGGTATTAGATGGGTAATCGGGAATGGCAAGAACATAAATTTCTGGCTCGATGAATGGGTAACAGGCGGAACCATCATTTCTCGCATTGACCATCATCTCGACCACGAGACAGTGAAGAGGTCGGTTCATAGCTACTGGACAGCAGGTGTTGGCTGGGATTGGACGTCCTTAATTGGCCTCCCACATGAGGTGTGTGATCTTCTTCAGCAAATTGACTTAGACGTACTTGAGGGGCAGTGTGATATCCCTTGCTGGAAGTACGCTACAAATGGCCAATATAGTGTGAAGAGTGCATATGAAGCCTTATCGGGAGCAAGTGTTCGTACGGACGAAAGCAAAAAATGGTCTCGAATTTGGAAAACAAAAGGAGTATATCGTTGTCGGTTTTTTCTCTGGTTAATTAGACATGAACGTGTACTTACAAAATCTATTCTGAAAACTCGGAGAATAACACATAATGCGACTTGTGATATTTGTTGCAGGTCGGAAGACACAAATTTGCATGCACTGCGGGATTGTGCATGGGCGAGAAGAATTTGGGAGACATTTGTTCATCCTAATTACCATACGCGTTTCTTTTCAGGATCAAGTAAAAGCTGGGTGGATTGGAACCTTTTCCATGCGGCAAATAGGTATGATTGGTGTGACAATTGGTCGCTCGCGTTTACTGAAATTATCTCTTTCATCTGGCAGGTACGGAATGAGCTAACCCATGGGCGAAGGCCTGAGGCACCTACAATGGTCCTAGATATTTTACGTTCACGAATTGACGGGACTGTACAGTCGATTTCTTCTGACCCGGAAGTAATGGTTCTTCAATTACAGACGGGTTGGAACAAGCCAAATCCCGGATACTACAAGGTAAACGTGGACGTGGCAGTGACACAAACAGACGTGACTTCCGACCGGCTGGTGGGAATTGGGGGTACCCTGCGGAATGTGGAGAATGGCTTAACGGTTTTGCGGGACAAATTGAGCCATGCTCCACAGAAGAGGCCGAAATGCGAGCCATCCTAGAGGGACTAGAGATGGCGTGGAATACCGGAGCCAGAAAACTCATCCTCGAATCTGACTGCCGGACAGCTATCCGAAGCATTGTGGACGCCTCTTCAGCTCACCACTATTATGAGCTAATCCAAAAAATACGTGTTGTCTGGAATAGAGACTGGGAGGTTTCTATCAACTGCATATGGCGGGAGGCCAACAGAGCGGCAGACATGTTAGCCAAGTTAGGATTTCACATGCCTTTAGCTTTCTTTAATACGCCTGATGAGCGTATCCTTCATATTCTTGACGATGATAATATTGGTCGAACTTGGCCACGTATTCTAACTACTAGCCCAGGTATGTCGGGCTAGAAAATATCTTTTGGGTAACCTCCCTCCTTTCATGAATGAAAAAAAAAACATAATCTTAAATATCTCACCTTTTGCTATTTCCAGCGCAACCATGGGTGTAATTTTGCCTCCGTAAGAGTCACCAACAACATACAAACGGTTTTTCAGAAACGTCGGGTGATTCAACAACCACTGCATTTCACCAATATGCTTTTGGTTTTTAGATAAAATTCTTAAGATTACCCTAAAAAATTAGATAAAAGTTCCTTAGTATTACCTTTCTCAAAAAGGCGTAATTATGTTTTGCTGATTCAGTATCATTGGAAGTGTACCCTTGTGATGTGGCCGCATAGGAGAATCCAGTACCGACAGGGGAATCTATGAATATAATGTTGGCAATCTAAAAAAATGTAGCATTTTTTGTTTTTTGAGTGAAATCGGTTACATGATACAAGTAGCGTTAGACTTTATCGGCCTAAAAACAACAAAAGGTTGCAAGTCAATCAATTGATCAAGCATGAAATTGTAGGTGTTTCTTACCTTAGTCCATGAATATGGATTTATAGTTAAAGAAGGTAAGCTTCCATCGAATGTTGCATAGTCGAAAGCCAACAGACCTGCATATAATACACAAAAATCGAAGCAAATCAAGCGAAGTACTATGATTTAGCTCATTCAATGCAATAGTAATAAAAATCTGATTATTATTCTGGTTGTGATTTGTGAAGGTTAAGGAGTATGATATCGCGGGACAATCTATCCCTAAATAACACGTTATATAATTTGGTCTTTCTAGTTTGGCCCTTCTCTGATTTTCCTACCTCGGGAATTTCCTGGGTGCTATAGAGTCCTATTCTGACACATCGGATCCTTTATTCCAAAATATGTTTCATATACTATTTCTGATTCTGATGCTACTTTCTGATGGTCCCAATTCATTTTGGGAAACCAACTAATAAGAACAAGAACATCATACAATATAAGTTGGTCCATAAACTCAATCTTGAGACCACAAGTTTATTCGATCACATTTTCTTATTCTAAGAGGAAAAAGGGTACAAAATAACATTCATTTTGACTCAATTTTTTGAGTTAGGCCCCGAAATTTTTTTAAAATGGGCCTTGAAATTTTTATTAATTAACTCAAAATCAAACATATTTTGTTTCTATTTTGGGTTTTTGACTAAAACCTAGCCCAAAATATGCTTGGATGTGGGTTATTTGGCCAACATAATGGCCCATGTTTGGCCAAAAAACCCACCAGAAGTTTGGTCAAATAACCCAAAAAAAAATAAAAATTGTCGGTTGGTTTTGGACTTGGTGGGTATTTTGTCTCTCTGCCTCACAATGTTCTCTCTCTCCCTCACAGAGTTCTCTCTCTCCTCTCTCTCTCTCTGTGTAAACTGCCATAGCTTTTCTCCCCAATTTCATTTTTTTCTCACTCCTCTCTCTTTTTTTCCCTCCATCTCTCACATATCTTTCTGTCTGTGTAATGTCATAATATTATATGTATTTTATACTTTATATATACAAATGTATATACATTTATAATATATATATGTAAAACTTATATTATATGCATACATATTTAATAGGGAGTCGATAAAGGCACTCCACATTTTGTTAAAGACACTCCACATCTTTTTTAAATTTACTAAGTTGACTATAGTGCCCCTCAATGTATCTAATAGAATTCTTAGTAATATTAAAAGTTGAATTGAATAAACCTTTTAAATAAACTTTGATGAATATTTTTTAATTCTTTTTTGTGAAAATAATATCAAATAAAATAGCATTTTTTCTCGAGCATCGTTTTGGAAATAAAAAAACCTACTTTGTATCAGTGCAATAAGATTATCATTTTGCCATGAATATTCAAATCTCGATATGATTTTATTGAACTCGTTAAATGATATGTGTTGCTCATTTCCTCCATAGTAAATATCAGAATTTTTGTTTTGAAGATTGGAAATCAATATAACATCAAAGGCCTAAAAACTACCAAAAAAAGTAAAAATAATCGTCAGATCATATTACACTGAGTTAGTATTGGCGAACTCAATATGTAAACCTAGAATAATAGCTAATTTTATTTTTTGTTAAATTTAATAAAAAAATAATTGTCAATTTTGTATAAAATAAAATAACATTTATCCTAATTTGGTTCTAAATAAATAAGTATAAGTTTTAACCATATCTACGAACTTTTTGATTTACTTATTATTTACGGTAGTTATCCGTCACTTTTAAATTTTAAAATTATGAACTATAAAATTTTGACTACTTATTCTACCTTTAGTTAGAAAAGTGGTATAAAACTAGTTTGTCAAAAAAAATGATAAGAATTACTTTGATAGACAAAAGGGTATTTTTGTCTATGTGGTAAAATTTAAATAAAAGTGGAGTGCCTCTAACAAAATGTGGAGAGCCTTTATCAATTCCCTATAAATATATATGTACACACATATATGACATCAATTACAATATATATACATATACTCATTCATATATATTACAATCATTTAAAACCTATATTATAATTTATTTTTCAATCATCAATTAATCATTAAAACAACTTTTTCAGACAAAAAATTACATAATTTGATTATTATAGGGATTTTTGTTACCTCTAAAAACAAAACCAAACACAATTTCACCAAGAACACCACTTAAATTTTACTTCAAAATAGTCAATTCAAACACATTCTCACGAAAAAGGATTAAAATACGAATTATTCAAAAAAAAAAAAAAAACCAAACACAATTTCATCAAAATACACAACTCCCCATAAACTTTTTCACCAAAATTTTCATCAATATACACAACTCCCCATAAACTTTTTCCCCAAAATTTTCATCAAAAACAACTTTCAAAATAGAAACGAACACAGCCAAATTTTTCTAAATCTTTGGATCTCACTTTTTTTCACTTAGTGAGACGAGACGAGACGCATCCAATAGATCCCACTGATTTCCCCCTCCCAAGCCCCTATATATGGATAATTTAAGTAAATAGAAAAATAAAATAAAGAACCCACATATTTCATAAACGAGACCCGAAAAGCCGGAGCAACCCGGCCCGCCAGTGAGCCAAAGCACCAACGGGTCCTTTTGCGGGTCGCTTTCCGATTCAATGAAATAATAAAACAGCTGCACTTCATCATTTTCTCCCACGCCAATATATCTGATCATACCGACATTTATATGCAAAATAAAAATAAATTAATAATTTCAAAAGATAAAGAGAAAACCCACAAAAAATATATATAGAATGATAAATAATAACCGACCCGGTTTCGAGTTTGAAATGCAGAGTATCATTATAACCCGGCAGAGTTGTGATAATGGATTGTGAAGCAGCGGTGGTGTGATTAATTATAAGATGAAGAATGAAAAGAAGCAAATAATACAAAGATTTCATGTCTTTGTGATTGCCTTTTATTGAAATATATTTGAGTAGTAGATATTAAAATAGAAATTCAAACATACAATTATGAAGAATTAAAGGCTGAAAATGGCTGTTGTGTTGAAGAAAGGAAAAAAATAATGTGTGGAATAAGGGGAAAGGGTATGAAAGCCCCATTAAAGCATCTCGTACATGGTAGTTACCAATCAGTAATTGCACTTTACACTCCTATCCAAAAAAAAAAGTAATTGCACTTTACACCCTTTTGACATGTCTCTTTCCCCATAGAGGATCTTCTATTACTCTTCTTAGGAAAAATTACATTTTTGATACTAGAACGTGGTCCGCATGTTTTTTTGATACATTAATATGGGGAGTAGCAATTTGGGTACACTAATGGGGCAAAAATTGGCAATTTGAATACAATTTATGTCTAAAAATTTGAGTTTCACCGGAAAATCCAACGTGAGGGGCGCGTAATGTGTAAATTTGGGGATTTTTTAATTTTGGAGGCAAAATTGCTGAGTTGGCTGAGTTTTGGAGAGAAATGACCTATGGTGGGAAAATCCCCAAATTACCTCTCTTTTCCCAATACCTAAATTGAAGGGCAAAACCCCAATTCTTCCATCTCCCATACGCACGCTGCAATAGAGGGAATAAAAATGTCAAGCTCCTCAAGCTCATCCTCGCCCATGTTTTGTACCTGCACAACGCTGAAAAGAGTGCCTCTTTGCACTAGTTGGACAAATGACAATCCCGGTAGACTATTTTTGGGGTGAGAAGATTGGGAAGGAAATTTTTTTTGTTTAATTTCACATATTTTCGCATAAGATAGGTTGTATAAGATTGAGTGTGAAGATTTGGGACTGAAATTTTTGCATAAGATTAGTTGTAGTTGTGGAATCTCGTTTGGACTGAAAATTTTTATTTTTGTGGACGAATTTTTTTCGTTTTTGGGACTGAATTGGTGCTAATTTTTGTTGAAAATTGAATTGAAAATTTTGTTTCTGATTGGACTGAATTGCTACTAAATTTTGTTGAAATTGACTTCGTCATTAAATTTTTTGTTTCAGAATGGTGGTCGTGGCCATTTCGTTTGGGCGGATTCTCCAATGTGCCCTAAGTCCATGGTCGTTATACCCGAATCACGCCGCGAGAAAATTAGATTAGCTGATGAAGTTCAGAATTTGAGGAGAAGGTTATCAAGGTTTGAGGAAGAAAATGAAAGGAAGTTTTTCAGTTTGTTGGGTGAAAAGGCTAACCTCGGGAGGATAATCTCGAACATGGGGTTTGAACATGCTAACTTGACAAGAAAAATTTCTACTCTCGAGTTTGCAAATGGGAAAATGGATAGGGAAATATCCAGTTTGGAGTGTGATAGCATGAACAGAGGATCAACAATATCAAGCCTTGACCTTGAAATCGATAACCTAAGACGAAAAATATTAGAGCTGGAAGATGAGAACATGACCTGGTTACAAATATATCCCGACTAGAGGGAGGTTTATCAGATCTAAATAGAAGGAACAAGACGATGAAATATGTTCTTTTAATGTCTTGGTTGATGTTCTTCTTAGAGTTTTGGTTTGTTTAGAGTCTTGGTGTCACCTTTATGATGTAATTGTTGTGTAGTTCAGTTTTAAGTAGTCTTGGTTCTAGTTTTCAAGTAAGTAGGTTATAAAGAAGTCATTTTATCTCGACTATAATACTATTTTGGTTGTTCTTTCAATGTTAAAGTAGTTTAATTTCTTAATTTCAAAGAACTATTACATTTCACCACCATTCCCATGATCACTAAACAAAATACAAATACAAGAACAACTAACAACTTAAACTTTGAATTGGACAATATCTCAAGTAAAATACCCATGTCAGCTGTCTAACAATTCCCACTTTCAAGCCGAAAAACACAAACAACAATCCCAAATAAAAAAACCCAAATAACAAGCCAGAACATATATGTCTAATACAAGCCAAAAACACAAACAACAATTCCCAAAAAAAAAAAAAGGCCACAAGTCTAAATCACACATCTTCCTATGACATTACAATCTTTTCTTCCCTTTGTCTTTATCCCCATGTGCTTCCTTCGACTTGTTTAAAACAGATGCAAGGTTGGTTAAGGACACAAATTTATTTTTTCTCCTTGTACGGTGATTGCTCCTCCATAATCTTCATTTGTGTTTGGATATGCAAATAATAAAAAAAATATATAATCAATATAAGATACAGCCAAAATATAAAGAAATATAACCTAAAAAGCTAGGTTACATATAATATAAAAAAACATACTTTTTCCTACTACACAACAGAAAAATAAACACATAACTTTTCCTAAAAAAATATATAAAAAGCACAAAAGAAGAACCCTTTATGGACCACAACAAATGGGGACAAACAAGAATAAATAACAACAATAAAAAATTCTCATTTACTTGGGGATTGTAACATAAGACTTTTAAAAAAAATTAATTAAGAACCCTAAACAATAAAAAAAACTACCAAATGCGTGGGGATTGTAAGCAAAAACAAGGAAAAAGTATACAATATGCGGGTATTATCACTATAAAACAAGAAACATGTAATGAAAAATTAAAATTGAGCACAAATCGAAGAAGAAATTACCGTAGTTGGGGGTGGGCATATAATTTAAATCTGGGTGTCTAGGCTTCACCATTTCCGCTAAATCACGTCAGAGAACTTGTTCTTTACACAAATTGATTCTATTTCGGCCTTTGATAAAGAAATTACTAGGTCGATTTGGGGATTTTTAGGGATTTTGAAATTAGGGGTTTTGAAAGATGAATAAAATGGGATGGGTTATGTCATTTTCCCGTTTTTAACCCCCCTTAATGGCTTCACGTGACAATCACATGGCAGGTAAATGATTTTTCTTTTTTTTATTATTTGTTTTTTATTTAAGACATCAGCACAAATTAGCAAAATCCCCAAATGAAATAACATGTGATATGCACGTGCAATTTACTGGCAGAATTAGGCATCACGCACGCCTCACCTGGGATTTTCCAGTGAAATTCAAATTTTCCGGCGTAAATTGTACTCAAATTGCCAATTTTTGACCCAATAGTGTACCAAATTGCTACCCCCTCTCCCCAATATTAATGTACCAAAAAAACATACAAGCCACATTACTATACCAAAAATACAATTTTTCCACTCTTCTCCTATCAAATATTAAAGGGTTCATGTCATATCAGCACGAAATGTAATTTTTGTGATGAAGTAACATAATTCTCACTTTTTGTTGTTCAACACCAAGTATATAAAAGAATTTTCCTTTTCAGCTGGCTCAACTTACATTTCTTTGGCCAAGTATGAAGGAGTTAATCAAGACAGTGGTATACCGGTGTCCAATTTGCCAATTGTGCAAACATGAAATTCCCAACACATTCAAAGTATCGGCCTATTATCGAATATTCGTTGATATACATATCCTGATTGGCAAAGTATATCAAACGATATCTATTATTTTCAAAATTTATATGTATCGTCGATAACATTCAATAATATCGAATTATATTGCTGATATATAATATTATCGACAGCATCAACAATATTAATATATTATCACTTATAATATCGAGAATCTCATATGTTACTTTTATAAATAAAGTTTCTACTTATTTGTTATAAAACATGATTTGTGATATGATTTACTCGGCGTGTGATTATATATGTGTTAAAAAAATGACGACATCATTTTGTTGAAGAAATATAGAATTCTTACAAATGAATATAGAAAACAAGAATCAAAATATAAAGGATATAATCCAAACTCTAGCCAAGAACAACACCTAAAAAGAAGAAGAGTTTGAAGTTTGAAGTATCATGTATAAATTATTAAGTTTATCTGATTGAAGCACGAATTTCGTTGGGCAAGTCAGACTAAGTTAACAATCTAATAGGTCAAACTTGGAGATTATAGACTATACTTGAGTTAAGTTAAGATGCCTGCGTACATAGTCAAATAGGATCAAATCAAATCTTAGTTCAATTTGATTAAGTGATTTTATCTTAATAATAAATTCTGCTTCACTACTACTAAGAGGTGAATAATTAGAGGTAAAAACGAGATAATCTAGATAATTAATCTGCAATAAATGCATGTTTCTTGGTAAATGAGCTCTTGTGGGTATTTATATATAGTGGACACAATGTACTATTCATGATGTAACAATTATGTAATTGGATTGTGACATGTGTCCAACAATGATCAGTCGGCATCAATCAGGTCTTAGGGTCATAGGGTCTACCCGACCCCAATTATTTGAAGGGCGCACATCCTTGGTAATTTTATCCTTTTGCCATTATCTTCAACTTTTAGAGGTATTTGGGTCTTTATTCAACTATGAGTGAGTTATGGCCAATCACTATTAAATCATTTTTTTAGACCAGAAGAAGAAAAAAGTGTTAAATGCATAAAATCCTCATGTGTTATATCAAAAATGCTAGAAACCCCCTGTATTAACAAAATAGCCTAATCACTCCCCTGTATTCTTAATAAGACTGCGAAAAAGCCAAATTCTGTTTACAAAAATATGCCCATTAAACTATGTCCTAAAATATATTTACAAAAAAATAATGAAAGTTTTGTTCTTGAAAATAATATTCGAGATGTCTGATATTAGCGGATATTTTCACCGTTAATATCCCAATATGATCGATATATCATCGTATCGGCAATATCATCTGATATTATCGGATGTTATCGGCAATATGTATAACCTCAGATAATATCAGATATCGCCTCGGATAATATCAAATATCGCCTCGGATAATGTCAAATGGCGCCTTATATTATCGGATCGAAAAGGATCGTTCTGGATACGTATTGACCGATATTATCAGATATAGGCCGATACTTTGAACCATGCTAAAAATGGCTCAAAAAATAACATGAAACGCAATTTGAATAGTCTCATGATTTACACATATGCCAATTGGATTAACATGCAGTTTTTATATGTAATGACTATAATACCCATAATTGTGATAAATTAACCCTAATCCCCGCACAGATATTTAAACATAATAATATGAACATAATAATTAATAATATTATTAATATTAAATAGAATTTTGCACATATTTATACATAACAATATTGACATAATAATTAATAATATTATTATTACAGTACTAAATATAAATCAAATACATGCTTAACTTATTTACTGGAAATTAGTAATTCTAGAAAGAAAAAAAAAACTGAATTCTACTGCAAAAGTTCAATCTAATGTCTTCTGAATAATAATGATAATAAAAAAAAAACTCCAAATTATTCTATTGTCATCATGTAATAAATTTCAAGAGAACTTTTACATATTTTTACGTGGTAGTTCGCTTATTAGGTTATTCAAATAGTAGTTTTAAGAAATCTCGTGTGGAGACTGCTAGATACGAAGTGGCATAATATGTGCTTATGGATAAATTTTGTGTTATAGAGTTAATGAATAGAAAGAAAAAAAAAAGACAGAGTGAATACCAAATTCTTTGATCTAGATGAATCGTTCAGAATAATTTGTTCTATTAAATTACCTTGGATGATGAAGAGAAATTTTTTCAGCAAATTTCTACGTTATGTTTTTGGGATGGAAGACTATAAAGAAGATCTCTAGATGGATTTTTTTGTGTAAGATAGGAAGTCTCCATTTTAATTTTGATTCCTACTGAAGTGAGAAAATCATTCCTCATTCTTAGACGAGGAATAAGTTTTCCCACTTTAAGGGGTGGTTCTATGTCAATCTCATACCAATGGTTCTAGTGCATTTAGGACCATTGAAATACATAAGGGAAGTGGTTTTTATCACTCACCCCCATATATTTCAATGGTCATAGATACATTAAGACCGTTGGAATGAGATTGACATAAAATTGTCCTACTTTAAGTGGGAATAAGCCATCCTAGTACATATTAATCCCACTATTTTTGGTCTTACCAAACATAAGGTGGGAATAAAGAAGGGGAAATTCTATCTTGCTCTCGGTTTGATCACACTTATATGTATTTTATAAAATAATTTATTAATTATATAACAAGTGTAATATACTCTCCTTTAAAATATATTTAGGTGTGGTCAAATTAAATTTGAACTAAAAATTTTCATAAAGTGGGAATAGTCTTTGCTGACTATGAAATGACTATTCCTTTTATACCTGACGTGACAATTTTGTACAATATGTGTCTGTATATATAAAAAGGAGATAAATGTGATGTATAATAATTGATGAAGATCTTTGTTGGCAGGGAATATCAATCGTACTGAAACAGCTGTCATTAGGAGTTTGGTGTCGGGCAATTCGATGCTACCCATGGGTGTAGTACTGTTGACAGTGGGTCCAACATTGTCAACATTATCAAAAAGGAAAACGTGCATCAAATTAGATTCAGTGCATGAGGTGCACTACTATTTCACATCAATAATCATCTATTATACAGGGGCCAACCGAAAAATTCTTGTATGAATCGAGTTTTGGGTCTCATTTGTGAATCTTGTAATTGTAAAAAAAATACCTCACTTATTTTTTAATTCAAAATTATATATTAAATGATGCGTATTATTTACATCCACAAGATGCACAAGTAAAATCTAAGACCCGATGTATACAAGTGTTTTCCGAACGAACCCATTTATGGCCTCAGATAGGTACTTCAATTCTATGTCACATGAATTTACTAAAACCTTTTCCTTTTCTATTTTTTTGTTGGAATAAAATTGGTGTTGCACGTGAAATTCTAGCCCAAATCAAATATGATTGCACTTATTTATATATATATATATATATATATATATAAGAAGTGTCATAATATGTGTTTTGCGATTAATTACTCTTTTTGACATGAACGTAATGATAAATATAATTCACTTATCATATAATTTACTCAAATTCAACCAAACCTATTTCAGAATAGAATTTTCGATTGTATTTTAAGGGATTTAATATTGGGAGATAAAAAGACTTTGGCAATGTTTGGTTATGTTTTCATACCATATTTGGTCCAAAATTCTCACCAAACTATGTTTGGTTCACAAAATAATTGGTCAAAAATACACTACTTTTTTTGTTCAAAAAAATATAATAATTATTTTTCATCTTTCTACACCTACTTTGCCCCTACACTCTTCTCTATGTGCTCTTTCTCTTCTCTCTCCTCTCTAACAGACAAAAGTTTCATGATTTGACTGTTACAATAATTTTTATTCCCTCTGGAAACAAAATCAAACATTATCTCACAAAAAAAAGCCACCCAAAAACCAACTTCCAAAATAAAACCAAACACAATTTCATCAAAGACGTACATATCTCCATAAATTTCTCACCAATAATTCTTACCAAAATATCATCCCAAAACATAACCTCTTTATTTCCTTAGAATATGCACAAGGAAATAATATTATATCAACAATGACAAATAAATGGTCTAGAACAAGTACCTTCATGCAACTTTTCCCGAGTCTAGGCCCACGGAAATGAAGACCTTTTTTATTGGGCTTAGAATAATATCAAATTTAGAAAATATGAAATTTGTTCCACAAAACATCATATGATCAAATGAATGTTAAATATATGGGCCCACAAAGTAATAGTAATTATTGGAATATATTATTTGAATCTTGTCAATTACCTTATTTTGATTATTATTTTTCACATGTCAAATATAACATAGTATATAAATGTGGGGATATTTGTTGCTAATTTGGTTATCTTAATTTGATTGTAGCCAAATTCATCAGATGTGGTGTATGTAACTTGTACATTTTTGCTTGCTTGTACAAAGGTCTCCTTGTACCTTTCAATATGAACCAAATTTATCACTACATTTTACTAAACTACGATTACTATTATCTCCCTGTGTCTTTCTTTTAACAAGAATAAAAACGCACAACAATATGGTCTATGTTATGAATAATTATATGGATGTCCATGTATACTCCACTACATGATATGATGGATAATCATTTCTCCTCATCTTTATGTTATAGTGGGTGATCATTGCTCTTCCACTATTTGTAAATCCATCTTTTCCATTATGTACTCAACTCTTGAAATAATTGTACCTACTATTTTGTGCCTATAAATAGGACATGAAGTTGTATTGTTAAGACACACCAAAATCAAAGAAAGAATTCTCTTCTTAATTCTCTAGTCTTTCTACTTTAGAATATTTGTATATATTTCATAATATTTGGGGTTATTTCATAACACGTTATCAGCACGATCTGTTTCAAGGTGTTAATCATTTTGAAATTTGGCTAAAGATATACATGGGGTACTCAACGTATGATGTAAAATCCATTGAGAGATTTTCATGAGTTATTATGAGTTTGTAAAGAAAATTGATAGACAAGATTTTTAAAACAAAGCAAGAAGAAAAGGTAAAGAAAAGGTACGTATATTTCAATATGTAACAAAAATAGAAATATGCAATAATTCTCTTGATGTTTGGAAAGAAGACATATGTATATGTGCATATATTTGATTAGTATTATTTTTTGAATAATCCTATCACGTTGAAAATATTTTGAGAAGTTGAATGATTGTTATGTTATTCATTTTATACTTTGATGATAGTGTTATAATGACGAATCTTGCAAAACTTGACTTTGTGACTCTTGATATTACGAGGAAAAATAGATGTTGAAATTCATCTTGATGCAAATAACTATACTCCATTCCCTAAAGTGAATGTATTGAGCAATATATAAATTCATATATGCAAATAACTATACTCCATTCCCTGAAGTGAATGTGTTGAGCAATATATAATTATTTTAATCATGAGTCTCGTCCAACTAGTTCTGCTACATTCTCTGAAGTGAAAGTAGCAGCACATAACTATTTTAATCATTAAAGAAATCATGGACGTGGACGTGGTCGTGGTCGTGGACATGGTTATGGAAATCGTGGTGGTATTTCAAAGAACACATCTTTCCACCAGAAGTGGAAAAATGATGACGAGAAAAATAAAGGTGGCCAAAATAGCAAATCTGTGGAAAATTTATGCTATCGTTGTGGTGGTAGAGGTCATTGGGCACGTACCTGTCGTACGCCTAAACATCTTGTTATCCTTTACCAAGAATCGCTGAATGGGAAAGGAAAGAAAATAGAAACAAATTTTGTTTTTGAAGAAGACGATTCTGATTATGGCCATTTTGATGACACTCATTTAGATGTTGTTGATTTTTTTGATGATCCTAATGAAAAAAATTGATCACTTGATTGGAGATGGAAGTGTTAAAAAATAAGTTTTTTAAGTTTTAATTCTAGTAATTCATAAATAAATATTTAAGCATGTTGTTTTCCTTTTAAGATCAATCAATGAATTTATTCATATGATTGTCCTTTCTCATATTAAACAATATTGTTTGGTATTGATTTATTTCTTTTTATGTTTCAATAAAGAATGAGTATTTACTCGATCAGCAACAACATCAATAATGAAGATATGTGTCTCACTGATAGTGCCACAACTCACACCATTCTCAAGAATAAAAAAATACTTCTCTTCTTTAGTAATGCAAGAAGCCAATGTTAGTACTATATCGGGTAGGACAAAGTTAATTGAAGGCTCCGGCAGAGCTAATATATTGTTACCCGGAGGAACGCAATTTTATATTGATGAAGCATTATATTCTACCAAATCTCAAAGAAATTTACTAAGCTTCAAAGATATCCGCCGAAATGGATATCATATTGAGACAACAAGTGATGGCAATATTGAGTATCTTTACATCACTAATACAATATCTGGTAACAAATGTATATTGGAAAAATTGCCTGCATTTTCCTCCGGTTTGTACTACACGCATATATCTACTATTGAAACACATGTTATCGTAAACCAGAAGTTTGCGAATCAAAATAAGTTTGTTATTTGGCATGACCGGTTGGGCCATCCCGGATCAATTATGATGCGAAATATAATTGAGAATTCATGTGGTCATCCATTGAAGAACCAGCAGATTCTTCAATCGAATGATTTCTCATGTGCTGCTTGTTCACAAGGAAAGTTGATTATTCGACCATCAACAACAAAAGTAGAAAGTGAATCTCTTACGTTTTTGGAACGTATTCAAGGCGATATTTGTGGACCAATTTTATGGTTTTCATTGATGCATCAACAAGATGGTCACATGTATCTTTGTTATCAACTCGCAACCTGGCGTTTGCGAGATTGCTTGCTCAAATGATAAGACTAAGAGCACATTTTTCTGATTATCCAATTAAGAAGATACGCCTTGATAATGCGGGTGAATTTACTTCCAAAACGTTCAATGACTATTGTATGTCTATTGGAATTGATGTTGAACATCCTGTAGCACATGTTCATATACAAAACGGTCTAGCAGAATCGTTTATTAAGCGTCTGCAGTTAATTGCAAGACCTTTACTTATGAGATCAAAACTTCCTATTTCTTGTTGGGGACATGCTATTTTGCATGCAGCAGCACTTATTCGCATAAGGCCAACAAGTTATCATAAGTTCTCCCCATTACACTTGGTTTTTGGCCAGGAACCAAATATTTCCCATCTAAGAATTTTTGGATGTGCGGTATATGTTCCAATTGCTCCACCACAACGCACTAAGATGGGTCCTCAAAGGAAATTGGGAATATATGTTGGATTCGAGTCTCCATCGATAATAAAGTATCTAGAGCCATTGACTGGAGATTTATTTACGGCTCGATTTGCTGATTGTCATTTTGATGAATCAGATTTCCCAACATTAGGAGGAGAAAATAAGCAGCTGGAAAAGAAAATTAGTTGGAATGAATTATCTTTATCTCATCTTGATCCTCGAACAAAACAAAGTGAACTAGAAGTTCAAAAGATAATGCAAGTCCAACTGCCAGACGCATTTACTGACCTAAAAAAAGTGACTAAGTCACATGTACCAGCTGTTAATGCTCCAGTAAGAATTGTTGTCCCTGAAGGTCAAAGTAATGAGTCTACTGCACGCCTGAAGCGTGGTAGACCTATCGGTTCCAAAGATAGTCATCCTCGAAAAAGAAAAAGAGCTAATTAAGATGGTCTAATCGAGGATAAAATAACTCCAGAAGAGTCCCCAGTCATAACTAATATTTCGGTTCCAGAAGAACCTCAGGTACCTGAAAATTGTGAAAATAATGAGATCTCAATCGATTATGTTATGAACGGGAAACGATGGAATCGAAATGAAGTCAATGTTGATGATAAATTTGCATATAATGTAGCACTAAATATGATGAATGATAATGAGGATCAAGAACCAAAGTCTATTAATGAATGTCGACAAAGAAATGATTGGCCAAAATGAAAAGACGCAATGAGGGCAGAGTTAAACTCGCTTGAACAAACGAAAAGTTTTTGGACCTGTAGTCCGTACACTTGAAGATGTAAAAGTTTTTAGACCTGTAGTCCGTACACCTGAAGATGTAAAGCCAGTAGGATACAAATGGGTATTTGTGCGAAAACGAAATGAGAAAAATGAAATTGTAAGGTATAAGGCACGTCTTGTTGCCCAATGATTTTCGCAACGACCTGGCATAGATTATGAGGAGACTTATTCTCCTGTGGTGGATACAACTACTTTTCGTTATATAATAAGTCTGGCAGTGCATGAAAAATTTGATTTGCGTCTAATGGATGTTGTTACAGCCTATTTGTATGGCTCGCTTGATAATGATATATATATATATGAAAATCCCTGAAGGATTTAATATGCCTGAAGCTGATATATATATATATATATATATATATATATATATATATATGAAAATCCCTGAAGGATTTAATATGCCTGAAGCATATAAATCAAGTTCTCGAGAACATTATTCAATTAAATTAAGTAAGTCATTGTATGGACTGAAACAATCTGGACGAATGTGGTATAATCGTCTCAGTGAATATTTGTTGAAGGAAGGATATAAGAATGATCAAATTTGTCCTTGTATTTTCATGAAAAGATCTGGAAATGAGTTTGTTATAATTACAGTTTATGTTGACGATTTAAATATCGTTGGAACTCCTGAAGAGATTTCAAAAACTGTTAATTGCTTGAAGAAAGAATTTGAGATGAAAGATCTTGGAAGAACAAAATTTTGCCTTGGGTTGCAAATTGAATATTTAAAGAATGAAATTTTTATGTATCAAGACGCTTATATATCAAAGGTGCTAAAGCGTTTCTACATGGATAAATCACATCCATTGAGCACCCCGATGGTCGTAAGGTCACTAGATGTGAACAAAGATCCTTTTCGACCTCGAGAAAGTGATGAAGAACTACTTGGTCCTGAAGTACCATATCTAAGTGCAATCGGTGCACTAATGTATCTTGCTTGTCACACTCGACCTGATATAGCATTCGCTGTTAATCTATTAGCAAGATATAGTTCTTCTCCTACACGAAGGCATTGGAATGGGGTTAAACAGGTACTCCGCTACCTTAGAGGAACAATCGATATGGGCTTATTTTATTCAAATGTACCCAAGTCCGAATTGGTTGGATATGCAGATGCTGGATATATGTTTGATCCTCATAATGGTCGTTCACAAACGGGCTATTTATTTACATGTGGTGGCACAGCCATTTCATGGCGATCTATGAAACAAACTATATCGGTCACATCATCTAATCATGCAGAAATCTTGGCTATTCATGAGGCAAGTCGAGAATGTGTTTGGTTAAGATCCATGATTCAACACATTCGAGGGACTTGTGGTTTATCTTCTGGAAAAATGATCCCGACGATCTTATATGAAGATAATTCCGCATGTATCACACAATTGAAAGAAGGGTACATTAAAGGAGATAGAACAAAACATATTTCACCAAAGTTCTTTTTCACTCATGATCTTCAGAAGAATGGTGATATTAATGTTCAGCAAATCCGTTCCAGTGATAATCTTGCTGATTTGTTCACCAAGGCACTTCCCACAGCAACATTTGAAAAACTGGTCTACAATATTGGAGTACGTAGACTTAAAGATCTTGACTGATATTGTCATGAGGGGGAGATAATACGCGCCGCACTCTTTTTCCCTTAACCAAGGTTTTTCCCACTGGGTTTTCTTGGTAAGGTTTTTAATGAAGCAGCATCTGATTGCGTATTGATATGTACTCTTTTTTCTTCACTAGGTTTTTGTCACATTGGGTTTTTCCTAGTAAGGACATCCAATGGGGAGTGTTATGAATAAGTATATGGATGTCCATGTATCCTCCACTACATGATATGATGGATAATCATTTCTCCTCATCTTTATGTTATAGTGGGTGATCATTGCTCTTCCACTACTTGTAAATCCATCTTTTCCATTATGTACTCAACTCTTGAAATAATTGTACCTACTATTTTGTGCCTATAAATAGGACATGAAGTTGTATTGTTAAGACACACCAAAATCAAAGAAAGAATTCTCTTCTTAATTCTCTAGTCTTTCTACTTTAGAATATTTGTATATATTTCATAATATTTGGGGTTATTTCATAACAGTCTAAAACATTAGAGAAATAGTAAATTTTCCATACATGTACAATTAGTTGAAACGTTAAAATTTCAAGATCATCCGATACATAGTTACCTTGTCTTGCAACTCTAATCCCATGTCAAAGTAGTCTTAATTTCTATTAGAATAAATTACATAGACACCTCCCGCGTCAGATTCTAATTACGTACCATACTTCTTCCTCTATCAATAAAAGCAAATTTCAATCTTCACCCACTGTCTATAAAAAACAGCTAAACACTTAACTTCTCGATTTATAAATTTTCAAGATCCGACAAAGAGTGTGCTGATAATTTATAAAATCTTAGTAGGCCCACGGTAATAACCAGTAAATGAGGATTATCCATGTATATATTCATCCCATTGTATTGAGATACCAAGATTTATTATTAAGATCAACTTCATTGAAAGCATACGGCTTGTCCTCATCAATTCTCCCCATTCTTCCAACCCTTCCGCCATAGCCCCCCTCCAGCACCGCCTCCGCCTCCATCGACGGTTTCCTCCACACCAAATTTCCCTGTGAATCAACATCGAATTTTGTGCCACCACTTTTCTTAAGGAAAGTAGTCTCATGAGATCCTTGAGATCTTCATCATCAATTTCTTTTAATGATCCAACATCGTATTTTTTTGACAATTGTGTGTTTTGAGATATAATAGTGCAATTTATAACACTTTCTTGATCGCAATTGCACAAAGTGTTTTTGTAAAAGACTCTAATTTTAGTAAGTATTCTTTTGGGCATATTGAAGAAAAATCACGCTAACGAGAACTAAATCACTAAAGATGAATAGAATTGAGACAAATTTGTATGCATGTAGATAAAATTGATGAAAAAAAATCATTAAGGGCTTATCTTATATAAACGTGACGTAACGATTTGAAATTTACCAAATTGAAAAATATTAAGGACAACCAACATAAAAACCTCTTAAACTGCTTTTAACTTCCTATTAGCCTTTAACATCTTTAAAGTCGTACAAGTGGCCATAGGGCTAATTAAGTATTTTTAATGTTTTTCATCTAAATTATTTTTGTTGATCATCGATTTATCATGGCTTTGCCTCGACTTTAGATTAACATTTTTTTCACCACGGCTAGTTAAATCTTAAAATAACTAGCATTTTTGTCCACTACGACTAACATCAGCGTGACAATATCAAATGTCTACAGCGATTAGATTAGTCGTGAGTTTAGATTGCTATAGACCACAACTTCAAACCATGATGTATATTTTCATTGTCAATATTTAATTCTTTTGTAGTGTGCCTTTCCGACATAGTTGAACAAAAAATAAAAAATAAATCCAATTGAAAATTCATTGATTAAGAGTACAATAGAGAGGTGATAACAAATTTTATGAGTAGACCTGCAACTCCTATCTACCGTGGGTATGAAGAGAACCATCTTTTAACTATTTCAAAACATTCTTTAGTTTTGTACGTACTCTGGCGTTGTATGGCCTGCAAAATACAATTATTAGAAAAAAGAATTATTTCACTATTTTCGCCCCGTTTACTACAAAATATTCGTAGGAAAATGCGGAGTTGCTTAAACTTTCTCTTGCTTTCACCGTAGCAAATGTGAGATAGCATTCACTGTTCTTTATACAATTTATTTTGCTTTTAATGTGGTAATTAAATCATATTTTAAAAAAAATTAAAAAAGTATATTTTTTAAAGAATATATATATTTTGATCTTCTTAAAATGAGTCTTTTGTATACTTACAGTTTTGCTATTTCTTTACCATTTGGTTACCATTTTCTACTCACTTTTGTACAAAAAATTATACACAGGTTTTCTATTAATTTTTTAAGGGAAATTTACTACCCAAAAAAATCTTTTATAATATTTTTCAATCCAAAAAAGTCATTTCACTAACTTTCCTTTCCACAAAATTCAACATTCAGGTTAATAAAATTATGGATTTAATTGTCCTTAACCTTCTAAAGAAATAAAGAATCAACTGTAGTTGTAACTAAAAAATTATTTATATAGAAATTTTATAGCGATAATTGAAGCTAATTTTGATTTTAACTTTACATTTTTTTTAATTTTTTAATCTTCTTAAACATTTAAAAGAATATATTCTAAATAATTACTAAATTAAAAATAAAATAAATTATATAAAAAAAATTAAACTACTTAATATTCAAAAATAACATTCGTATTATACCAATTATCAATTTTAAAAAGTAGCCAAACATGTCCATAAAAAACAAGGGACTAATTTGTTATGTTTGATAGTTCAGAGATTATTTTGTTACATTTGATAGTTCAGGAACCTAAATGAGACAAAGTGAATAATTCAGGGGTACAAAGTGTATTTTGCCCTAATTAGAATTAGAGAAACCGACCCTGCAATTTGATCATCAATAGTCCAAGGCCTTCATTCCTCATGAACTGTTAGATTGAGAGTCTGTATCCATTTTAAAGTACTCATGTAAGGTATGACCCGATTTATTAACACACCAATTTCATAAACGAGATCCAAAAACCGAAGCAACCCGGCCCGCCAGTGAGCGAAAGCAGCAACGGGTCCTTTTGTGGATCCCTTTTCGATTCAACGAAATAATAAAACAACTGCACTTCATCCTTCTCTCCCACGCTAATATGTCTGATGTAAAAAAAAAAAAAAAAACAAAGAGATTAATAACTGAAAGAATAAGATATAGAAAAACCCACAAAAATTACATTTATATTATGTGTAGAATGAGAAAAAATAACCGACCCGGTTTTGAGTTTGAAAGGCAGGGCATTCGGATAACCCGGGAGAGTTTTGATAATGGATTGTGAAGCTATGGTGTTTATGGGTGAAAGACAAACCAAACTATTCGATACTCGAGCTCAATTGCTAAAAACTTGTTTGAGCTCGGTTCGTTAACTTATCAAACCAAACTTGAACAACTTTTAGTGTTTGATAAGTTTTGAAGCACGGCTCGAGCTCGACTCGATTAGTAAAAAATAATAAAAACATGTATAAAAAAATCAAACTACTCGAGCTCGACTCGTGTTCGGCTTGATTAAAGCTCGTTTGAGCTCGACTTGATTAATAATCAAATAAACTTAAACACAAACTTTGAAGCTCGATTGTATTTCAAACAAACTTGAGCAACATTTTGTTCGACTCGATTCGATTCGTTTACACCCCTATATGAGGATAAGAAGAAAGACAACGACCAAACATTTCGGCCCCGATTGTATGGGATGTTGTTTCTCATTTCTCGATTTTTCAGAGATTTTTTTCATCAAAAATTCATTTGTTTGACATCTCCCAAAAATATCCCAAAAAATACTACACACAATTTCTCAAAAAAAAAATCTCAAATTTCTTTGAAAAAATGGATTACTTGGCATTTCTCTTAATTTTTTCTCAAAAAATCAGAATTTTTACTATTTATGATTAGATAGTTCACCCAAGAATTAAAAGTACTTTATCCACCAATATCTTAATATAATTATCAAAATAATCACATATCTTTATTTGAAATGATGTAGGCTATGAAATAAGATCCATTTTGCATATTTTTTGATGCCTTAATCGATGAGTTTAGCTTAAATATGTTAAATATTATTAAAAAGCCAAAACTCATCCATATCAATTTTCCATAAAAAAAAAAGATGTTTGTGTGAAAAAAAAAAACATATCACATCACACTTAATCATTACACTTTTTTCTATCAAAAAAATTCATCCAAACACATTCCTCTTTCATATCTCTATTTCCTTAAAAATAATTTCTTTTACTTTATTTATAAAAAATGAGAAATTGGAAATAGACGTTCATCCAATCGGGCCTTCATTCGTTTTTGCTGATCAACTTATTTCAATTTAAATTGTAAGAAACAATATTGTGATTTCTAGTCAGCTGAGGCCTTTATTTACTTTATGATATTATATCGTGTTAGGGAAAATCTATGAGAGATAAGATCTAAGAGTTTTAGTGTCAATTTTTCTCGTTTTATGTGTCGTTTCCAAATAAAAAATATATATATGTTTGTGTAATAGAGATAGAAACAAAATACACATTCAAATTATTTGACTATAATATGGGTGATGATAGTTTTCTAAATGTGGCAAAATAATATGGTACCAACGAATGCATACGGCATCTTCTTGGCACCTCGATTAAATTATGAAACGCTTGCATAATGATGATGCATGCTAACCATGCATCGACATAATTCATTGTAGTTTTGGATATTGAGTCTAAAGTATTAGTAATAATTATCACCCGAGCCTTTAACTTCAGTTCAAATTTTTTATTTCACAATTGTCTTAATTTTTTTTTATACTATATATAAACATGAATGTGTGATAAATTTATGTACGAAACTACCAACAGTCAAGGTATAAAGAAATTTTATTTTGAATCTACATTAGAAGTTTTTCATCATTTACAATCTAACTAAATGTGTATACACTCAATATACATTTATGTAATTAACAAAAAGTATAACATAATGGTGTAAAAATTCAAATTGTTTTCCCTTCGACTTTAAGCTCCCTGGGGGAGGTGGCGACTCGATGCAGTTTTCCCAAAAGAACTCGAGGAAAATCTGATGGTGGCAGATTGCGCTCAGGTAGCTGATATCATCCATTTTAAAGTGGTATTTCATCTCTTATTTCAATTAATCTATATGCAAATTCTCATTGGGTTGAAGTGAAAAGCCGACTTAAAAAGAGTGTGAGCAGTCACATTAGCTTGCGATAAATATGCTTGAGACTCCGGCAATGCCATTTATGCGCAATTATGGTTTAGCCATCTCAACAATTGGATTTGAAGTCCAATAAAATACTTGATCAATCCTTAATATTTCAACTTGTATTTTTCTCTATTATCTGGGGCTTCAACTTCGCCTAGAACAAGTCGTTATCGGAATATTAGATATTATCATTGATGATAGTTAAATTCAATATATAGAATTAGTTTAAAATAACTGCTGTACCTTTTGCTTGTGTAAAAAGTTTTCTAATGTTGTACCCAAGTTTGGCACCACATTTTAGTAAAGAAAAATCGTCTAAAAATACTAGAGAAAAGAATAGAATTGCCTGTCATTCAACTAAAATGACGAAATTTCGAATCATCCTATAGGCTATACCTAGTCAGCTTGTCTTGCAACTCTTTTCCCATGTCAAAATTTAAAATAGTCTTAATTTACCCAAGAAGATCTTCATCATCAATTTTTTTCGTGTGTGTGTGTGCGCTTAGTAGGAAGAATACTTGTTAAAGTGAGATATAATTTCATCAAATATTGAGAATGTTACTGAAAATGCTCACCCATAAGAAAAGATGCAACGGGATTGCACATGATAAATAATTCTATCACTCATAATCCAAGCTAACGAATGTGTCAGAAAGGTACAAATTCTATGGTACTGACAACCCCTATTTGTAGATTGTATAATGAGAACCACCTGTAGACAATTAAAATTTGTAGCCAATTAAATGGCGACACGTGTAAATTAATATCAAATAAATTCATTTATTTATATTTAAGGATTTAATAAATTTTATCCTTAAATTAAATAATTGAATAATTGATATTTAAATACTTGTTGTATTGGCCAATTATGAGGTGCCATATGGCAATTTAATCATAGTTAAATCAAATTAACCATTTAAATATGGTAGTGATTGCCTATTAGATAATGGTAATTATAAAAAGTCTTCCACCCCTACAACTATAAATAGGGGTTCAAATTCAAGGACCAATTCACAAGTGCATTTGAGCAAGAGAAGACAAGAGAAGTTCCCAAATTCTCTCTACAAGTTCTTCAAATTCAAGAAGACGTTCAAGGCAAACTTCAAGGAGTTCTAAGCAAAATTCATCAAATTATAATGTTTGATTCGAGATTAAGGTGCTAAACCCTCGAATAAACGTTATAGAAGTTCAAATCAAGTTAAAGGAAGATCAAAGCGACGAGTCAACCTTGAAGCTTTCAACTTTCCCAAATCATTTACATCGTTTGATCTGAGATTAAGCTATCGAGCCCTCGCATCAACGTTATAAACATTCAAATCCACATTGGAGAAGATCAAAGAAGCGATTTCTGCTCCAATGTTCAAATCAAAGTTCTTGAAGTGAAGAATCAGAGGACAAATAATTAGAGATTTGTACTCATTAAATCGTTTGATTCAATTAAATATATTTTGTACAACATTTCTTGTTTGTTAAATTGCAGACTTAATATTTGTTGTTTACAAATTTTGGCACGCCCAGTGGGACTATCTCTACCTCTCATCTCTTCACTTCATCAAAAGTTCAAAGTTTCACAATGAATGCCCCGAAGAACGCATCGTTCCAAATTGCCGCTTCAATTTCTTCAAGTGCTACGGTCAATGGTATCGGTGTCGTGACAAGGAGCATGTCCAAAAGACTTCACTTCTGAGTCGACTCATTTCCTTGGATCTGTTGAAAAGGAGTTGCATCATCTTAGCAACATACGCGATGGTGATGAATCTCCTCCAACGTCCCCTCGGTCGACATCAAGTTACTCATTTACTTCAAACATAGCTCCTGTTATGATGACAAATGCTACAACTCTGGAAGAACAAATGGCCAACTTGACAAAGATTATCGAGGGATTTGCCAAGCATATGGAAGAACAAGATTCTCAAATCTCAAAATTGATGAATAGAATGGATAATAGCGAGGCTAGTCGCTCACAAGGAAAACAACCGGAAATCCGCGATGAAGCCGAAGCATCTGAAAGGCAACAATCAAAGAGAAATGAGAAATCTCCCATTGAAGAGTTTCAGGTATCGTCAAATGGATTGATCCCCATTGATCAGCTGAAGGAATTTATCATGGGAACTATCAAAGATAAACTCGATGGAGGTTCCAAGTCATCGTTGGCTTACACGAAGCCATAGACCCAAAGAATCGATAGACTCAAGATGTCGAATGGTTACCAACCTCCCAAATTCCATCACTTCGAAGGTTTGGGTAACCCAAAGCAACACGTAGCCCATTTCATTGAAACGTGTAATAATGTTGGGACTTACAGAGACCATCTCGTCAAGCAATTCGTCCGGTCAATTAAAGGGAATGCATTCGCCTGGTACACGGACTTGGAAGCTGGATCAATTGATAATTGGGAACAACTGGAACATGAATTTCTCAACCGCTTCTATAGCACCAGGAGGACTGTTAGCATGGTGGAGCTCACTAACTCTCACCAGTGGAAAGAAGAGACAGTTATTGATTATATCAATTGTTGGAGGAATTTAAGCCTCAATTGCAAGGATCGCTTATCTGAAGCATCAACCATAGAAATGTGCATCCAGGGGATGCATTGGGGTCTTCGGTACATCCTTCAAGGGATTCAACCCAAGACATTTGAAGAACTAGCTACCCGAGCACATGATATGGAGCTGAGTATGTCATCAAGTGGAATTGGGAGACCACTCATCCAAAATCCTCAGAGAGTCATAGAGAAACAAGAGTTCAAGAAAGGGGGTAAATCATTTTCCAAAGCCCCAAACAAAGAGTCTATGGCAGTGAATGCAGCACCCATCAAGTTGCGAGCCAAGGAAAATGATGAGAACGACGGAAAGAGAGAT
The DNA here is from genome assembly GCA_019426215.1 of Buddleja alternifolia. Classification (NCBI taxonomy): domain Eukaryota; kingdom Viridiplantae; phylum Streptophyta; class Magnoliopsida; order Lamiales; family Scrophulariaceae; genus Buddleja; species Buddleja alternifolia. The sequence continues at coordinate 5,722,572 of CM033404.1, forward strand.
ACTTCGCAAGATAAAGTGCAAAGAAGATCAACTCTGAAAGAAATGCAAGCAAAGCAATACCCGTTCCTTGACTCCGATGTCTCTGGAATATTTGATGACTTGCTTAATGCAAATCTCATCGATCTGCCTAGGATGAAACGACCAGAGGAAGCCGGGAGTATAGATGATCCTAAATATCGCAAGTATCATCGCCTAGTGGGGCACCCAATTCACGAATGTTTCATATTCAAAGATAAAGTGATGCAGCTGGCTCGTCAAGGAAAGATATCTCTCGAAGAAGATAACGTAACTGCCAACATCGTATCTGTCACGTTTGGGTCATCTAAGGTTATGATAGATAAAGACGCCAAATGGAATGCCTGCGAAGAGCTTAATGATGCTAACTATCGCTCATGTAATGCAACACATGAACTAGAAAACTCTCCAAGAGAAGATAGTTTGTCTGAGGTAAGGTCTTCTGTTGATCACTGTTTGTCAACAATCGCTTTTACGGATGAAGATCTGTTACTTGGATCCAATCCTCATAATAGGTCATTATTTGTCACTTGCTACACTCATGAGCAAATGGTAAATAGAATTTTGGTTGATGGAGGGTCTGCGGTCAACATTTTACCTATGCATACATTGAGAAAATTGGGGATTTCTGTTGACGAACTTTCTAGTAGTCGTCTGATGATCCAAGGCTTGAACCAAGGGGGCCAAAGAGCTATCGGCATCATAAGGATGAAGCTAATGATGGGAGAGATGTCGTCAAACGCATTGTTCCACGTTATAGATGCTAAAACCTCTTACAACATGCTTCTCGGGCGACCTTGGTTGCATGAGAATGGTGTGGTCCCTTCAACTTGGCACCAGTGCTTCAAATATTGCCAAGAGGGAATAGTAAAAAGGGTGTTGGCCGATGATAAACCTTTCACTGAAGCTGAGTCGCATTACGCTGATGCTAAATACTACCTTGAAGGACCAAAGACCACAAAGGCAGAAGCGTCACTTGATAAGAAGTCAAGAGAAGAAAATCAACAAACTACAAGGGGTGAGGCGAATGATACTCTATATTCCAACGGTGAAAATCACTCAAAAGTTGAATTGCCTCTCGTCAAAGATGAGTCATTGGAAGAATTGATACTACCTATGACGAGACTTGATATGAACAAGCCATCTCATCCGCCTCTTAAAGGATTTGTCCGTCCAATTGAAGGCGCCAAAGAAGAACACGGAGGAATTCGTACCGACAAGCTCTTCGATCCAAAGGCTTACAAACTCCTTACCAAAGTAGGCTACAACCCAAAATAAGGCTCCATATTGGGAAAACTCCCTCCAGAAGTCTCTGGTGAACAAGTTCATGGACTCAATGCTACTCAAATAATGCTTAGAGAGAATGGACATGCTGTTCAGAGCCCTCAAATTGGTCTTGGGTTTGTCCCCCAAAATCCAATTCGTATCGCAATAAAGGAGAGCTAGTAGCAACTATATGAGTGAAGAAGCATTATCCTCAACAGAGTATGTCTTTGACGAGAGTGGAAATAAGATGCGACGCATATCCGTCTTTGAAAGACTTGGTCCTCTAATGAAAAATGGCAATAAGAGAAGCGATAGACGGAGGTTGGGTGTCTTGAAAAGGTCTAAGCACTTTAGTAAAGTCAACAAATCACATGCCACTACGAACCTTCGTAGCCTGATACCGTCTCGCATGGGACGCACTGATTTGACTATATCATGCGGTAAAGTCTTGAAGGCTAAATGGCAAGCTATAGTCTTCACTCAAGTCCAGTGCCATGATGAGGATGATAAAGAGAGTGTGGCGTCATCATATCACATCACTTTGAGATAGGGAGACATTATTGAAGAAGAAGAAGATGCAGAGATGGCACCACCTGAACTTGAAGAAGGTGTTAAAGCCACGGTCGACAAATTAAAAGAGATTGACATCGGTGATGCCAACAATAATAGGCCAATCTACATAAGTGCTTTACTAACTTTCGACGAAGAAAAAGCCTACATTGAGTTGTTACATGAGTTCAAAGATGTATTCGCATGGTCGTACAAAGAAATGCTCAGCCTAGATCCAAAGGTAGCAGTCCATCATCTATCAATTAGAAAAGGGGCTCGTCCTATCAAGCAAGCCCAACGTCGATTTCGATCCGAGTTGGTCCCTTTAATTGAAACGGAAGTAAACAAACTCATTGAAGTTGGATTTATCCGTGAAGTCAAATACCCTACATGGATTTCAAGCATCGTTCCAGTGAGAAAGAAGAATGGACAACTCCGAGTGTGCGTTGACTTTAGGGACCTTAACGGAGCATGTCCCAAAGATGACTTCTCGTTGCCTATCGCTGAACTCATGATTGATGCTACTACCGGCCATGAAGCTCTGTCTTTCATGGACGGGTCGTCTGGATATAATCAAATACGCATGGCACCAAAGGATGAAGAGTTAACGGCATTTCGTACCCTAAAAGGTATATATTGCTATAAAGTAATGCCATTCGGACTAAAGTATGCTGGAGCAACCTATCAAAGGGCCATGCAAAAGATCTTTGACGACATGCTTCATAAAAATGTGGAGTGCTATGTCGATGACTTGGTTGTGAAGTCTAAAAGGCGAGTAGATCATCTCGTAGACCTAAAAAGGGTTTTTGAACGCTTACGAAGATATCAACTGAAGATGAATCCCCTAAAATGCGCATTCAGCGTAACATTAGGAAAGTTTCTTGGATTCATTGTTCGACATCAGGGCATAGAAATCGAACAAGCAAAAATTGATGCAATCGCGAAAATGCCTGAACCCCAAAATATCCATGAGCTCAAAAGCCTGCAGGGGAAGCTAGCATATCTTCAAAGGTTTATCTCAAATTTGGCTAGTCGATGTCAACCGTTTAGTCGCCTCATGAAGAAAGGTGTTCCATTTGAATGGGACAAATCTTGCAAAAATGCCTTCAAAAGCATAAAAGCATATTTGATGAAGTCACCTGTGCTGGTCGCACCAGTCCCAGGACGCCCATTAATTCTTTACATTGCTGCTCAAGAACGTTCTGTGGGGGCATTACTCGCACAAGAGAATGATCATGGGAAAGAAAGCGCTTTGTACTACTTGAGTAGGATGATGATGCCAAACGAGATGAAGTACTCGCCAATTGAAAAAATTTGCTTGGCTCTTATCTTCGTTATCCAAAAGTTAAAACATTACTTCCAAGCGCATATTGTTCGCCTTGTTTCAAAGGCAAACCCACTAAAGTATGTGATGTAGAAACCAGTGCTCTCCAATAGACTTGCGAGGTGGTACCTTCAATTGCAACAGTTTGAGATTGTCTATGTTCCCCAAAAGGCTGTGAAGGGGCAAGTTCTAGCTGACTTTTTGGCAGATCATCCTATCCCCGCCGAATGGGAGTTATCTGATGATCTACCCGACGAAGATGTCCCACTGGGCGTGCCAAAAAAAAAAAATGTGCAACATTTCAGCACGCAATGCACAACTATGTAGTTTTCGTGCACAACTGTGCAAAAAGTTCGCACTTTTGCCAAAAAAAAAAAAACGTTAAAAAAAAACAAAAATAAATTTTTTTTTGCAATGTTATATGTGAAATCCTAGGAAATGAGAAATCAAAATATGATATACACATAGCTTACCAAGTTGAAAGAAAAGGAAGAGGGAGAAGAACATAAATTGTTTGTGTGTGTTTCTAACTAGAACTCAAAGCCCCATTTTATAGTGTGTTATGAAAAGAAAGATGAGAAATAAGATAAGAAAAGGTGAGAAATTAGAGGAAATGAGGAAAATTCTTTTTCTTAATAAATTCAAAAGGTCATACAAAGTGAAATTTAAAGCAAAGCACTACATAAATAAAGGAAAAGTTTTATTTTTTTTAACTAAAGCAAGCAAAATTCTCTTCAAACTCCAATTTTATAATATGTTATGAAAGAAAAATGAGACAAAAGATGAGGAAAGTTGAGGAATTAGAGGAAAAGTGGAAAATCCTTTTCTTTGTAAATGCTAAAAGTCATACAAGTGCTACAAGCACTACATAATTAAAGGAAAAGTCTTGCTTTTGTTTATCTTTTTAAAAAAGTAAATATATAAATAAATAAATAAATAATAATAAAAAATGTATATATACATATATATATGAAAAAAAGATTAACATATTTGTAAAAGTTGGCAGGCCACAAATATTTGATTTTGCAAATGGGCCACCTTTGAGTTGAAATAGTAAAAAATCAAGGCCTCTATCCACAAATTCACTTGGGCTACCAAGAAATAGCTATATTTTGGGCCCATATTCAAGACCCACTTGGGCTTTCAAATTAAATTGTACAAAAAATCAAAATATCGCGACTTATCCACTCAAGACGCATATTCAAGCATCATTCGTGGACAAGTCTCGAGGGGGCATTTGTAGACAATTAAAATTTGTAGCCAATTAAATGGCGACACGTGTAAATTAATATCAAATAAATTCATTTATATTTAAGGATTTAATAAATTTTATCCTTAAATTAAATAATTGAATAATTGATATTTAAATACTCGTTGTATTGGCCAATTATGAGGTGCCATATGGCAATTTAATCATAGTTAAATCAAATTAACCATTTAAATATGGTAGTGATTGCCTATTAAATAATGGTAATTATAAAAAGTCTTCCACCCCTACAACTATAAATAGGGGTTCAAATTCAAGGACCAATTCACAAGTGCATTTGAGCAAGAGAAGACAAGAGAAGTTCCCAAATTCTCTCTACAAGTTCTTCAAATTCAAGAAGGCGTTCAAGGCAAACTTCAAGGAGTTCTAAGCAAAATTCATCAAATTATAACGTTTGATTCTAGATTAAGGTGCTAAATCCTCGAATAAACGTTATAGAAGTTCAAATCAAGTTAAAGGAAGATCAAAGCGACGAGTCAACCTTGAAGCTTTCAACTTTCCCAAATCATTTACATCGTTTGATCTGAGATTAAGCTATCGAGCCCTCGCATCAACGTTATAAACATTCAAATCCACATTGGAGAAGATTAAAGAAGCGATTGCTGCTCCAATATTCAAATCAAAGTTCTTGAAGTGAAGAACCAGAGGATAAATAATTAGAGATTTGTACTCATTAAATCGTTTGATTCAATTAAATATATTTTGTACAACATTTCTTGTTTGTTAAATTGCAGACTTAAAATTTGTTGTTTACACCACCTTTTAATCATTGCAAAACATTCTTTAGGTTTGTACTCTGGCACTGTATGACCTGCTCCCTGCAAAATAGAACAATAAAAAAATGAAAGACATTTTTCATCTAGTTTACTCCACAATATTCATAGAAAATGAGGAGTCAATTAAACTCTCTTGCCTTCACCGTAGCAAATGTGAAATTGGCCTCATTGTTCTTGTATCTCTCCGTGTATCTACAAATGATAAATATGCCAAATTCTGTTTAAAAAATAGGACATATGTGTTTTTGGGGTTAGATAACACTAGTATGAAGAGTGTATAAATTGTTGCTGTGAGTTGTCAATATAGATTTTAGGAGTAATTTTTGGTTAAAGATCCCTTCTTCCTTGGTCAGTCTTGATACTAGCCTTAGATAATGTATTACCATAGATAGTTTCCTTAATTTCCTCCTTGTACTGCTATATATCACAGTGAATACATCTTGTAGATAACAAGAAAGAATATGAAAGAAAACATTTTCTGCACTATTTGACATGGCATCAGAGCAGGATTCTAGGATTCTGCTACAACTAAACCTTGCACATAAAAAAAAAGGAGCAGTAATTATGGCAGAACCAGTTGATATTGTTCCACGCACCAGTGACCATACAAACTCAATCCTAGAAGACTTGACGACAAAGATGACAGAAGTCTTGACAAGAAACCAATATCAATCACAACCACCAAGCAATGATTCTTCCGCTGCACAGATCGGCATTAAGTTGGATGGCACCAACTATGCGTTATGGTCCCAAGTTGTTGAGATGTATATCTCAGGAAAAGACAAATTGGGATATATTAATGGGGACCTCCCACAACCTCAATCGACAGACCCGATCTTCCGAAAATGGAGAACCGAGAATGCAATTGTGAAAGGGTGGCTGATCAACTCAATGGATCCGGTCCTGATCAGCAATTTCATTCGCTTTCCAACTGCAAAAATGGTGTGGGATGCTATTGCTACAACTTATTTCGATGGAACTGACACATCCTAAGTGTATGATTTACGAAGACGTGTATCTAGAATGAGACAAGCTGGAGGATCTATTGAAAAATACTACAATGATCTTCAAGGCTTGTGGAGAGAAATTGATTTTCGTCGTCCAAATCCGATGGAATGTGCATCTGATATACATAAATATAATTCCATCATACAGGAAGAGAGAGTCTATATCTTCCTTGATGGATTGGATGATCGACTGGATAAGATTCGAAGTGATGTGCTGCAGATGAAACCGTTTCCTACAGTAGAACAGGCTTATGCTCATGTCCGACGTGAAGAGATTAGACAAGCAGTAATGATAACAGGCACAGAAACTACAACTGGTGCTGTTATGGCATCTAAAGGAGTCAAGATGGGACAACAATACACAATTTCAAAAATTGGGTCTCCTCCTATGAGCAATGGCAAGCCAAATAAAACCGCCAAGGTTAAGATGCAATCAGAAGGAGGAGGATGTACTCATTGTGGAAATGTGAAACATACGCATGAAACTTGCTTTAAGTTACACGGGTATCCAGACTGATGGCATGATCTTAAAACAAGGAAACAACGTGAAGGGGTTGCATCTGATGGAGGAGGATCGGGTAGAGCTGCTTTTGTAACGGCTGAACCTCAATTATCCTTTATCCCACATACAGATTCTTTAAGTGATTCACTAAACCCGGAAAATCAAGGTAACTGTGGTCAAGCGTTACTTAGCTCTAATCAACATGATGATAGTGATTGGATAATCAATTCAGGGGCAACCGACCACATGACGTTTGATTCAAATGATTTTTCATGTAGCACTAAACCGAGGCGAACAAGTATTGCTAATGCTAATGGTGTCACATATCCTGTTACAGGGGCTGGAACTATTAATTTCTCACCCTCTCTTTCTTTATCCCATACTTTATTAGTTCCATCTCTCTCAAATAAATTGTTATCTGTAAGCCAAGTTACTGCGGAACTTAATTGTTTGGTACTCATGTATCCTAATTTTTGTCTTCTCCAGGATATTCTCACGAAGGAGATCATTGGGTGTGGTACTAAGAGGGGGGGGGGATTGTATTACCTGGATGATATCAGTGCGAGCAGAGCTAATAACATGAGACACATGACTAATAGCAAGGAACGACAGATTTGGCTATGGCATCGTCGGTTGGGACATCCGTCGTTTAGTTATATGAAGCACATGTTTCCCTGTTTATTTTCAGGATTACATAATTTAGATTTTAAATGTGATACTTGCATTTTGGCCAAAAGTCATAGAGTTTCTTATCCAGTAAGCTTGAATAAAAGTAATGTCCCATTTGCTTTAATACATTCAGATTTATGGGGACCATCTCCAATTATCACTTCCTCTGGAACTCGTTGGTTTGTGATATTTGTAGATGATTGCACTCGAATGACATGGCTATACTTACTGAAACATAAGGATGATGTACTCACTGTTTTCCAAAACTTTCATATGATGATTCAAACCCAATTTTCAGCTAAAATTCAGATCCTACGTTCTGACAATGGTGGAGAATATGTCAATAAAAAATTTCAAGCTTACTTTGAGAGCCATGGTCTTATACATGAAACTTCATGTGCTCAAACTCCGCAACAAAATGGAGTTTCCGAAAGGAAACATCGTCATATCCTAGAAACAGCACGTGCGTTGTTGATTGGAGCACACATGCCTAGTAGGCATTGGGATGATGCAGTTGCCACGGCAGTGCATTTACTCAACCGCATGCCGTCAAAAGTCTTAAATTTCAAGACCCCATTAAAGGTTCTCTCTGATCATGTTCCATTGCCTAGTGTTTTGTTGATTCCACCGCGAGTTTTCGGATGTGTTGCTTTTGTTCATCTCCATAAAAATCAACGAACTAAGTTGGATCCTTGTGCAGTTCGTTGTGTTTTTTTGGGATATGCCTTACATAAAAAGGGTTATCGCTGCTACAACCCTAGCACCAAGCGTTCTTATGTTACTATGGACGTTACCTTTTCAGAATCAAACACATTTTTTCCATCACCGATATCCAATTCATCTCTTCAGGGGGAGATCCGTGATGAAGAGCAGAGTTGGACATATTTCGAATGGTCAGGGCTTTCAGAACCAGGAGAAAATTCAACACCAATAAGTAATGGGAATGAAGCTGATGATAATGATGATATGTCACCAAGAGTTGAACCACCTCCATCATCTGACTTTGGACATGAATCCCCCCACTCCTCAGTACTCAAAGACCCTTCTCCTGAGAATATTCTTGAGGTAAGCTCTCATTGTAAAAGTTCAAATACTAATGATTTGGATAGTTCTGCTAGTTATGCTTTACCTTTCAGACACAACCGTGGCAAGCCACCAAATAGATACTCTCCGGAATTTGAAAAAAAAGGATCAAAGTATCCAATCACCAATTATGTGTCCACTCAAAAGCTATCAGAACCTCTCAAATCATTTGTGCACATGCTATCCTCGTGTCAGCTCCCTAGTGGAATACAAGATGCTCTAACAGATCCAAAGTGGGCTAGAGCTACAGAGGAAGAAATGGAGGCCTTGCAGAGAAATAAAACATGGACTTTGGTTCCACTACCAAAAGGAAAAAAGACAGTAGGGTGCAGATGGATCTTCTCAATTAAACATAAAGCGGATGGATCCATTGATAGATACAAGGCGAGGCTTGTAGCGAAGGGATATACACAAACGTATGGCATAGATTATCAGGAGACCTTCTCACCGGTGGCAAAACTGAGTACTGTTAGAGTTTTGTTGTCTCTTGCGGCAAATTTAGACTGGCCATTGCACCAGTTTGACGTAAAGAACGCTTTTCTTCACGGCGATCTCGAAGAGGAGGTTTACATGGATATTCCACCGGGATATATTGCATCTTCAAAGGATAAGGTTGTTTGCAAGTTACAACGAGCATTGTATGGGCTAAAGCAATCACCTCGGGCATGGTTTGGTCGATTTAGCTTGGCTATGAAAAAATATGGCTTCCAACAAAGCAACTCAGATCACACTCTATTCCTGAAACACCATCTAGGTAAAGTGACAGCTCTAATAATCTATGTAGATGACATGATTATTACAGGAGATGATGTGGAAGAAATCTTTAGACTCCAAGAGCAATTGGCAACCGAATTTGAAATGAAAAATCTTGGAGGACTTAAATATTTTTTGGGAATAGAAGTAGCAAGATCAAAACAAGGCATATTTCTTTCTCAAAGGAAATATGTGCTTGATTTGTTGTCAGAAGTGGGATTATTGGATTGTAAGCCCGCTGATACTCCAATTCTTCAGAATCATAAATTTGAAGAGTGTTCAGATCATGCGCCAACCAATAAAGAGAGGTACCAAATATTAGTTGGAAAACTCATCTACTTATCACACACACGCCCAGACATTGCTTACGCCGTAAGTGTAGTAAGTCAATTTATGCATTGTCCTAGTGAATATCATATGGATGCGGTGATCCGAATTCTTCGTTATCTAAAATCCTCTCCTGGGAAAGGGCTCATGTTCTCCAAGAGAAATCATCTAAATATTGATGGCTACACTGACGCTGATTGGGCAGGGAATATTTCTGATAGAAAGTCTACTTCAGGCTACTTTACATTTGTAGGAGGCAACCTTGTTACATGGAGAAGCAAGAAGCAAAAGGTAGTGGCTTTATCAAGTGCTGAAGCTGAATTCCGAGGAATGGCCAAAGGTCTTTGTGAACTTCTCTGGCTCAGAAGGTTATTAACTGAGATTGGCTTTGCTCCCAACTCTGAAATGAACTTGTTCTGTGATAACAAGGCAGCCATTGATATTTCTCACAATCCAGTCCAACATGATCGTACTAAGCACGTCGAGGTGGATAGACATTTCATCAAACAGAATCTCGACAACAAAATAATTCGATTTCCGTTTGTAAAATCTGAAGACCAGCTCGCGGACATACTCACAAAAGCTGTTACTAGCAAAAATTTCTACAACTCACTTGACAAGTTGGGCATTCAAGACATGTATGCATCACCTTGAGGGGGAGTGTTGATGTGAGTTGTCAATATAGATTTTAGGAGTAATTTTTGGTTAAAGATCCCTTCTTCCTTGGTCAGTCTTGATACTAGCCTTAGATAATGTATTACCATAGATAGTTTCCTTAATTTCCTCCTTGTACTGCTATATATCACAGTGAATACATCTTGTAGATAACAAGAAAGAATATGAAAGAAAACATTTTCTGCACTATTTGACATAAATGACAAATGAGCATATCAATAAAGGTGAAAAATATGAAAAATACGCTCATTTTCTTATGAAATTTGGTTTTTTTGTAAACTTTTTAAGAACACAGTGGGTGATTAGGCTATTTCATTAACACATATTTTTTTATATTTTTTTTTGCATTTTCAATATGACATAGGGGATTTTTATGCATTTAAACCAAGAAAAAATGGTTGCAGCTTAGAGAGAGGGGTGAGTAGTTGTTGTAGAGAGAAAAATTACGAGATGAATCTGATTTGGGAGCTAACTAAATATATAAATATTGCAAAAGAGCCCCTGAAGTATCCTTCAACTACAAAGTTGACCCTGAATAGTAGCAAATTGGACGGGCCAAATTGTCACTTCATATACTTCGGCCTTTTTTTTAAAACTTGTTGCACAAGCCCAAACACTTGTTAATGTGGACATTGCACAACAAAATTAAAGATTTATACCTGCAACTACAACTTGTCATTAAAGACCTTGACCATAATTAACCCAACTGATATGGGCCTTAATAAAGAGAAATATATTAATAACCAAATCCAAAACCTTCTAATAAAAGAGCAATATTGAGAAATGAGGATTTATACAGAGAGAGTTAATCAAATTTTACCAAAGCCTAGGAAGTGAAACAAGCCTAACATCGAAAAATTTCTTCGAGGCCCCAATCCGACAAATCTCTGAAGATGAGCAAATAGATCTTTGTAGCCCAATTACCGGAAAAGAAATCCATCTACCAAAGGATTCGAGACATCTTGAAACAAAACTGGGAGGTGAAGATCTACCACATCCTGCGTGAAGTGAATCAAGTAGCTTACCAATTGGCTAGAGAAGGTATCAACCGAAGCTGGGCGTTCTTGGATGGACCGGAAGCGAGCGTGCACGAGTACTACGACCTCGATATGTTAGGCACAAAATGGCCTAGAGTAGGCCTGTCAATCAAGCCGAGCGAGCCGAGCCTGGTTATGCTCACACTCGGCTTGATATTATGGGAGCTTTTGTCGTTAAGGCTTGAATTTCTACGAGCTTTGTTTTCCAAAGCTCGGGCTCAGCTTGAAAAATTATACAAGCTTCGAGCCGAGCCCATGCCGGCCCAAATTTATTCATTTTTTTTTCAAACTACAAGTAATAAAGTAAATATAATATCTAAATTAACAAAAAAATAAATAAATAAATAACAGTGCACTAATGATTAAAAGAATTGACATCATCCATGCTCTAATGACAAATTATAAAACTTAAATTTCGCAAAGTCGGAAATCTATAATAAATAAAGTAAATTGTATCGCCTCTTGTTAGCTTTCCAATCCAATTCTCTTGCACCAAAACACAAATAAGAATTTATACATCAGAAAATCCATCAACACTTGAAAAATAGATTCCTTTAAAAAATTATGAATAATGAATTAACTATACAGAAAAATAATCAAGAAATTATCTTACAAATTGTAAGGCTTATCTTATAGAAAAAAGAATCTCATTCAATTTTCTACTCGTCACAACAATAAGTTGAAATATCTCTCTAGATACATTTTCCATATATTATTTAAGATTGAAAAATATTAAATATATATTTGTTTGTTTTACTTACAAGAAAACTGCTTGTGAGTGATAAGGACTATGATGAACAACAACCTTTTGAAGACGAAACCTAGCAGGAACAGCCCACGACTTTCAATCTCAATTTATGTACGTGATTCATTTATTTTTATTAGAAAAGACATAGGAGTCTTAGAGTTAGATATGGAGTTTCTTACTTGTTTCAATTATTTATAAACTAATGCGTTGTATAATGAAAATTTTTGGAATTACATGGTGATTGATCATTTTAAGGATTATTTTTCCTAATTTATAATATTGAAATTCTCCATTCAATTTGGAATTCTTGACATATTATTAAATATTATGTGTGTGTGTGTATATTTATATTTATGAGCCCGAGCCTAATTCAAGCCGAGCGCACCTCTGCTCACGCTCGACTTGAATTCCTTAACCTTCGGCTCTAGTCCGGCTTGGGCTCGGCTCGTATAAAGCTCGGTTTGAAAATTACCAAGCTGAGGTTACGAGCTTCAAACCGGTTTGGGCTCATTGACAGTCCTAGCCTAGATTAATGACTATTAGCCTGAGTTTGTCGAGTTGGAGTGAATAGGGTACCCCTTCTCTCATAAAAAAAAAAAAAAGAATCCGAACTCTTCTTCCTAAACTTATCTCTCCTTTCCGAAATGCTTTCATCCCTGAGGAACCACAGAAAAAATATAATTGCGCACGAAATGTTTCATTCCATTAAAATACGCAAAGACAATTGGGTACATGGCCTTAAAGCCAGACCTTGAAAAAGCGTATTGACAAAATTGATTGGAATTTTTTAGAATATGCTCTAACCCGATTTAATTTTCCCATGTGGATACTACAAAAAATCATGAACTGTGTCAGATCAGTAACCTTCACCGTCAAATTAATAGAGTTGCCTCAAAATGTTGGAAACCCATAAAGGGTTTACGGGAGATCCGCTTTCACCCTACCTTTTCATCCTCGGCCTTGAACTTTTCATAAAAAAAAAATAAAATTTAAGCCTTTTAGACCTGCAAGAGGAGGCCCAAGTATCTCGATCCTCTGTTTTGCCGATGACTGCCTTATCTTCATTAAAAAAAATGTTCTCATTTCTGAGAAAAAAAACATGTTTTATATTTATACGAAAAAAATCACAATTTTGGTACCGTAGGATAAAGCTAGTTCGCAATTGTACCACACTTTTCACTTTTCTCACTTTTGGTATCAAATTAGTTTTTTTTTTCCCTCACTTTGGGTACCAACGTTAGTAACTTAATGGAATTTGACATGTGCATTACTTTTTGGCTTTTGGGGGAAAGGTACTGTTTGAGGCTGATTTGGAAGGAAAGAAATTGGTTAAACAGGTCAAATTTGACCAATTTGGTCTTTTTAAGGCCAATTTTTTGAGTTTTCTCTCATTTGAACTCAAATTCCCAATTTTTTCATCAAATAACCATTTCTTCTTCCTAGAGCAGAGGTACATGAAAGTGAAATACAATGCTATTGTGGGAGGAAACTTTATTTGTGGACGTCAAAAACCGTCGGGAACCCTATTTTGAAGATTCCACATTTGTGTTTATGGCACTAGGGGATGTGTAAATTCTTCTCTTGGTATGGCACCATATGCTCCAAGGGCTTTTTATGTGATATCCGATCTCCAACAATATATGAGAGTTGGAGAATCAAATTGTTTCAAATAAGCAACCTACCTTCAGAATGGGTTCTCGTTGATTTTTGACGTCCACAGATAAAGTTACTTCCCGCACTAGCATTGCATTTCACCATTTTGTCTGCTACTACCTCTGCTCGAAGAAGAAAAATAGGAAGAAGCCATGGTTTTTTGAAGAAAAACTTGGAAAGTTTGAGCTCAAATGAGCAAAAACGCAAAAAAATTGGTCTTGAAAGGACCGAAATAGTCAAATTTAACCTTTTTAACCCATTTTTTCCCTTCAAATCAGTCCCAAACAGTACATTTTTCCCTCAAAGCCAAAAAGTAAAGGACATGTGCCTTGCACATGTCAAATTCTGTCAAGTTACTACCGATTGTACTCAAAGTGAGAAAAAAAACTAATTTAGTACCAAAAGTGAGACAAGCGAAAATCGCAGTACCAATTGCGAACTAGCTCCATCCTATGCTACCAAAATTGCGATTTTTCCTATGTATAGAAAAAACATGTTTATGATTTATATATAAAGGGCTATGAGATTTGGCTTATATAATGATTTGATTTAGTTTGATCACTAATGTCTCGCTCCCCGCTAGGCCGAACTCAAATGTAATTTACAAAAGGAGTGAATTATACTTGTCATATAATTGGTGGCTCTTTCACTTTTTTTTGTGAAATACCAAGGTTTGGCCAAGCTGAGAGTGAGTTAGAAATCCCATCAATTAGACAAAATCTCAATGAAAATATTATTCTGTTTGAAGCGTAATTACAGTACTGTCTATTTATTTGTGGCCCATAACAAACACACTCCTCCTATAATAAAATCTTACATTTACCCCCTCTGACTAACGACCGTTACTCAAACGTGACATAAAGTGTAAAATGTCAATTTTACCCTTGTTTAAAAAAATTAAAAAATAAAAAAAGTTAACTACATTAACACCCTTCTTATTTTGTTTAATTACAATGCAATCCGCTTTATTGGATCATGTGACAGTCTGACAGACACTCCCCTCATATAATTAAAGCCTACATTCACCCCCTACGACTAACTTCCGCTACTTTTTTTCCTTTTTTTTATATTAACTTTTTAACTTTTCTATTTTTATTATAACCTTATATTGTTTTCTTTCAACTTTTTTTTCAATTAATTAGTAATTGATTTCATATTGTTTTTGGCAACTTACTAATTTAGATCTATCCGAATTGAATTATGATTCTGTCCCAAATAAATCAAAATTCAGTATATGTTTTCATTTAAAAAAAATTATTGAATTGCCATAAATCGAATTTGCATTTTATTATTAAGATGTTAGCCAATCTTTACGAAATGATTTATTTAAGATTAAATCTAAAGTTACAAATATATCATCTTTATTATGAATAATTACATTCGTCCCCTTAAAGCCAAAATAAAAAAATTAGAAAATACTTTTTAATGATGTCAGCAAATTCGGTTAGTTCTTTCACGAGAGGGGGCGATTGTAATATTTTATTATAAGAGGGGATTATTTGTCATGTGTGGCTTGCATGCTGCAAAATATAAAGATAAAAAGTAAAAGATATTTTTGGTCTAATTTACTTCACAATATTCATAGAAAATACAGAGTCAATTAAACTTTTTCTTGCCTTCACCGTAGCAAATGTAAGATAGGCTTCATCATTCTTGTATCTCTCCGAGTATTTACAAATGATAAATTATTCTTCAATTTCGCATGATCAAATAAATTATATAGAGCATTTCTAGACCGCGTCTGGAATTAGGTAAACCGACCCAGCAACTTGACCATCGACGGTCCAAGGCCACCATTCACCATCAACTGTGAGATTGAGAGCACGTATTCATTTCAAAGTACTCATGTAAGGTATGACCAGATTGTGATAACCACTAAAACGAAGAGGTTATTATTGAAAAAACATTGTTAGGCTTATATTTTATGAACAACGAGAAAAATAGTTAAAACTAAATTGCAGACATCATATAAGCCATTGGTATTTATTTAGCAAGTAGCTAATGTGATCACTCACCTATATGCCAAAACTTGATAGCCTTTCTCATTGGGAAGTTGATGATCGATTCAAAATCGAACCCTAATTGGTACGCAGTGGAATTAAAATAGAGACCTAACTCTTATGCGCACATGCATGACATCAAAAAAAATTAAATCATATATACTATGACTAAAGTAATTAATTAAACACTTTAATTAATAATAATTATTATTACTATTGCCTAATTATAGCTAACAATTAAAAGACTACTTAATTAAACACTTTAATTAAAAAATAATTATTTGCATCACTATAAAAGCAATAATAAATAAACAAGAGAACATACCTTACACCGAAGATTAGAACTCGCCGGTAGAAACTGCAAATACTCCTTCTTCTTGAAGGAATCAGAGCTCGTTCTCTGCAAAGCCTTCTTCGCAATGCCTCAACAAACTCGGAAAGTGTGGGCTCCAAAAAAAATACTACTAAAAATAAAACTCCTTAAAAGGAATTTTATTTTCTTGAGGCTAGCTTGTTCTTGTAGTAAAATATTACTTTGAGAACTACTTATGCCTCCTTTTTTAAGTTGTATCTTTGAACTTACCTATAAACCCCTTTATATAGGGATGTCAAGGGATGAAAAATTAGTAACTTTCCAATGTGGGATCAAAACTTGGTTAAAATTCTATGTGGGATGAAAAGGAAAGAAAAAAAAACAAGGGGCAGGGGCAGTCAAATATTGCTAGCTGCCAGCTAACACGCGCGTGTGGCGCATGCGCCAGCTGGCGGCCAGCATGCTGGTGGCGCTGACACGCGCGTGCAGCACACGAGCCAACAACCTTTTTTTTTTTAATTTTAATTTTCTTTTTCCGTTTGTTTAATCAAGTGCTATTCATTAAATAACTATTTAATCAAATATCTTTTCCAAACATATTTCCCACATTAATTTCTCATCTAACTTCAAACTTATCAATTTAATGGATTCTTTAGCATTTATTTTGTTGAGTTTCAATTTGAGGTTTGCGAAGGGACCCTAGGGAAAATTAATTTTAGCTCCAAGTAGATTAAATCAAATTATCATCACATGATAATATTTAATACCACTTAACAATACTTAATTCTACTAAATAAATATTGTTGCACTCTAAAGTTAACTTCAATTTATTCTTGAGTTCCCATTCTTTCGTAAAGAAATATTTCATTAACTCCTCTATTGAAATATCCGTGAAGAAATAAAATTAAAACTACTATCATTTTATTTTTCACATCTTATCCTATAATGCTCAATTTGCTTCTTATCAACTTTCCAAATGAAAAACTATTTTTGATATAATTTTAGTGACACTTCATTCGAAATACTTTGGCCAAAGTTTTAGAAAAGTTGAACATTGCAAATCCATTATAGGGGATATCTCCTATCTTTCATGGAGATTATAGATTCCACATGAATACCCTTTCTAATCACATTTTTATGTCATTACCCAATGTATAAAGTATATTGGTCACCAAAGACCTCACTTCTGAATACATCAAAGCAATGTACACTAGATGCATTAGTACACGACAATCATAGGATTAAGAGTTATGGCTTCAAATTATTTATTTTCGATAGTAGTCAAAATGAATAATTTGATTGGTCCAGTTCAGTGTTTCAATCTCATTAATTTACACGAATATACTATATATGGAATCCCTATTCCCATGATTAAGACAAATCATCAATTATAGCATATTATAGTCTTTAGCAGATAAGACGCACATTCTTATCACCGACTACAACCCATTTATAATAACATATGATATACATAATCCAAGTTTCTTATGGAACATCACTTCCATTTGGATTCTCATATGTAATTATGGACTATGCTTATCTCATAGAACATTTAATAATACTCATAACTTATAATATATAATTTATTTATTCATAATAAACACATTAAATAATTGGATTTTAGGGCACATCCCTAACATGCATGTCACGTTGAAGCTATCTCCGTGTTTACGATTGAAGTCATCCAATCCTGCGTTCCATTCAATTGCTCTTTTCACTTTCGCTCTATTTGGTTCAAGGAAATTGCTAAGGAAAGGAAAAGAAAACACAAGAAAAATCATTTTACATTATTTGGTTACTAGAGAAAAGGAAAAGGAAAAGAAAATAGGAGAGAAGATCTAATACCAATTTGAAAAAATTCCATTTCCCTACTGAGGAAAATGGTGGGAAAAGAATATGGTATTCTCATTTCCCTAGCAATTTCTTGGAACCAAATAGTGTTAGGCTCATGGTTCAAAGTATCGGTCGATATCTGATGATATCGACCTATCATAACCGGATAGGACCCCTCCGATCCGATAAATTCCGGCGATACGGTTTGTTACGGGTTGGGTATGGTATCGTTGATATTATCGGATATCGGCCAATAATATCGACAATATCATGATAATGTCGGATTATATCGATAATATCGGCCGATTTTCTATTTTGAAGGAAATATGTTGCTGTTTGAAGGAAAAACTGTTGGGATCCTTTTGACGAAGACAAAGCAAAAGAGAATATGTTGCTTTTCTTTTCCTTTTTTAGAGAATAGGTTTGCTTTCTTTGGTATGAATAGGCGTGGAGTGAATAGGTTTGCTTTTCTTTTTCTTTTAGACAGGTACACTTCATCAATTTGAGAACGAGCTTGGAGGCACTTGGAGTAGGATTTGGAAGGATCATGTCATTGGCATCATGCGCTTTCTTGTATTCATATATAAAATTTTATAACAAACTAAGTGCATTCACGTCTTATTTCTATGCATTAATTTTTTCAGCGAATAGAATGATATATTTAGTTTCATTGATGGTTGATGTAGTAAATACTTTTAATATGTATTAAAAACTAACAATTTGTATTATTTACATTTTTCTTTAATTCTACTAATTTTTTTAGAATTTTTGGAGCATTTTATAAGGGAAAATTTCACTTTTGGTCCCATAACTTAGGCTTTTTTCAATTTTGGTCCCATTGTTTACGAGTTTATCACATTGTATCCCATAATTTGCAATTTTTTATCAATTTTGGTCCCATTAACGATTTCCGTCCAAAAATTAACAGAGTTGACTTGTGCTCCATTAGTCAAATCTTAATAAAAAAAAAATCCTAAAAATCTATTTTTTATTTTTTTATTATTTTCCATTTTTTATTTTTATTTTTATTTTTCCTTTTTCTTCTTCATCTTCTTCCCCAAAAATTATACCCTAAACCCTAATTTTTAATCTCTACACCAAATCCATACCCAACATCATAAACACCACCTTTCCCCCACCTCTAGTGCCGCCGTCACCGACTTGCTGCACCGCTGCCACCACCCTCGAGCAATCGTCGCTGCCACCACCTTTCTCACCACCAAATCTGCCGCCACCACCATTTTCACCCCCAAATCCGCCGCCCACCATCACCAATCTCACCCTCCACACCCCCGCAGCTGCCACCCTCACCAATCGCCGCCCCCACCACCCTCATCACCCCCAAATCCGCTTCCACCACCACCAATCTCACCCCCCACATCCCCGCAGTTGCCACCCCCACCACCCTCATCACCCCCAAATCCGCTTCCACCACCACCAATCTCACCCCCCACACCCCCGCAGCTGCCACCCTCACCAATCGCCGCCGCCACCACCCTCATTACCCCAAATCCGCTTCCACCACCACCAATCTCATATGTATAGACACACACATAGATATATATATAATATGTATATGTACACACACAAAATTATATAATATATTATATATAAAAATTAAATTTAAAAAAAAAACTAAAAGTCACTGTTCATCGTCTGAGAAGACGATGAACAGTGACTATGAACAGTAACCAATATAAAAATTAATTTTTTTCTTTATTTATTTATATATATATATATAATTACTCATAAAAAAAATTGGCTTTTCACTAACTGACACGTGGCTTCTCCGTTAGAAATTAACGGAAATTGACGGATGAGACCAAAATTGAGAAAAAATACAAATTATGGGATATAATGTGATAAACCCATAAACAATGAGATCAAAATTGAAAAAAGCCTAAGTTATGGGACCAAAAGTGAAATTTTTCCATTTTATAATGTTTTTGTATCGTATCGCCCGATAATATCCCGATACGTTGCGACCGATATGAAACAACACCCCTCAATATTATCACCGATACCGCGACTTTGAACCATGGAGAAACAATTTACTAGAATTTCCTCCATCAACCCACTCAAGAAGCAATTTACAACATCATATTAATAAATGTTCCTGCAATTTCAGATTCCGTCGGATTGGTTCGAATAATGAACTAATCCTATTTGTTTCAGTTTTGTTAATTCCGGGGTTGGGTTATGGACAAACCTGGATCTTCAATGCATGTACATATTCCTTCCATTTCGGAGGATGGCGAGTCAATCTTACCCGTATTGAATCTTATACCATTGTATTGCCCTTCTCTCCATATGCATCAGTGCGATTTCTACCTTTGACCATTCAGTTGTGCGATTTATCTAAAAAATGGACTCACATCGATACAACCATTTCATAGCATTTTCACTATGAAACTTCGGTAGTTCAACCACGGAACACTTGGTGGGTGACTCATGTAAAGGCCATTTTGCCCAGCTTTTGGAACACAAAAAATTGTGTTTGGACTCTTAACCGCTATTGTTGGTGTGCTTGCCCCTCTTTCCGATAATCCCGTTTGGACATTTTTTGCGTTACAAAATCACATTTTGAAAAAACTGAAAATTCTGGCTTTTGCCATAATCAATTCTGCAAGAATTAATTATCCTATAAATCAATTACGCAAAGATGGGCCAAATTCACCCATAATGAATGTTGCAGAAAATTGAAGTGAGATTTTGGTTGCTGTTCTCCTTTATTCATAGAAATTGTGCCAATCGTCCCCTTAATTTCTGCCAATGATTGATTCCATTTCTCAGATTTCACACTGGGAAAAAATTCTTTAAGCTCGAGAACATCTTCATGCAGCGATTTAGTATCAATTTTGTTTGTCATCTTTGTTCAAACAGCCGAATCCAAGGATCCACGACACCGAATTGATACGTCTTATTCAATTAATGGGAGAAGTACCGAAATTTCCCGATTAACTGCCGTGATTACGCTGGCGATCGAATGAATGAATCAACCACGGAGCAATAAATGCATGAACAGTGAAGTGAGAGAGAGCACAAAGAAGAAGTTAACAAAAATGTTATTTCCCTCAACTGATTTCAGTTTCAGAGGGAAGATGATTTAAATCTTATTCACTCAGCTAACAACTATCAGACGGTGCCAATTGGATGCCGGAAAACACTTGTATAGATCGAGTTTTGGGTCCCACTTATACAGCTTGTGGATGTAAAAAAGACAAGTTACTTATTTTTTAGTTCAAAATTATATATTAAGTGATGTGTCTTTTTCACATCTAAAAGGTGTATGGGTCGGGCCCAAGACCCGGTCTATTAAAATGTTTTTCTTCTTCTTCAATAATTCTGCACGTGACATCTATTAAAATCGGACGTCACATCTCGGGCCTGTAGGTGGTATGATGTGGTGGATCTGGGGGCTGGATGGGCTGAAATGAGAAGCAAGTTTTTTTCGTTTTTTTTTTTTTGTAATTTTTAAATATAATAATTTAAGATATTGTTTGATTGTAATATTTTTAAATTTAAGAAACTTTTTATCTTATGCAATTTCCACCTGGCATTTTTTTCCCATTTGTTAATAGGTATTTGTCCACTTGGCATTTCTTTTCATGTTAGTAAGTTGCACATCAACCCAATTGGTCGGAAAATTGAAAAATCCATCAAGTTTGATTGGTTACGTGTTGCGGTGAAATTGAAAATTTCGGCCAAGGTTAGTGTCCTTATTTTGCTAATGTCAATCAAAAAAAGACCAAAATTACCGACCCCTAATTTACAGGATGAATTTTGCAATTTTAACACAAATCATTATCGGAATTTAGAAGTTTCCTTGTACCCATATTTGGCACCAAAATAAAAAAAAAATCGTGTAAAAATACTAGGGCTCTGTATGGTTAGAAATTTAGAAAATATTTTCATTTTTTGGATCACCAAAAAATGAAAATACACAATTCAAGCCAAATTTTGCAGAAAATACTCAAATTTTAAATACTATTACACAATTCCATATATAACAACCAATCATTTCATCATTTCAATCACTTCACAATTTTTCATCATTATTTATATTATCCCACTATCCAACTCATTCTCTTTCTTAATTTATCATATTTTATATAATAAAAAATTCATATTCAAATTTTCAAATATTCCAATTATTATTATTAAATAATATATAATTCGAATAATAGGAAAAAAATATTTTTAAAAAAGTACGAAAATGCACATTACATATCTTTTATAATGTTATTTTAAATTTGAAATTTATATTAAAATTATTATATTATTAATTGAATATTATTTATTTAAAAAGCACAAAAGTGAATAATTTATCAAAATTTTAATTATTGTCAACTAATAATTCAAATTCATTTTTTCATAGTGTAAAAGTAAGTACTAGCAATATATCTTACAAAATAATATGTAAATAAGCCGTATTTATTCTCCCGAATAATTTATTTCGCATTGTACTTATATACACATAAATTCGTTTATTTTCGTTCTCATATTTGTTAATCGATTTTTTCCTTGTAACTTTCGTCAAAAATTCATAATAAATACCAACTGAACCTGGATTGTTTCATTTTGGTACTAGCTTGGTACTTATTAGGGGTGCCCACGAGCCGAGCTCGAGCCAAGTCTCGCTGAATTTCTCGGCTCGAGTTCGAGCCAAGATTTTATATAACATTATATGGAAGATGAAAATAATTTTCCTTGATCAAATTGAAAATAAAATATTATATGTAAATGGAAAAAGAAATATAGAACTAGTTATGCTCCAATCAAATTAAGTACACATTTCATAAAAAAATATTATATGGAGCACATCACACTTTTATATTTGTCCAATGCGAATTGTATAAGCACACTAACTATTACAAATATAGACGATCAAAACTCAATTTTCTTAAATTTTTAAAACATAAAATTGAAAAGAAAACATGAAATGGAAAAAAGATAGAAATCAAAAACTAAAAAGAAACAAAAGAAATAAAAAGGTGACAAAAGAAAAAAAAACTAAGAAGAAACTCTACGGCACAGCATAGGAAGCTCCCCCTCCCCCCCTCCTCTCCCTCTCTTCTTTTAAATTTTTTCTTTATTTTTTTGTATAAAATATATATTATATATGTGTAAATACACATACATATTACTTTATACATAATCCATAACCCTATTCATCAAAAATATTATTCTAATATCTTTTTCCCCATTGTCATTACATTCATAACTAACTCAATCATTTCATATATCAAATTTTAATAAAAATCAACTTTATATCACATCTATATTACTTTCAATCATATTCTAAAAATACATCCAAACAAACAATAAAGTCAACATTTTCACACGAATTTCTATAATACACATTCCCCCAAAAAACACTCAGGATTCATTTTCGTACATTCAACTGAAACGATAAAATTTCAAGATCATCCTATACATAGCCAACTTGTCTTGCAACTCTTTTACCATGTCAGAATTTAAAATCCCAAACATCTTCATTATCGATTTCTTTCGTATAAAATGTTCTTGTAAAAATCTCACTTTATTCAACATTTGTTGCAGCTAAATTTAATTGACGATAACTAAATCACTAAATGCTTAGAATTAATTGGGACAAATTTAAATAAACTACGATAGCTTAAATTGATGAAAAAAAATCATCAAAAACGATCGGGAAAAAAGTGCTCTCATTTACGAGAAAAACATGTTTAGGATTTAGAAAGGGTTATTAGAATTATCTAATGGAAGTTCAGATCTCCTCTTGCAAACTGTGTTGTAATCTCCTATTGCACTTCAGATCTCCTCTTGCAAACTGTGTTGTAATCTCCTATTGCACTTCATATAAAAACGTCATATGAGCTAAAGGGAGATGTTATCTACTGGTTTTGATTTAGTTTCTTTATGAATTGGGCTCCTCTTCTATTCACTTTTCCACCAATTGTGTCCAATACGCTCTCATAGATGACACATCATAAAGGACTTGATTCAATAATTTATACTTAACACAAGTTATATATTTAGTATTTTTTAAAAAAAAATTTAGACGAAGAGGTTAGGGTAACCCGATAAACCCGAACCGATAGTTTTTAATCATAGGTCCTAAGACCTTACAAGACTCCAAATAAGGAGACAAATCACAATTTGTGACGGCCTAGAATTGAACCCAGGACCTCCAACATGAAAGTGAAAACTGATACCGACAAACAAGCTTTGAGTTATATTTAGTATTCTTTAAAAGAGAAAAACTTGCAATTATATCTCCTAAAATCTTCTCATTCTCTCTCCTTCAATCACATTAAACACATATGGATACAGGAATTAAATTTTCAAATTCAAATGGACATACAAAATGACACTCTCAAATACCGGTTAACATAATGAATGGAATTTTACATCACGAAAAATTTAGAAATTAGATTCAATGATTAAAGAAGGTGTTATTGAAAAAAAAAAGGGGGTCTTTTTTTTCCCCTTGTGTGTGTGTGGTTTTAGTAGGAAGAATAATAAAGGAAGATGTAATTTTCCATCAAATAATGATATATATATGTTAACAATCTTAGCCCCCTTCTTCAGATTCTTAACGAAAATAATGGATAATGTGGCAGGCGTTTGTCAGCTTTCATCATGACTACCAAATACAGATTTCCAAACACGGAATTACACGTGATAAAAAATGTTGTTACTCATAATCTCAGTTACAGAATGTGCCAGAATGGTACAATAATTATATGGTACTGACCTCTAACTCCGATTTATAGATTGTATAAAGAGAACCATCTTTTAATCATTGCAAAACATTCTTTAGGTTTGTACTCTGGCGCTGTATGACCTGCACCCTGCAAAATAAAACAATAAAAAATTAAAAGACATATTTCGTCTAGTTTACATCACAATATGCATAGAAAATGCAGAGTCAATTAAACTTGTACTTGCCTTCACCGTAGCAAATGTGAGATAGGCTTCATTATTCTTGTATCTCTCCGTGTATCTACAAGTGATAAATTATAATTCAATTCGCATGGTCAAATAAATTATAAAGAGCATTTCTACACCGGATCTCCAATTCGAAAAACCAACCCTGCAACTTGACCATCAACGGTCCAAGGCCTCCATTCATCATCAACCGTGAGATTGAGAGCATGTATCCATTTTAAAGTACTCATGTAAGGTATGCGCAAGTCGTGATCACCACTGAAACGAAGAGGGTATTTTTGGAAAAACATTGTTAGGCTTAAATTTTATGAAAAATGAGAAAAATAGTTAAAACTAAATTGCAGACATCATATAAGCCATAGATATTTATTTAGCAAGTAGCTAATGTGATCACTCACCTATATGCCAAAACTTGATAGCCTTTCTCACTGAGAAGTTGATGATATTTGAATACACTTTCCACATCTTTTTCATAGGATATGCTATTATTGCATCTTTGCCACTCTTGTTTTGTTCCCTGCTTGTCAAACAACATTACATTAAGAAAATAATTTCCTTCTCTGTTGAATATGAATCACGGGTTTTAGCGAGGCAGAGGAAATGTCTGAAAAATAAAGCACAAAATTACATTATTTGAAGTCATTAATCGAAGGTCCAAACATAGAGCATTCTAGTAGGGAATAATTCGCTATACGTACAATATAAAAAAGTATTCTAGATCCGAGACGTATCTATTTGTCCATGTACCTTTCTGATGTGAAGAGCTTCTTGGACAGTTTCATCATTTGCCCAAACATACGAGGTTGCATAGTTATGATCCTGTAAAACAGATAAGTTTGCCCTTCAAAAATTACCTCCAACCATTTTAATTGTATTATATATCTTATGTGTGCATTTGACGCTGTCTATCTCCATCGGATAATTCTATGTCAGTTCAAGTCCAATTATCCGAGTGTGTATTTTATGTTTATCTCTTTCACAATGTGTGCAGCAATATACTTTATTGTATGAGAGAGACATACACTAGGACCACTGGACTTGGTCTAACATAGATTTTTCCATCTCCGTGTCATGTTCCATTCCATTGCTCTCTTCACATCGGATTGGATAACTTCATCTCCAGACATGGAGCTAAACCACATGACATTTATTAGATCAAGAGGCTGAAATTTACACGGCACCATGTTCCCTCTTGTTTGGACAAAAGGAAAAGGTCGATCGGATCGTCTATTACGAGTGTTTGGCCCCATTGTAGATCATCACGTTTTGGTGATATGGTTAAGCAATTTGGCTCAAGAATGTGATTGCCGCGGATAAGTTTCGTGCACTGCATTTGATTGTAGAGTAAATTACATAGATGTTGGGGTGTGAGACCCTAATTGCCAAAAACATATTAAATAAAAGCACATTACAATGTTACCTTTATCAATAAAAATAAATTATAATTTTACACTGCGATTTTGGAGTTGTCAGAATATAACAGACGGTGTTTTGGCAATTTGTTGAACTTTTTGGTCTCTAATTCCTTTTTGGTTTTGAAGATTGGCAAGGAATTTAATTAATCATTAGTTCTCGTTTATTCCTTGTGCAGGTTTATGGCAAGTAACTATTCTACAAATATAGAAAAGGGAAGTATCTAAAATGTAATTTACATAATTGAGTTTCATATATTACATAATTTACAGAACATCAAAGACTCATGGTAGTTACTCAACAAGTTATGTATACATATAATTATGCCTTGACTTATATCCTAAGACCATCGGAAATGTCCAAAATACAAAGTCAAATGACACGTAAGAACAAGATAAGAAAAAGTAATTTTACCTCTCTAATAAGTCGAAGAGCGTAAAGGCATTGTACATTATTTGGATCCGGACTCACATAATGCCCTCGACAGCTGCTTTTCGCCAGCTAAAATTTTTAAATTACATATTATGTCCATGTTATCCAATATGAAACTCATCACTTTATTATGTGTCACTGAACTTATTGTGTTGAAGATATTCATCAAAAGGGAATAAAACTACCTCATAGTATTCATCTGATATGAGTGCCATTCTGTGAGCATACGGAATCCTTTCATTATTATCCTTCTTTTCATCGGTTAGTGGATTGCCAACAACGTACCCTTGGAGTGACATTCGTGGCTGAAGTCCAGCTTCGTTACCTGCATCCATCTCAACTTAATATTGCAATGAGGGGATAATTGCATGCTCACCCCGTCGCTTATAAGATAATTAACATTAGCCCCTTGGTTTTGCAAATTTCAAGACACCCCCTGTCAGATTCTGACAACTCGAAAAATAGAAAGTAAAATTGTAATTTGTTTTTACTCATAGGAGAAGTTATGCTAATTTCTCAAATCTTAGGTATTTTTCGTAGTTAGAGTCACTTCTATAAATATCTACTCTATATAATTCAAAGTCTATAATCTTAAATATACCACCTTCTGCTATTTCCAGCGCAACCATGGGAATAATTTTGCCTCCGTAAGAGTCACCAACAACATACAAACGGTTTTTCAGAAACGTCGGGTGATTCAACAACCACTGCATTTCACCAATATGCTTTTGATTTTAAGATAAATTCTTAAAATTACACTAAAAATTAGATAAAAGTTCTTTTGTATTACCTTTCTCAGAAAGGCGTAATTTTGTTTT
Organism: Buddleja alternifolia; assembly: GCA_019426215.1. NCBI lineage: Eukaryota > Viridiplantae > Streptophyta > Magnoliopsida > Lamiales > Scrophulariaceae > Buddleja > Buddleja alternifolia. The sequence goes on from CM033404.1 coordinate 5,749,965, forward strand.
GCCGATTTAGTATCATTGGATGCGTACCCTTGTGATGTGGTCGCGTAGGAGAATCCAGTACCGACAGGGGAATCTATGAATATAATATTGGCAATCTAAAAAATCATATAACTTTTTTTAGTAAAATCGGTTCCAGGATACAGGTAAAACTAGGATTTATTGGCCTAAAGAACATCAAAAGGTTGCAAGTCAATCAATTGATCAAGCAAGACATTATAGATGTTTCTTACCTTTGTCCATGAATATGGATTTATAGTGAAAGAAGGTAAACTTCCATCAAATGTTGCATAATCGAAAGTCATCGGACCTATTTATAATACACAAAAATCGAAGCAAATTAATCAAAGTACTATGATTAAGCTCATTCAATGCATTAGTAATAAAAATCTGATTATTATTTTGGTTGTGAAGCTGAAGGAGTATCCTATCGCGGGATAGTCCACCCCTAAATACCACGTTATATAATTTGGTCTTTCTAGTATGGCCTTCCTCTGATTTTCCTAACTCACGGATTTCCTAGGTATCATAGAGTCTTATTCTGACACATCGGATTCTCTCTTCCAAAATATGTTTCATCTACTATTTCTAATTCTGTTGCTACTTTCTTATGGTCGTCCCAGTTCATTCTAGGAAACCAATTAAGAAGAAAAAGAACATCATACTATATAAGTTGGTACATAAACTGAATCTTGGGACACAAGTTTACTGGATCATATTTTCTTATTCTAAGAGAAAAAAACAGGTACAAAATAACATCCGTTTTGACCTAATTTCTTGAGTTGGCCTCGATAAAATTTTAAAATGGGCTTTGAATTTTTTATAAATTAACTCAAAATTAAACACATTTTACGGAAAAAAACACGTCACAACAATCCTAAATATTACATTTTTCTCTAAAATTTTCACATCCAAACACAAATTTTTCTAAATCCTTGGTACTCACTTTTTTCACTTAGCGAGACGAGTCACGAGACGTCATCCGATCGTTCCCACTGATTTTCCCCTCCCAAGCCCCTATACTCAGAGAATTTAAGTAAATAAAAAATAAGCCAATAATGTCTTAGTCAAGTAGTAAGATTGAGGGCCGTGACTTAGAGGTCATGGATTCGATCCGTGTGAATTATTTCTATTATATAATAATTCTTTGTTTCTAATTTGTAGTTCATTGTTACTAGTTTATAATAAAAAATTGCGGATTGCGATTATTGATTCAATATCCGATGTAATGATGTAACCGTTTTATTTTTAAAAAATAAAAATAAAGAACCCACCTATTTCATAAGCGAGACCCGAAAAACCGGAGCAACCCGGCCCGCCAGTGAGCCAAAGCAACAACGGGTCCTTATGCGGGTCGCTTTCCGATTCAATGAAATAATAAAACAGCTGCACTTCATTCTTTTCTCCCACGCCAATATATCTGATCATACCAACATTTATGCAGAATAAATTATTAAATTAATTAATAATAATAACTGAAATAATAAGATATAGAAATTCTCACAAAAAAATATATATAGAATGATAAATAATAACCGACCCGGTTTCGAGTTTGAAAGGCAGAGTATCATTATAACCCGGCAGAGCTGTGATGATGGATTGTGAAGCAGCGGTGGTGTAATTAATTATGAGGAGGAGAATGAAAAGAAGCAAATAAAACAAAGATTTCATCTCTTTGTAATTGCCTTTTGTTGAGCTGTAAATACAATCGGTCTAAAATGTATTTGAGAGGAGATTTTAAAATAGAAGTACAAACATACAATTATGAAGAAAATGGTTTTTGTGTTGAAGAAAGGATAAAATAATGTGTGGAATAAGGTGAAAGGCTATGAAAGCCCCATTAAAGCATGTCGGTAGACTCTGTACCAATCATTAATTTCACTTAACACTCTTTTTGACTTGTGTCTCTCTCTCTCTCTTCGTTACATTTTGACACGTTTCTTTTTCACTATCAATAAGGTATTTTGAATTACAATGGAGAATCTACGATCGGGGAAATTTCATACCTACTCAAATAAACATCTGCCAATTGAGTTTTAAATGTTTGGATCATATATAATAAAATATTATTTCATTTTATGATATTATTATATGTATATTCAGTTGTTGATAAATATATTTGGGTATTGATCACTTTGGTAATATGAAATTTTCCAATCGATCAATACCAACATTAATTTACGAACTAGTGTGATCACTCACATGCACTTTTCAAGTAGTGGGGACAATGAAGAAGTAAGATATAAAAAATTTATGATAAATTGAGTTCAATGATTCTAATATTGATATTTTTTATAAAGTAAAATCAATTGAGTGAAAGACATAGACACACAAAATTTACACTCGTATTGAATTCGATGTGACATAGAATTGCCCGACTTAAGTATGAGGTAATTTTATATCAGATCGAGGTCGATTGTCCTAGTGTATATTTGTGTTTATCCATTTCATACATGTGTGGACCGCACACAATACATTTTATTGTGTGTGAAAGATAAACGCTAATATTATTAAACGTGACCTAGCATAGATTCTAGGCCTTTCATTGGGCGGATAATATCCAGACCTAGACCCTAGAATGGGTTCGCCTCAACTTACATTTCTTTGGCCAGGTTCGAAGGAGAGTTTAATCAAGACAGTGGTATGTCGAGAAAGTCTGTACTAGACCAAGTTTAATAATCATAGACTCCGTGTTTTAAAATCCGGCCCGGACCGACCGGCCTGACCGGAAGGACCGTCAACCGGCGTCTACAGCGGTCCGATCAATCTGTAAAACCGTCGGGCACTCAAAATCGCCCTGTTTTGCAAGAACCGCCGGACCCATCAATTGGACCGTCGAACCGAGCCGCCCGTTCACGAGTTGGTGAAACCGGTCGATCTATGAAAGAGAGACTGACCTACCTTCAGCTATCCCATTTCTGATTTCGGTTTTTGTGCAAGTTGGTTTCTAGAGATTATAATTGAAGGTGGTGAAAGAGATGAATATATACATAAAAAAAATGATGACTAAAGAAAAACAGAAGAAAAATAGATAAGAAAGGAAGCAGAGCCAGAAGCTAAAATGAGGAAGGAGAGGCACTGTGTAATTGAATGAAGGAGAAGGGTTGAGCTTAGGGAGTTAGGGTTGTTGCCTTTAATGTTTTCTTTTCATTTTTTACCCTCAGTTTCATTTTTCGGTCAAACAGAAGACCAAATGGTCTTAGGTTGGTTTATTTATATTAATTTTAAATATATGACACACATATTATATATATGATATTTATTTTCAATATGTATATATATATATATATATCTATATATTATGTTTTAGTATTTTGTAATATTATTAGTATTATAAATATTATATATTACGTAATTATGACATCACCGGTTCGATAGCGGTTGACCCGACGGTTGAATTAGTGATCCGTGACCTCGGTCACTTTTCCGGTTCAACATCCGGTTCGGGTTTCAAAACATTGGTCATAGTATCTATCTCTCTCACGCACTGAAGTGTATTATGTATGATATCTACACACAATTGTGTGAAACACAGAGTACTTACTCGAACCATTAAACTCGATTTAACATAGAATTACTCGTGATATCCTAGTGTTCAATCCGCCAATTGTGCAAACATGAAACTTCCAAACATAGTTCAAACTATCGGCCCATATTATGGACTATCCGCTGATACACATATCTTGACCAATGAGATACATCAGACGATATCTATATATCTCAGAATTTATATGCATTGCTAATAACATCCGATATCAAATTATATCACTGATATAATGATATTATCAATCGTATCAACGATTTTAATATATTATCACTCATAATTTCGAGTATCTCGGTAAAGTTACTTTAAATAATACAGTTTCTACTTATTTTTAATAAAACATGATTTGTGATACAATCTAGTGGACGTGTGTTTATATGTGTGTGTTAATAAAATAAAGATATCATTTATTTTGTTGAAGAAATATAAAAGTCTTACAAATAAAATATAGAAAACAAGAATCAATGGTACAAAAGACATAATCCAAACTCTAGCCAAGAACAACTAAAAGGAGGAAGAGTTTTGACACTAAAGTTTTGTAGACTAAAAGAAGAAGAAATGGTTGCTGCCTAGAAAGAGGCGTGAGTTGTTGTAGAGAGAGAAAAATATGATATGAATCTGATTTGGGAGCTAGCTAAATTATAAAAATGTTGCAAAAGAGCCCCTGAAATATTAGTCAACTACAAAGTTGACCCTGAGTAGTAGCAAGCTGGATGGGCCAAATTGAGGGCCTGGAGCACTTCATGTGAGCTTTATTTTAAAACTTGGTACACAAGCCCAAACACTTGTTATCTTCAACAGTATGCAGTGAAAGTTTATTCTTTATTTACTAGTAAACTTTTTTCTACGAAGCTACTTACGCACACCACTATTTCATATAATACACAATATCAGAGAGATGATCAAGGAGTGGGAGGTGAGGTTGCAATATATACCTTGGGAAGCAAATCAAGTTGCTGATTTTCTGGCCAAAGCATGGAGCTCTTGGAGGTCCCGGGTTTGAATGTGAAACCGTTGTGTGATTAGGACATAGCTGGCAGGCGATGGCCAAAAGAGATGACTATTGGTCTAGGTTTGTCGGATTAAATAGCTAGGGTATCCCCTTCATTAGAGAAAAAAAAAGAAGAAATTCATGTTGGACAATTACATTATATGTATAGATGTATCCATATCTAATGCACTTTTTTTTCATAATATACCAACAAGTAGAAACTACGTTATTTAAATCTTCTACAATTTCACATATTTTTTAGAATTTTTTAAGCATCATATAATATATTTAGTTCGTATTGTAAATTGCGGCATAGTAAATTGATGAAATTTTTTTAAAGATGTTGTAGAGAAAATGGAATGATATACCAAAAATGGCTAAAATAGGTTTTTATACTCGATCGGTCGTTAGTACTATTTAACCTCTAATAATTAAAGGATTTAAACAAGGTAACTGGCTCGTAGATATCGTTGTTTGCACTAGATGCCCCTAACGAGTCCCGAAATTGCAAAACACTACAAGATCCGCGTATTTCTTCTAACTCGGGTCGGACCAATCCATGACCCGACCCTACGGGGTACAATCCTGACTGCTCCTTAAGGGCATGTGGCATCATCCTAGGGAGAGCTCCAGCTGGCAAAACAGTATTTGTCCAGCGGATGAACACTATAAATACTCGCATTTATTGAGAATAAAGGGACTGGAATCTAAGTAATAAATACAATCGTAAGTTTAGTCGTACATTCGTTATTAAAGCTAAAACTTGACAGTACGATCTCATCACATATAAATTTGGATTAGTTTGTATACAAATTAATGATACAAAAGGTGAATTATACATGATATTGGAAATACGTTAGACTTGATCCCCGAGAGGTACATAGGTAGCTTGGTAGCCCGAGTGCAGTCTATAATCTTTATTTGTTTGTATTTAATTTGTTTACGAAGTCATCCTAACTGAGTAAAGGTAGGGTTAATTTTCGACGTAGATCAGGAATAGTGATTGTGATTTACTAGAAATGTGTATAGGATTTAGTTTGATCACTATGTGCATCTTTCTTTTAGGGTATTATAATTAGACGGCAAGGCTAAGAAAATAAACTTTTTTAAGGGGCATTATTTTCTAAACTCAGGAATCAAATTAACATTTCAATAAACGATTTAGAAGATAGAAACAGCTACATTATGTAAAAATCAAAAGAATGGTCAAATGGACTTGCAAAAATGACATATATTATTAAGGGCTTGTCTTACATAAACGTGACGTAACATGTGAAATTTACCAATTCATTTATATATATATAAGTTAATAGATACAGGGACTACCAACATAACAATCCTCCTAACTGGTTAAATACGAAACCAAAACAAGTGAAAAATATTATGGCTATGTTTGGTTATGTTTTGGGATGATATTTTGGTGAGAATTATTGATGAGAAATTTATAGGGACACGTGCGTGTTTGGTTTTATTTTGAAAGTTAGTTTTTGGGTGTTTTTTTTTTTATGAGATAATGTTTGATTTTGTTTCTAAAGGGAACAAAAGTTACTGTAGTAGTCAAATCATGAAACTTTTGTCTGTTAGAGAGGAGAGAGAAGAGAGAGAACACATAGAGAGGGGTATGAGGACAAAGTAGGTGTAGAAAGATGGAAAATAATTATTATGTTTTTTTTGGAGAAAAAAAGTAGTGTAGTTTTTACCAAATATTTTGTGAACCAAACATGATTTGGTGAGAATTTTAGACCAAACATAACCAAACATTGACATACTCTCTCTTTTGGTGGTTGTATTTTACAGGGTACATTTATATATATATATAGGATACAAATCTAAAAAAATTTCCCAATAGTTAAATGGTGACTCTCTATATCCTCACTATAGATATCATATGTGAATCTAAATCCAAAAAAGTTCCACTCATTCTGAACCTTTTTTTTTTTTTGAATCATTATTGAAGAAAGTTGTAAGCTTTTGTGCGTTTGGAAAAAGAATATGCACCTAGATTAGATTCTCATTCTTCTTCTTCTTCTTCTCTCTTTTTTTTCTTTTTTTAATTCGGGTCAGCTACATTGTGCTGAGGGTGTATGATATCTAAAACTGTACAATAAACTCTGCTTTTTTGTGGAAAATCGAATCCTTCAGTTGTTTGATTTTAGAGATGCTAAAGGCTAATTAATATGAAGTCAGGAGAAGCTAGCCCCAAGAACAGACCAAAATACGGTGAAGGATTTTGTATAATAAGTTGAAATGTCAGATTAAATGAAGAGACTCCAGATTGTGCTATGTACTTGGCTCTATTTTACACCAAAATTTTACGCTAGACCAACTACAATGTCTCTAGTTTTTATCTCTCACACACATTAAGGTGTATTGTGTATAGTTTCCCATATATAGTTGTGTGAAAAAAATAAACTCAGAATACACATTCAAACCATTGGACTCGATCTGACGTATAATTACCCTTTAACATGTTAAGATATAATTAGCTTATTTAGCTTATTTATGTTTATTATTATTTCTAGCATATTATTTCATGTTTATTAGCCTAGGTATTTTCCTATTTTATCTCTTTTGTAAGACACTATAAATATTGTTTTTGATGGAATAATACATAAGGGGAATTCATTCCAACATGGTATCAAGCCTTCTATCCTAAACCCTAAATTTTTTTCGACTGCCTCCTTCTTCTTCCACCGCATTGCCGTCGTTCTGTGCCGCCACCACAGCGCCACAGCGCCGCTATGCTCCCTGCATGCCGCGTCTCCTCCTCACCACAGCGCAGCGCCTCCGGCGTCTCTCTCTCTCTCTCTGCCGAATTCCCACTTTCTCCAGTTGTGGTTTCCCCTCCACGCATAGCTCTCTCCCTAAACAGCCTCCCTCGTCGTCGGCTGTTTTTTTTCTCACGGTTAGAAGTTATTATTCCTGCAGATTTTTATTTTTCTATTTCTTGCGTTCTCGTGTTTGTATTGCGACCTAATCATGTCTCAAATCGATGAAACTCAAACCAACCCCACCGATACAACCCTTCCTCCACCCAAACCCCAACGTCCACCTCCCATTCAATTTTCATTTTTTAAAACAAATAATCGAATTGCCATAAATCGAATTTGCATTTCATTATTAAGATATTAGCAAATCTTTACGACATCATTTATGTAAGACTGAATTGAAAGTTACAATTACATTCTCGTTACTATGAAAAATTACATTCACCCTCTCAAAGGCAAAATAGAAAATTTAGAAAATATTTTTCAATGATGTCAGCAAATTCCGTTAATTCTTTGACGAGAGAGAGCGATTGTAATATTTTATAGTAAGAGGGGACTATTTATTATGTGCTCAAAATAAGCGCATTGTGTTGTAATTACACTAGTTAGTGTAATTAACCTTTTTAATAAACTACTTGGAAGATAGAAACAGTTTTATATGTACAACTCAAAAGAATGGTCAAATGGACATACAAAATGACACTTTCAAGTCTCAAATATTGGTTAACATAACGAAAGGATTATTTTAGTATCCATAAATTTTACATCACGAAAATTTTAGACATTAAATTCACCAATTAAGAAGGTTTTATGGAGAAGAAAAAGTCACTTTTTTTGGGTGTGTGTTTTTAGTAGGAAGAATAATTGTTAAAGTTAGATATAATTCTTCACCAAATATTGAGAATGTCACTGTAGATGCTCACCCATAAAAAATGTCACTTAAATTGGATAAATCAATCTTATCCCCCTCTATGAGATTTATTAACGAAAATAATGGATAGTACCGCACACATTTGTTTATCATGAGCTTTCACCATGGCTACCAAACATGGAATTGCACATGATAAATAACAATATCACTATATTTCAAGATACCAAACGCGCCAGAAAGGTACCAATTCTATGGTACTAATCTCTTAACTCCTATAGATTGTATAATGAGAACCACCTTTCAATCATTGCAAAACATTCTTTAGGTTTAAACTCCGGCGCTGTATGACCTGCACCCTGCAAAATATAACAATAAAAGATAAAAGACATTTTTCGTCTAGTTTACTTCACAATATTCATAGAAAATGCAGAGTCAATTAAATTTGCTCTTGCCTTCACCGTAGCAAATGTGAGATAGGCTTCGTTGTTCTTGTATCTCTCCGTGTATCTACAAGTGATAAATTATACTTCAATTCTGCATGATCAAATAAATTATAAAGAGCACTTCTACACCGCTTCTACAATTAGAAAAACCAACCCTGCAACTTGACCATCGACGGTCCAGGGCCTCCATTCATCATCAACCGTGAGACTGAGAGCATGTATCCATTTTAAAGTACTCATGTAAGGTATGCTCATGTCGTGATCACCACTGAAACGCAGAGGGTAATATCGGAAAAACTTTGTTAGGCTTATATTCTATGAAAAACGAGGAAGATAGTTACAACTAAATTGTGGACATCATATAAGCCATAAATATTTATTTAGCAAGTAGATAATGTGACTCACCTATATACCAAAACTTGATAGCCTCTCTCACTGAGAAGTTGATGATATTTGAATACACTTTCTACATCTTCTTCATAGAATATCCTCTTATTGCATCTTTTCCACTCTTTTATTGTTCCCTGATAGAAAAAAAAAATTATATTAAGACATTTAGAAACTGATTTCCTTTTCTGTTGAATATGCATCAAGAGTTTTTGTGAGGAAAAGGAAATGTCTGAAAAATAAAGCACAATATTACATTATTTGAAGTGATTAATCGAATGTCAATTAATCGAATGTCCAAACATAGAGCATTCTAGTATAGGGAATAATTCACCGTACAAAATGAGAAGGTCTTCTAAATCCAAGACGTATATATTTGTCCATGTACCTTTCTGATGTGAAGAGCTTCTTGAACAACTTCATCATTTGCCCAAACATACGAGGTTGCATAGTTCTGCTCCTATAAGACAGATAAATTTGCCCTTCAGAAATTAACTCAAACCATTTAATTTGATCATATATCTTATGTGCGCAGGTGACGTTGTCTACCTCGGTCGGATAATTCTATATCAGACCAAGTCCAATGGTCCGAGTGTATATTATGTATCTATCTCTTGAACATAAGTGTGTGTGGGGACCGCACATAATACATTTTACTGTGTGAGAGAGATAAACACGAGGACCATTGGACTTGATCTAGCATAGATTTTTTCATCTCTGTTACAATTGAAGTTATCCAATCCTGCGTTCCATTCCATTGCTCTCTTCAGAAAGGATTGGATAACTTCAATTCCAAACATGGAGCTAAACCACATGACATGAACATGGAAAAAAATGTTATTAGATCAAGAGGCTGAAATTTACACGGCACCACGGTTCCTCTCGTTTGGACAAGAGGAGGAGGTCAATCGGATCGTCTATTATGAATGTTTGGCCCCATTGTAGATCATCACGTTTTAGCGATAGGAATAAGCAATCTGGCTCAAGAATGTGAGCACTGTAGACAAGCTTCGTGCACTGCATTTGATCATAGAGTAAATTACACAGATGTTGGGGCGTGAGACCCTAATTACCAAAATCATAATTATATTACCATAACTTCCTTTGTAAATAAAAGTATATTACAAGGTTACCTTTATCAATAAAAACAAATTATAATTTACACCGTGATCTTGGAGTTGTCAGAATCTAACAAACAGTGTTTTGGATATTTGTTGTCTCTAATTCCTTTTTCATTTTGAAGATGACAAGTACTTTAATTAATTACTAATTCTCGTTTATTCCGTGTGGAAGTTTATGGCAAGCAGCGCTATTCTCCAAATATAAAAAAGGGAAGTAACCAAGTCCTTTTCTTGCTTATTGTGCTATAAATTTCCTTATCTTTCAAGTTTGGTAATAGAATTTCATAATATATCTTTCCATTAATCATTCACGTGATATGCTTGCCTTATAAAATTTCTTTAATTAAAAAAAATATTACTCTTAACATATCTTTCCATACGATTGCCTTATTTATAAGATTTATTTACTAAGGAAGAGTCAATTATGTTAGAATATGGAAGGAGTCCTATTTACATTTCCTATTATTCTTCAGCTCCAAACATATATATTTGCACCACTCTCTCTAAAAAAAACACAAATTATTCTGTTATATCTTAATGTGAAATTTGGTCAATTTAGTTATGAAAATTAAAAGTGGAGTGTATTTATCATATAATGGAGTTCTAATATCAATTCTCTTTCTCCATTTTGTTCCGGTGAAGATGGAGTCGTACCAGCTCATTTTGAGATTCTGAGAGGCAAACACAAGTGGTCAAGTGAAGTTGTTGAGTGTGGTCTCTCAATCATTCCCTTTCGGAGTTTTTATGTGCGGCGTAACTTTTCAGCTCAGTATAGTTCAGCCATTAGTTCCTAGGGTGTAGTAAACTCACCTCACAATATGAGTGTGTCTTGTCTTGAAGTTTGTAGTGATTGAATTTACATCTGTGATTGAGCAATTCGTTCATTCAGCTCTTTGTAATATTTGCCTATGGATTCTATATCTGAAATTTTCATAGTTCCAGCATTATTTTATTTAAATATTTTTCAATTATACTCTTTGGCACTTTCCAATTCCGTTGTGCACTCTAGCACATTTTTAATACGCTAATTCACCACCACATAATTTACAGAACATTGAGGACTCATAGTAGTTAATCAACAAGAGATGTGTAATTATCCCTTGATAATATAGTAAGACCATCATGAATGTCCGAAACACCAAGTCAAATGACATGTAAGAACAAGATAAGAAAATGTAATTTTACCTCTCTGATAAGTCGAAGAGCATAAAGGCATTGTACATTATTTGGATCCGGACTCAAATAATCCCCTCGACAGCTGTTTTTTGCTAGCTGAAATTTTTAAACTACGTAATATGTCTGTGTTATCTAATACGAAAATCACTTTATTATTTGTCAATGAACTTATTGTGTTGAAGATATTCATCAAAAGGGTATAAAACTACCTCATAGTATTCATCTGATATGAGTGCCATTCTGTGAGCATATGGAACCCTTTCATTCTTATCCTTATTTTCATCGGTTACTGGATTGCCAATGACGTACCCGTGGAGTGACATTTGTGGCTGAAGTCCAGCTTCATTACCTGCATCCATCTCAACTTAATTTTCCAATGAGGGGAAACAAGCCAAAACAAATCGTATATAATTGGGATGATTATGTTGTGAAGCACATTTCGAGCAGAAGTAAAATAATCAGATTTACTTATTAAGTTTTGTTGTTTTATTTCATTATTTCGAGTCCTTGTTAGTTTAGATGTTTATTTCCAAGTTGATTAAGTTTCCTAGTTTGTTTAGAGTTCTAGTTATATTCTTATGTTAGGAGTTTTTTATAGCAAGTTATCTTGGTAGTATAAATAAGAGTCTTTAGGGTTTATCTTCATTATTCAGAATATTTGAAAAGGAATCGAGCTTTAAGATTGGGGCAAACTTCGGTTTATAGGGCAAGAATTAGATCTTGTTGGTTTATCATTTTAGTAAAATTAAGTTCTATCAATTTGGTCCGACTTGCCGGATCAAAGAGTGAATTCAAGATAACAATGATGCCAATTTCCCATAAAGAACAGGAAGAAAGCCATAACGCAGTTGGGAACAATCTTCTTCATTCAGCTTCCCTCTTCTACTGATGAACTCCTGCCTCTTCTCGATCGAATTGGGGAACTCTTATCAGAAGTGGAGCATTCACCTGCCAAATTCATACAAACGGCTCTTTCTCCACTAATAAAGGCACTGGTTGTGGAAGAGCTTGTGAAGCATTCTAACACCAATGTAAAGTAGGCGTAGCATCTTGCATCAGTGAGATAACCAGACACCGGATGCTCCATGTGATGATGAAAAGATGAAGGATGTATTCCAGTTGATTGTACCATCCTTCCAAGATTTGTCGGACACATCCAGCAGATCCCATGGAAAAAGGATCACCATACTTGAAAGTATGGCCAAAGTCAGGTCTTGTGTCATCATGTTGGATTCCGAATGCGACCAGATGATTATTGAGATGTTCCAACACTTTATCCAAGCTATTGGAGTTTATCATACTGAAGTCATATAGACAATTATGACTCTTATTTTAGAAGAAAGTGAAGATATCTCCCTAGATCTACTTAATCTAATCTTAGCTACCTTGAAAAGGAACAACGAGGCTGTCCTGCCAGTTGCAAAGAAGTTGGCGGAGAGAGTTATTCAAACCTGTGCAGACAAGCTTAGACCTTGTTTAACACAAGCAGTAAAAACTTTAGATGCTTCTGTGGATGATTATATTGAGGTTGTAGCTTTCCTTGTACCTAGGGCTGTTCATCGGTTCGGTTCGGTCGAAAACCGAACTGAAAATTCGGTTAGCCGAAAAAGAGAACCGAAAACCGAACCGAAAAAATTCAGTTCGGTTCGGTTCGGTTTTCGGTTAACTGAATTTAATTAAAAATTAAAAAAAAAAGAAGAAAATTTTCGGTTTTTTTTTAATTCGGTTTTGACCCAACCGAATATTGAAATTCAATTTATTTTTTTTACAGGATTAATATTAATCTTCTGGTGGGCTGCCTTTTACCACGCATATAATTAAGAAGAAGAAGATGCTAATGCTTATAATCTGAGCAACAACACAAGTATAACAAACCATTAACAAATAGTGGCACTAATACTATCACTATTTTCTTTTTAATAAACAGACTATCTGCATTAGCTCCAAAATTATAGCTGAATTTAAACTGCACTATTTTTTTTTGTTGCCACTGGTGTAAACGAGTAAACAATAAAATTATATGACACGTTAATTGTAAACCACAAGTCAGCCATGGCAAACTATATATTTTCCTGCAAATTACAAACCCTATATTTTTGGCCTATCCTAGCGCGGTGTAGTAGTGCTGCTTGGCCTCAAAAATTCAACTGGTATGAAATCCAAAGGAAACAGATATGCGCGGAGCCGACTGTCGAACTGTTGGAGTCTGAATCGGAGTCAGCGGCGGCGAGCTGTTGGGGCTGGGGCAGAGGGGCGGGCTGTTCGGTTTCAGATTTGGGGGCAAAGCATTTCAGATTTGGGTAGGGCTGTTCATTTGGGGGCTCAAATAATATAACATAAATAATAGGGAAAATTACTAAAAAACCCTTAAAATAAACTTTTATATCCAAAAAATCCATGATAATATTTGTCAATCCAAAAAACCCATTCCATCAACTTTTCATTCCAAAAAACCCAATATTTAGGGTTAACAAATTTATGAACTTAATTACCCTTAGCCTTCTAGATTAAAAATTAATCTTTTGTTATTATCCAATAACATTTATTTATTTAAAAATTTTGTATTGATAATTGATATTAATTATGATTTTAATTTTAAATTTTCAGATGTTTTAATCTTTTTAAAAAATTTAAAACATATATTTATAGATAATTACCATATTAATATCAAAAAGAAATTATATACAAATATTTAAAAAAATTAATATCACAAAAGAAAATCTGTATTTTATGATTCGTCAATTTGAAAGAATCAAAACAAAACGATACATTAAGAAAAAATAATTGATCAATTATTAACTTAATAAATGAAGGGGTAGTTTAGTCCAAAAAGTTGTAATCCTCACTTTTGGGGTTTTTGGAATGAAAAGTTTGTAGAATGGGTTTTTAAGATTGAAAAATATTTTCATGGATTTTTTCGATATGAAAAATTATTTTAAGGGGTTAACCGAACCCTTAAACCGAAAACCAAATTTCTGGAACCGGTTAACCGAATTTTCGGGCGGTTAACCAAATTTTCGATTTTTTTGGACAGCCCTACTTGTACCGAGAGAACAGTGGTATAATCGGGTGTAGTAATGAAAACATCTTAGAAGAACAATCTGTGGATGAGGGTGGTATAAAAAAGACCAATTTTCAAGAAAAAGGATCCCAATGTGATATCACCAAAGTCAACTGAGAGTAATGGTATCAATCATACTGGGACTGAAGAAACTATGAGTGATGCAAATTATCCAAAGAAAGCTAATTCGGACCATCATCTTGATGCCATAGCAATGTCTAAACCCAAATCCGATGATTTGAGAGGTCAATAACTAGTGAAATTGGAAGCTAAACTGGAGCACGAAGAAGCTCCGCAGGTGTCATACACGGTGTGATCCGATGATTGTTATTGGAAAATCCTTACAAGCATAGGCAACAATTTACTGAGTTCAGTCTCGGGGACAAGGCTGTCTTTAAGAGGGGTGGAATTGTTGTGAAGCTCATTTCGAGCAAGATAAAAAGAATCAGATTTAATTATTATGTTTTGTTGTTTTATTTCCTTATTTTGAGTCCTTGCTGTTTAGGAGTTTATTTCCTAGTTGATTAAGTTTCCTAGTTTGTTTACGGTTCTAGTTATTTTCTTATGTTAGGAGTCTTTCATAGCAAGTTATCTTAGTAGTATAAATAAGAGTCTTTAGAGTTTATTTTCATTATTCAGAATATTTGAAAAGGAATCGAGCTTTAAGCTTGGGGGCAAACTTCGGTTTGTAGGGCAAAAATTTATTCTTATTGGTTTATAGTTTTAGTAAAACTAAGTTCTATCAGATTACATGCACATCCTGTCCCTTGTAAGATAATTAACACTTGGAAGATAATTAACATTAGCCCCTGGGTTTTGCAAATTATCAAAACACCCCCGTGAGATCATGACAACTCGAAAATAGGGAGTAAAATTGTAATTTGTTTTTACTCGTAGGAAAAGTTATGTTAATTTCTCAAATCTCGGGTATTTTTTGTAGTTAGGGTCACTTCTATGACAACTCGAAAATAGGGAGTAAAATTGTAATTTGTTTTTACTCGTAGGAAAAGTTACGTTAATTTCTCAAATCTCGGGTATTTTTTGTAGTTAGGATCACTTCTATGTAATTTGCTCTATATAGTTCAAAGTACATAATCTTAAATGTACCACCTTTTGCTATCTCCAGCGCAACCATGGGCGTATTTTTGCCTCCGTAAGAGTCACCAGCAATATACAAACGGTTTCTCAAAAATGTCGGGTGATTGAACAACCACTGCATTTCACCAAAATGCTTTTGGTTTTTGGATAAAATACTTAAAATTACACTAAAAAAATTGATAAAAGTTCTTTTTACCTTTCTCAAAAAGGCGTAATTCTGTTTTGCTGATTTAGTGTCACCGGAAGTGTACCCTTGTGATGTGGTCGCATAGGAGAATCCAGCACCGACAGGAAAATCTAAGAATATAATGTTGGCAATCTAAAAAACCGTATAATTATTTTTTTATTTTTTTCAAGTGAAATCGATTACATGATTCAAGTCAAACGTAGAGGCAGGCTTTATCGGCCTAAAAACAACAATTTCTGCAAGTCAATCAATTAATCAAGCATGAAATTGTAGATGTTTCTTACCTTAGTCCATGAATATGGATTTATAGTGAAAGAAGGTAAACTTCCATCAAATGTTGCAAAGTCGAAAGCCATCGGACCTACATATAATACACAAAATCGAAGCAAATCAATCAAAGTAAATATGATTTAGCTGGTTCAATGCGCTACTAATAAAAATCTGATTATTTTTCTGGTTGTGAAGGCCAAGGAATATGATATCGCGGGATAATCCACCCCTACGTAACACGTTATATGATTTGGTCTTTCAAGTTTGGCCCTTCTCTGATTTTCCCACCTCAGGTATTTCCAGGCTACTATAGAGTCTCATATTCTGACACATCGAATCATTTATTCCAAACATATACTATTTCTGATTCTGATGCTACTTTTTTATGGTCCCAATTCATTCTAGGAAACCAATTAATAAGAAAAAGAACATAGTACTATATAAGTTGGTCCATAAACTCAATCGTGGGACCACAAGTTTATTCGATCACATTTTCTTACTTCCAGAGAAGAATAAGATGCAAAATAACATCCATTTTGACCCAATTTTTTGAGTTGACCCTGACAAAATTTTAAAATGGGCTTTGAATTTTTTATAAATTAACTCAAAATTAAACATATTTTACGGAAAAAGACAGGTCACAATTTTTTCTAAATTTTTGGAACTCACTTTTTTTCACTTAGCGAGACGAGCCGAAACGTCATCCAATCCTTTCCATTCATTCATCCCCGGGTGATTCTATGTCAGACCGAATTTAAGATAGTAAAAGTTAAGTACATATATTCAATGGTAAAAGATCCACCCACCCCCAAAAACCCCTATACATAGATAATTTACGTAAATAGAAAAATAAAATAAAGAACCCACCAACTTCGTAAACGAGACCGGAAAAACCAGAGCAACCCGGCCCGCCAGAGAGCCAAAGCACCAACGGGTCCTTTTGCGGGTCGCTTTCCGATTCAATGAAATAATAAAACAGCTGCACTTCATCCTTTTCTCCCACGCCAATATATCTGATCATACAAACATTTATGCAAAATAAAAATAAATTAATTAATAATAAGATAAAGAAAAAACCCACAAAAAATATATATAGAATGATAAATAATAACCGACCCGGTTTCGAGTTTGAAAGGCAGAGTATCGTTATAACCCGGCAGAGCTTTGATGATGGATTGTGAAGCAGCTGTGGTGTAATTAATTATGAGGAGAAGAGTGAAAAGAAGCAAATAAAACAAATATTTCATCCCTTTCTAATAATGAAATATTTGAGAGTAGATACTAAAATAGAAATACAAACATCATACAATTATGAAGAATTAAAGGCTAAAATGGCTGTTGTGTTGAAGAAAGGAAATAATAATGTGTGGAATTAGGTGAAAAGGTTTGAAAGCCCAATTAAAGCATCTCGTACTTACCAATCAGTAATTGCACTTCACACTCCCTCTAAAAACAAAAAAAAAAGATTATTGCACTTTACTTTTTTTTTTTTTTGATTACATGTAATTGCACTTTACACCCTTTTGACATGTGACTGTTTCCCCTTATAGGATTTTCTATTTTCGATCTTCTATTTGGGATCTTTTGTTGGTAATGCTATTGTATTTCTTATTCTAATGTATTGTGTGAATGATACATATCTAATATTTGTTGGGGAAAGTTTAGAATATACCGGGTTCAATAAAGCCGGTCTATTAAATACATTCGGATGCAGGTGATTTAAATTGTTTTTACTATTTTGCTCTTGCATACAATGGTATATGTTGTACTGACCTGTTGGACCCGATGTAGCATAGAATCACCGGGTGATGGTGATGTTATATAATGGCTTGATTTAATTTGATCACCGATGTGCATCTTTCTTTTTGGTTATTTGAATTGAAAATTTATAAAGGCATTCCTCATCCTTTTTAAATTAACTAAGCTGACTACAAGTTCCCTCAATTGTATCATGTAGAATTTTTATTGATATTAGAAGGTGAACTGAATAATCCCTTCCAAATAAACTTTGTCGAATATTTTTTAATTATTTTTTGTGAAAATAATATCAAATAAAATTGTATAGTTGCTCAAGTATTTTTTTGGAAATAAAAAACTCACTTTTCAAGACTAATCATCTTGCCATGGATATTCAAACCCCGATATGATTTTATCGATTTCGTTAAATGAGACGTGTTGCTTATTTACTCCATAGTAAATATCAAAATTTCTTTTTTGAATATTGAAAATTAATATATTATTAAAGGCCTAAAAACTACCAAAAAAGTAAAAATAATCGTCAAATCATATTACACTGAGTTAGTTGGTGAACTCAATATGTCCACCTAAAATAATAGCTAATTTTATTTTTTGTAAAAATTTAATAAAAAAATATTTGTCAATTTTATCCGAAATAAAATACCGTTTATCATAATTTGGTTCTAAATAAATAAGTCACTACAAGAAAATTGAGTATTGACAATGAAAATATATGTCATAGCTTAAAGTCATGGTCTATAGCGGTCTAATCTCATGACTAACTTAGCCGTGGTAAATGTTTCATATAACCACACTAAAGTTAGCCGTGGTGAAAAAGATTAATGCTAGCTATTTACAATGAACAAAACATTAACCATGACTATAAGTTATTGTAAATATTTTGGCCATGCTTGCAAATACCACGGCCAAAGCCGTAGTCAATTGGTTTTAACCGTGACAAATGGACTTTTCACCATAATATATTGATATGGGCAATAATCATTTTTTTGTAGTGAGCAAAAGTTGTAGCCATATCTATTTTTTTACTTATTATTTACGATAGTTATACGTCAGTTTTAAATTTAAAAATTATGAATTATCAAATTGTGAATATTTATTCTACATTTAATTAGAACAGTAATATAAAATTAATTTATCAAAAAAATAATAAAAATTATATTAATAGACTAAAATACATTTTTATTTATGTAGTAAAATATAGCAAAAAATAGTGTGCATCTAACAAAAAGTAAAGGCCTTGTTTGTTTATGTTTTCAAATTCCATTTTCAATATCCTGGATCACAAAATTCTAAAAATTCATAACACAAACCATTTTCATCTAAATTCTACTTTTTTCAACTTAATTTTTTCAATCTCCCATATAACTACCTATCACTCACTATATCAATCATTTCACACATTTATCAATCAACATCATTTCCTCCAATCATTACTTTTTTATTCAATCTTCCCCTTTTACTATATATTAATAATAAATTTCAAATTTCAAAATATATTAATATTAAATTAACTTTATATATCTATCTATCTTATTCTATTATTTATTTATTCACATAATCATTACAAAAATAACTAACTCAATTATTTAACTCATCATACATCAACCAATTATTATTGATTTGACATATTTTATAAATCTCAACCACTATTTAAAAACATAAACAAACACAACACATATCACATCAATTCTCACACGAATCCATGTAGTACGTATTTTCCAAAAAAAATTTAAGATCTTATCTCAAAAACATAAACAAACATAGCCAAAGTGTCTATACCAATTCTCATTTGAATTAGATGGCAAGTGAATGAAAATGATTTGCTGAATATCAATTCCAAAGTTGGTTCTCTTTATACTCACTGTAGATAGGAGTTACAAAGTCATACTCATTCAATCAACTACCTTTTGACATATTTTACAAATTTTGTCATTTGTCTCATCTCCCACGATTTGAAAAGGACAGAGGACCTCTGACATATATAGCCGCCTCCTTCCCTCTCTCTTTCAATCTCAAAAGTCTAACTTTTCTTTCTCTTTTTGTCGGGTCGATGGTAGTTTGATGAATCGCTCCTCCATGATATCACCATAATTATTGACAGATTAAGTTAGAATATAATCCTTCAAATTATGTATTTCCACTTCAAATTTAATGAGATGAAAATAAATTTAACGAGATAGAGATGAATTTAATGAAATAAAGATGGGCGATATATTAGTTTTTATATAATTTTTTAGATATTTCGTTTAGTATTTTGTTTTCTTTTTCGTATGAAAATTTATTTTCTTTCTAGAATAAGAGTTTCGTCTTTTTTGAATAAAAGTGTGGTCAATTGCACAAAAGTTTTTTTGTATTCATTTATTAGTTTTTAAAATTTGTCATCTTGAAAAAACTTAATATTAGGTCTTTCAATTATTATTACTATATCGTTATAGACAGTTTAAATTATATTGCTCTTGATGTTAGATATTATTATTGTTCTCCTAATTAGATTAGTATTAATTATTATTATTGATTTTCTAATTAGACTAGTATTCTTATTACCTTATTTATCTTTTACATTCTTTATAGTTTAAGGTTTTCCTGTATTCTCTCTCTTGTAACTCTATAAATATGTTACTCAATAATATAAGTTTCTTACGGAGCTTTCTCTAATCTAACACTTGACATTGTAAATATTTTGTTGAATGAAATATAATGACAGCTATTCCATAATAAAAAGGGAGGGGGGGGGGGGGGAAATTTGGCTAAAATATCGAAGAATAATCAAACGAAGATATATTAATAATTCATACTTCAAAGAAAAGAAATTCTGGAGGATGGATAGCAACGTTGCCGTATTCAATTAAAACACATTTTAAAATTTCAACATATTCACCTTCAAAATAATTCCAGACGTAGACTTTCAGCTCAAAAGTAACCAATGTTGACAGTATATATATATATATGAATTCCGTCTAAATAGTTGTGATAGTTTCTAAGATTTGAATTTTGAAACTTCGTTTACCAATAAAAAGTTAAAGTAAATTTGAATTGATAATACAGCTTTTTAGGCTTAAATTCCTAATACACTAATGAGTTCAGAATCAGTCTACCCCTATGTTTTTAAACTTTTCACTCCCCAATTTATATTCACTCTTTCAGTTAGCTCCCTAATTGGTGTGAAAAGACTAAAACACCTTCACAAAGCACTAAAATTACAAAAATTCTCTCTCTCTCTCTCCATTTTTTCATCGGATATCTTCTCTTCCCCCCATTCCACTTTATTAATTTTTTTCTCTTTTTCTTTTCTTTGGTTTTCACCACCGACCGCAGTGACTATTCCTCTCACTGATTG
The DNA here is from genome assembly GCA_019426215.1 of Buddleja alternifolia. Taxonomy (NCBI): domain Eukaryota; kingdom Viridiplantae; phylum Streptophyta; class Magnoliopsida; order Lamiales; family Scrophulariaceae; genus Buddleja; species Buddleja alternifolia. Next base: position 5,770,974 of record CM033404.1, read on the forward strand.
GAGGCACCTCGAAGGGTGAGACAACTGGCCCAGAGTTTTCAATAGCTCTCCATACCCAAGGCCAATGATCGAACCCTCGCCACTTGGTTAAGGGAGGAGGAGTCCTATCCACTCCACCACACCCCTGGGTTATTTATTAATTTTTAATCACATTTTTCTTCACACATCTCCTCTCTTTTTTCTTTTTCTCTTTCACTACAAATCCAATTATATAGGCTTTTTCAGCAGTTGAATGTGTTCAAAAGTGACACCTTCTTACTCTCCATGATAAAAGTAACAAATCAAGATCCATATTTCCTATATTTCGAGTAATATATATATATATATATATATATATATATATATATGCAGTATCGACAAGGCATATGTGAAGAATTTTTAGTGTATAGTTGAAGTATTTTCAAATGATAAATTGACATATTTGCGCAATTTCACGAAAATATTCATAACGCACTATAGGATGCTCGAAATCGTAAACTGTTTTTTATTTTAAAATAGACACATAGAGCTTTCAAAAAGAGTATGAGACATTCTCAATAAAAGTCTCGTATAAAAGAATTTTGTCTTCAAAAGTAATCTAAAATTTGCAGACAGTTTTGCGCGACTTCACGAGAAAGTCCATAACTCACTGTACAATTGTCGGAATTATACAATTTTTATTGTTCAAAATAGACATATAGAGCTTTCCGAAAATATATGACACATTATCAAGAAATCTTTATTATGAAACAGTTTGGCTGTGTTTGTTTTTGTTTTCAAACAAATTTTGGCCAAAACTTGTTTGCTTTATGTTTTTTTGACTAAAACTTAGGATTTTTTTTGTCAAAGAATTTGTCAGCTATTGTCTTCCTATTTGTGTCTACTTTAGGGTGCCTACTAATTACATCAACTACAATATATATATATATATATATATATATGGGTATGGATCAATTACATTCTTAGTCTTTAGGTAAGATATAAGACCCAATCTAGGCCATTAAACCATTTGATCACACAGTCCATAATTAAAGCCATTATCTCGATTTTATTATTTAATTTAATGATGATAGGGACATTTTAGTCAATAGGTCCAACAAACCCATGCAAATAACATGTATTATCATAACAAAATCCCTTATTATTCGTAGTAACAGAATCCTCTTCCATTTTTAATTATTCATTCCAATTTCAGCTCCCAGAAAATTACGATTGATACAGAAAACATTAAATTCATATCCAATTCATATATCATCAATCCATCATCTGCAATTTCAGCTCGGAATCATCGAGAATTGAACATCAATATAATTAATTATTTATCATCAATCTCAATTAATTATCAAGCTCGATTCATCATCATCGTCAATTCATCATTATCGTCAAACTCAATCCGATGGATGCAAGTAGAACGGCGATTTGATATCTACTGCAATACTTTTGTGATTTCTCAACTTGCTTTGCAAAAAGGAGGTGCATATTGTTGTCATATTCATAGTGTTCATCGGCATTATATACATACATACATATAGAATAAAAGAAGACAGGGAGAGAAGAAAGGAAAAAGGAGAAAAAAATATCATAACTAGTGATTTCAAACCATCATACAGTAGCTTATAACACATTATACAGTAGCTTAAATACCATTATACAGTAAATACAATGGTGATATACAGTGTGTGATTCGTGACATATAATTAGTGATTTCAAACTATTATATAGTATCTTATAAACAAATATACAGTATGTTATAACACATTATACAGTATCTTATAAACCCATTATATAGTGTGCATTTATATATCATACAGTTACAATCTTATAAACTATTATACAGTATCTTATAACCCATTATACAGTATCATATAAATCAATATACAGTATCATATATCCCATCATACAGTGAACACAATAGCTAATAAATATTATACAATAGTTAATTATATGTAAACCCAAGACACAAGAAGAATGAGCAAATTCAAGATCCACGAAAAGAGCATTCATTGCACTATGAATGAACATAACAAATTTGAACCACAATTTTAGCAGTACATCCGAATGCTTCACACAAGAACTCAAATAATATACTACACGTGTATGATAAAAAGAAGAAAAAATCTTTCTTTAGAGAGGGCACAAATAAAGACATGGTAGCAAGCACTGCATCCCCACAATGAACAAACCAGCCTTATCAGCTGCTTGAAGCTAGCCATGTACACGGTAAATTTGAGCTTCTTTTGTGCGAATTTTTTTAATTCAAACCAAAAGCTATATAGAATATTGGTGATGATATTCGAGATTTTATAAAGGTTTTGCATTATATATTTTTGCTGCTTGGCTTGGAAGTACGATAGACATTGTCTGGTATTTACACTTTTCTATTTATCTTAGCTAATAAACATTATACAGTGACTAATTAATCCATTATACAATAGCTAATAAACAAATATACAGTAAATACAATGGTGATATACAGTATGTGATTAGTGACATATAATTAGTGATTTCAAACCATTATACAGTATCTTATGAACAACTATACAGTAAGTTATAACACATTATATAGTATCTTATAACCCATTATACAGTGTGTATTTATACATCATACAGTTACAATCTTGTAAACCATTATACGGTATCTTATAACCCAATATACAGTATCATATAAATCAATATACAGTATCATATATCTCATTATACAGTGAATACAATAGCTAATAAACATTATACAATAGCTAATTAATCCATTATAAAATAGTTAATAAACAAATATACAGTAAATACGATGGTGATATACAGTGTGAGATTAGTGACATACAATTAGTGATTTCAAACCATTATGCAGTATATTATAAACCATTATATAATATATTATAACACATTATACAGTATCTTATAACCAATTATACAGTGTGTGTATACATCATGCAGTTTCAATCTTATGAACTATTATACAGTATCTTATAACCCAATATACAATATAATATAATCCATTATACAGTTACAATACACCAACTAATTTAACAATATTCACCATTTATGATCATGTCGCAGAGTTCAAGATTCATGGCCCAATCAGGCTGGTCAAGTGTTTAGGCTGTGGCTTCCTCAACAAGCTTGTCTACCTGGTTTGGACCTTGGAAAAATTCCTTCATTTTGAAACTCATTGAGCTCATACCAGCTGTAATCTTTTGTCCCACCTCGGTGCCTCCAATCTTCAAACGCTCGCCTAAGGCGTTGACTTTATCCATCAAATTGTCACTCATCTTTGAAAGAAAACCCTGAAACAAATTTAATGCTCTTTTAAACTCCGACGACTAAAATCATTATGGGTGCGTTTTTTCGATTTCATATTTGCTAAAAAAAAATCGAATGTATTCGCTTCTGTAATTTAGAGTTTGTTGTGATGAGAATCGACAAATTGGAATGAGTTTTTGCGGTGATAATCGAAGGAAATATATGTTTAATATGGTTCTATAAATTGATTGAGTTTATTTTGGCAACAAATTGAGAGATTGTAGGGGAGATTTTGTGCGATTCAATTTGAGAGATTTTAGGCAGATTCCCCCCCCCCTTTTTTTGGTAGGTGGATACTGTATAATGAGGTCAGTTGACTATTATACCCCTAACCCAATTGGAATTAATTTTCCAGCCTATTTTTTGCTTTTTTTTGGGAATGTTGGATTTAATGGATCCAATGGTATAAATTAGGTCTTATATCTTATCTAATATAGGGTATGTATTAGATCTTGGCCCTATATATATAACCATATTATTTCAATCATTTAAACTTATATTATATTATATTTTTTAATTATTAACTAATTATAAACACAACTTTTCGGACAAAACTTACATGATTTGACTGCTATAGTAACTTTTCTCTCTTCTGAAAATAAAATCAAACACAAAACCAAACATATTTTTACCAAAATACACAACACTCAATAAACTTTTTCACCAAAAAAAAACCTCCAAAATAGAAACAACCATAGCCTTTGTTTTTCAAACATAAGCTAAAATTTATCTATAGTTTTGCGCGACTTCATGAGAACGTTCATAATGTACTATACGATGCTCGGAATCATAAATCGTTGTTTTAGACACATAGGGCTTCTTGAAAATGTATGATATATTATCAAGAAATGTCTAATATGAAATATTTTTTCCTTCAAATGTAATCTAAAATTTGTCGACATTTAGCATCCTTGGGATATTATTCTCAATCACCAAAGGCTCGCTCTCAATGGCCCCTTTAATGGTCTCAACTCTTGTTTTCACTCCTTTCTTTTGTTGCTTGTAAGTGACCTCAAGAAAAAATATCATAAGTAATCACAAAAACTTTACGTGAACGCGGTAGAAGAGATGGTATGAGTTAATGCGGCTCTCTTTTACGCCAAAAAACTATTGTAACTCGCTATAAGAACAAAACGGTTGTGATTGCTAGATTGAGGTGTTGAACTGAAAGTTGCAAGCTCTAAGCTAGCACAGATCCTCGCCTCTAGCTTCCATGAGGAGGACTACATGCCTACCGACGACCATGGCTCCATACCCTCGCGTGGAACAACAACTAGTATTAAAAAACATACATCATATTAGATGTGAAGATACGTCATTTTAAATGTAATCATACGTCATTTATATATGTAAAAATACGTTGTTTAATTTGAAAAAATACGCCAGTTGACATGTAAAAATAAGTCATTTAATATGTAGAAATACGCCATTTAATATGTAGTTCGTCATTGTATACGTAATCTTACGCTAATATCTTTAAAAAAATAAGTCATTTTATATGTAATGATATGTCTTATAGCAATACGTCAATATATATGTAACAATAGATCATTTGATGTGTAATAATACGTCCTAATAATACGACATTTTATTTGTAGTCATATTAAAACAATACGTCCAAAACACGTGAAAAACATACTATCTTTTGGTGGTTGTATTTTACAGGGTGCATATACATATAGAGAGAGAGAAAAAGAGAGAGGATATAAATCTAAAAAATATTTCCCAATAGTTAAGAGGTGATATTCTCATTCTTCTTCTTCCTCTATCTTTTTTTCGTTTTTTAATTCGGGTCAGCTACATTGTGCTGAGGGTGTATGATATTTAATTTTGTACAATAAACTCTTCCTTTTAGTGGAAAATAATGAAGAATATAATAAATCGAATCCTTCATCAATTACTTGTTTGATTTTAGACTAACTACAGTGTCTCTAGTGTTTATCTCTCACACTCATTAAGGTGTATTGTGTATGGTTCCCCATATACAGTTGTGTGAAAGAGATAGATTCAGAATACACACTCAAACCATTGGACTCAATCTGACGTATAATTACCCTTTAACAAAGACGATTAATGTTTATAGACTTTATGTTGAACAAGCTCTTTTCTTTTTACGATAAAACACATTCCATTACTTAAACCAACGACATAAGTTCAGTACAATTCGATTAAACATAACGATATCCTGAACCAGACATATCAAACTTTAACGAGCTAACAAGGAACGACGGTACATCATCATACACAAGACACCCTACATTAGACACGGCACTAGATACGTCAGACTCGGACTTAAGATTGACAACCTGCTTAACTAAGATATCAGTGAAGAGTGAACGATGTTCTGCTATCACTGTCATGGCTCTGTTGAAGCACGAAAATGCATATGTGGAATCAGTCTCAATAATAATCCTTTGGAGATTAAAGGTGTGTTTGCAAACTTTTAAATTAAGTGCTTATAAAATTATGACTTAAATTAATTTATTTGGAAGTGTTTGCAAACTTAAATTGTGATTGGTGGTTCCAAATAGCATACGAAAGGGTCTAGAAGGAGGGGGGTTGAATAGACCCTGAAGTCTTTTTTTCGACTTCAAAAATTCATATCACTTTTACAGATTAGAACGCTTAGAAAGCTGAGCACTTGGGTCAGACGCTTCAGTAAAGATAACTTAGACTTAGTGATTTCAGCAATTTACCAAAGTAGAGTAACGCTTAAATCGCTTAATCAGGGTTAGCACAGCGGAAATGATTTTAAAGCTTTAGCGTTCGTTTTGGTTAAATAGTCGCTTAGCAGATTGACTTTTCTTTTTCAGAATAGATAGAATAATATGAAACAAGACAATAATAAAAGTAAATGACACAAGATATATAAGGTTCACTGGGTGATATAATCCTAACTACGTCCTTCTCCTTTTTTTACTAGGAGGGAATTTACTAAGATGATTATCAAAGAATCACACAGAATCTTCTACAAGATAGTAAATAAGTGAAAAACTTGACCGCTGTGAAATACAGGCACATACACATCTTATCAATTCTTTAAAATGATCTCGGACTCCTTGATCACACAGATGTCATCACCAATGAAAATCTTCTTCTACAAGCTTCTCTCACTCAGAAATACTGCCTGTAAGGGGTTTCAACTTTCAACAACTTTCTGATCACTCAGATGAAAGGTTGAGGGTTTTATCACAAGGGTTTGTTTGTTTTTGAAAAAATCAAACAATTTGGAATATTTCAGTAAGAGTTTAGGTTTCTTCTTTGGAAGATGTTTGAGATATTTTTGACTGTATGGAATGTATGTAAAAAGCTTGAAAGATTTTGGCTATGGAGTTTCTAAACTTTTTCTTCAGCAAATTTTTCTTGCGCATGTACGTATATATCTCTCTGTGTTTCTATATATATATATATGTATATTTTTAGGGTTTGCTGGAAGGGGGTATTTATAGGCAATTCTTAGGATCTGTCCGTTGGACACATGTGAGAGTATGCCTTTCACGCGGCGCGTGATTATACCTTTTCTCTGACATTCCTGAATTCCTACTGGTTCCGATTGGACGGGAGCAACTATAAACTCTAAATTTATGACAATCTAGTCAAAAGGTGGCTTGTCCACAAGTCAAATTGGCTTATCACATTTAATGCTCGTATCAGGCATTTAATGCATTTGAATTTATTTTCCGTTAAAAATAAATGTCCGTTGAATGATTGCTTTAAATCCTTCATGACTTGAGAATTTATTTCAGGTAAATCTGATACTGATCGCTAGAGTGCTTTGAGCGTTTGATCCATGAATCCTGAAATAGTCCTTTAGCGTTTGACAGACGCTAAGGATAAATCTTCATCTTCTTCTGACTTCAGACGCTGATCTTCAACTTCATCTCTAATAGGCTCACCTAGAATTCTAGTAGCGATTCGGTATCTAATACTGAGTCTAAAATCTACAAAGATAAAAATTACAAGCCTAACAAAATTACATTCTTTCAAACGTTTATACAATTGATCTATGAAACATAAACTTACATTATATTTTGGGGTCTAATATAAAATCCTATCGTGTCATCATCAAAATATCTAATATGAAATTTTCTAACAGTGATTTTGACTCCCTTAATTCAAGTGATAATAATCTATAATCTCTAAACTGGTAAATGGGTGCTTAAAACTGATTATGATATTTTTGTAATTAAAATAATTTTATTTTAGATGTATTAATCACTTTTTTTACAAACAATCAATGTATCTCTTTTTCACTTTTCACTTTTCACTTGTGTTTTCAAACACTACCAACTTCTGATTTTTTTATCAATTCTAATTATTTTCACTTATAATCACTTTTCTACAATCAGTTGAGTTTGCAAACACTCCCCAAAACCGTGACATAAAAGAAGACCCTCCCGAATCGCCCACAATTCAGCCATATTATTCGAGTCATGACCGATGAAGAATCTGTTTCCACATCCAACAGTGGAGCAAGCTCTTTAAAGATTCATAATATTGTCGTTCTTTCTTTTATTTTTCCATCTTTAATTTTAACGTAAATTACATAAACCACCCTTAAGTAAAATTAGTTAATATCTTATCTGTATTATTTAAAATAGTCTTCATTTACCCGAAAATCTTTATAATCAATTTCTTTCGAAGATCCAATGTTGTATTTTTCTTGGTGACTTGAATTTTTTTTGGCCATGTTGTTGCAGCGAAAATTATGTTAACGAGAACTAAATCACTAAATATGAATAAAATTAATTGGGACAGATTTATGTACTCATGAACTGCGATAGCTAAATTGATGGAAAAAATCATCAGAGACCGTCCGAAAAAATGAAAAAAAGTGTTCTCATTTACAAGAAAAAACCATGTTTTATTTTTATAGATTTTTTTTTTTTTTAGGATTTATATATAAAGGGTTATGAGAATTGGCTGTGGAGATGTTATATAATGACTTGATTTAGTTTGATCACTAATGTCCCGCTCCTCACTCGGACGAATCCAAGTATATTTTACAAACAGAGTGAATTATACTTACCATATAATTGGTCACTCTTTCACTATTTTTGTGAAACAATGAGTTTCGACCGAGCCGAGAGCGGGCTAGAATTTTCCACCAATCAGAAGGCATCTCAATGAAAAAATTATTCTGTTTGAAGCGTCATTATTTTCTGAATTTCGGAATCAAACTACCACTTTAATAAGGGTTAATTACAATAATTACCCCTCTTATTTAGTGTAATTATAGCTCAGTCTACTTATTTGTGGTACATATAATAGACACACCCTCTTATAATAAAATCTTACATTTACCCCCCCTCTAACTAACGGCCGTTAGTCAAACGTGACGTAAAGTGTAAAATGTCAATCTTACCCTTGTTTTAAAAGAATTAAAAAATTTTTAAAAAGAGTTAATTACATTAACACCTTTTTATTTCATGTAATTGCAATGCAGTCCGTTTTATTGAATCATGTGATCGGAACTCCCTTTTATAATTAAAGCTTACATTGACGACCAACTTCCGCTACTTTTTTATTTCTTTCTTTCTTTTTTTTTCTTTTTTTTTTATATTGTTCTATAATAACCTTTTAAAATTTCTTTTTTTTATTATAACCTTATATTGTTTTGTTTCAACTTTTTCTTTTAATTTCATTTTTTTTTGGCAACTTACTAATTTAGATCTATCCGCATTGAATTATGATATTGTCCCAAATAAATCAAAATTCGGTATATGTTTTCATTTATTTTTAAATAACTGAATTGGCATAAATCGAATTTGCATTTCATTATTAAGATGTTAACAAATCTTTACGAAATCATTTATATAAGACTAAATTGAAAGTCACAATTACATCCTCTTTATTATGAAAAATTACATTAACCCCCTCACAGGCAAAATAAAAAATTTAGAAAATATTCTTTAATGATGTCAGCAAATTTCGTTAGTTCTTTGATGAGAGAGGACGATTGTAATATTTTATTATAAGAGGGGGCTATTTGTTATGTGCTCAAAATAAACTAATTGGTCTGTCATTATACTAAATAAAAGGGATAGTTAGTGTAATTAACCGTTTTAATAAACTACTTACAAGATAGAAACAACATTATATGTAGAACTCAAAAGAATGGTCAAATGTACATACAAATGACACTTTCAAGTCTCAAATATTGGTTAACATGATGAAAGGATAATTTTAGTATCCATAAATTTTACATCACGAAATTTTAGACATTAAATTTATTAACAAAAATAATGGATAGTACGGCACACATTTGTTTATCATGAGCTTTCAGCATGGCTACCAAACATGGAATTGCACATGATAAATAATACTTACACTATATTCCAAGCTACCGAACACGCCAGAAAGGTACCAAATTCTATCGTGCTAACCTCTAATTCCTATCTATAGATTGTATAATGAGAACCACCGTTTAATCATTGCAAAGCATTCTTTAGGTTTGTATTCTGGCGCTGTATGACCCGCACCCTACAAAATATAACAATAAAAAATAAAAGACATTTTTCGTCTAGTTTATATCACAATATTCATAGAAAATGCAGAGTCAATTAAACTTGCTCTTGCCTTCACCGTAGCAAATGTGAGATAGGCTTCATTATTCTTGTATCTCTCCGTGTATCTACAAGTGATAAATTATATTTCAATTCGCATGGTCAAATAAATTATAAAGAGCACTTTTACACAGTTCTCCAATTCGAAAAACCAACCCTGCAACTTGACCATCGACGGTCCAAGGCCTCCATTCATCATCAAGAGTGAGATTGAGAGCATGTATCCATTTTAAAGTACTCATGTAAGGTATGCGCATGTCGTGATCACCACTGAAACAAAGAGGGTATTATTGGAAAAACATTCTTAGGCTTATATTTTATAAAAAACGAGAAAAATAGTTAAAACTGAATTGCAGACATCATATAAGCCATAGACATTTATTTAGCAAGTAGCTAATGTGATCACTCACCTATATGCCAAAACTTGATAGCCTTTCTCACTGAGAAGTTGATGATATTTGAATACACTTTCCACGTCTTTTTCATAGGATATGCTATAATTGCATCTTTTCCACTGTTGTTTTGTTCCCTGATTGTCAAACAACATCACATTAAGATATTTAGAAACTAATTTCTTTTTCTGTTGAATATGAATCACGTGTCTGAAAATGAAGCACAAAATTACATTATTTGAAGTAATTAATCGAAGGTCCAAACATAGAGCATTCTAGTAATTAATCGTACAATATAAAAAAGTATTCTAGATCCGAGACGTATCTATTTGTCCATGTACCTTTCTGATGTGAAGAGCTTCTTGGACAGTTTCATCATTTGCCCAAACGTACGAGGTTGCATAGTTATGATCCTGTAAAAAAAGATAAGTTTGCCCTTCAAAAATTAACTCCAACCATTTTAATTGGATTATATATCTTATGTGCGCATTTGATGCTGTCTATCTCCGTCGGATAATTCTATGTCAGATCGAGTCCAATTATCCGAGTGGATATTTATGTTTATCCTTTTCACACACACTTGTGTGGGGACAACACACAATACACTTTATTATATGAGAGAGATAGACACTAGGACCACTGAACTTGGTCTAGCATAAATTTTTCCATCTCCGTGTTTACTATTGAAGTTATCCAATCATGCGTTCCATTCCATTGCTCTCTTCACATTGGATTGGATAACTTCATCTCCAGACACGGGAGCTAAACCACATGACATGAACATGGTAAAAAATGTTATTAGATCAAGAGGCTGAAATTTACACGGCACCATGTTCCCTCTTGTTTGGCCAAAAGGAGAAGGTCGATCGGATCTTCTATTACGAGTGCTTGGCCCCTTTGTAGATCATCACGTTTTGGTGAAATGGATAAGCAATTTGGCTCAAGAATGTGATTGCCGCGGACAAGTTTCGTGCACTGCATTTGATCGTAGAGTAAATTACATAGATGTTGGGGTGTGAGACCCTAATTGCCAAAAACATAATTACCAAATTTCCTCTATATAAAAGCACATTACAATGTTACCTTTATCAATAAAAATAAATTATAATTTTAAACTGTGATTTGGAGTTGTCAGAATATAAAAGACGGTGTTTTGGCAATTTGTTGAACTTTTTGGTCTCTAATTCCTTTATTATTTTGAAGATGTCAAGGAATGTAATTAATCATTAGTTCTCGTTTATTCATTGTGCAGGTTTATGGCAAGTAACAATTCTACACATATAGAAAAGGAAAGTATCCACAATGTAATTTACATAATTGAGTCACATATATTACATAATTTACAGAATATCAGTGACTCGTGGTAGTTACTCAACAAGTAATGTATACATATAATTATCCCTTGACTATATCCTAAGATCATCGAAAATGTCCAAAATACAAAGTCAAATGACACATAAGAATAAGATAAGAAAACGTAATTTTACCTCTCTGATAAGTTGAAGAGCGTAAAGGCATTGTACATTATTTGGATCCGGACTCACATAATGCCCTCGACAGCTGCTTTTCGCTAGCTGAATTTTTAAAATACGTATTATGTCCGTGTTATCCAATATGGAACTAACTTTATTATTTGTCACTGAACTTATTGTGTTTAAGATATTCATCAAAAGGGTATAAAACTACCTCATAGTATTCATCTGATATGAGTGCCATTCTGTGAGCATACGGAATCCTTTCATTATTATCCTTCTTTTCATCGGTTAGTGGATTGCCAACAACGTACCCTTGGAGTGACATTCGTGGCTGAAGTCCAGCTTCGTTACCTGCATCCATCTCAACTTAATATTGCAACGAGGGGATAATTACATGCTCACCCCGTCACTTATAAGATAGTTAACATTAGCCCCTCGGTTTTGCAAATTTCAAGGAACCCCTGTCATATCCTGACAACTCAAATTGTAATTTGTTTTTACTCATAGGAAAAGTTATGCTAATTTCTCAAATTTTGAGTATTTTCGTAGTTAGAGTCACTTCTATAAATATCTACTCTATATAATTCGAAGTCTATAATCTTAAATATACCACCTTCTGCTATTTCCAGCGCAACCATGGGCGCAATTTTGCCTCCGTAAGAGTCAGCAACAACATACAAACGGTTTTTCAGAAACGTCGGATGATTCAACAACCACTGCATTTCACCAATATGCTTTTTGATTTTAAGATAAAGTTCTTAAAATTACCCTAAAAGTTAGATAAAAGTTATTTTGTACTACCTTTCTCAGAAAGGCGTAATTTTGTTTTGCTGATTTCGTATCATTGGATGTGTACCCTTGTGATGTGGTCGCGTAGGAGAATCCAGTACCGACAGGAGAATCTATGAATATAATGTTGGCAATCTAAAAAACCATATTAACTTTTTTTAGTAAAATCGGTTCCAGCATACTGGTAGAACTAGGCTTTATCGGCCTAAAAAACAACAAAGGTGGCAAGTCAATCAATTGATGAAGGATAAATTATAGATGTTTATCACCTTTGCCCATGAATATGGATTTATAGTGAAAGAAGGTAAGCTTCCATCAAATGTTGCATAGTCGAAAGCCAGCGGACCTACATATAATACACAAAAATCGAAGCAAATTAATCAAAGTGCTATGATTTAGCTCATTCAATGCATTAGTAATAAAAATTATAGATGTTTCGTACCTTTGTCCATTTGAATTTTTAAAATGGGCTTTGAAAGTTTTATAATTTAACTCAAAATCAAACACATTTTACGGGAAACAAAAAAAAGACACGTCACAACAATCCTAATTATTACATTTTTCTCTAAAATTTTCAGATTAAAACACAATTTTTTCTAAATTTTCGAAACTCACTTTTTTTCACTTAGCGAGACAAGACGAGACATCATCCAATCGTTCCCACTGATTTTCCCCTCCCAAGCCCCTATACATAGATAATTTAGGTAAATATATAATAAAATAAAGAACCCACCTATTTCATAAGCGAGACCGGAAAAACCGGAGCAACCTGGCCCGCCAGTGAGCCAAAGCAACAACGGGTCCTTTTGCGGGTCGCTTTCCGATTCAATGAAATAATAAAACAGCTGCACTTCATCCTTTTCTCCCACGCCAATATATCTGATCATAACCAACATTTATGCAAAATATAAATTAATTAATAATTTAAAAAGATAAACAAAAAACCCACAAAAATATATATAGAATAATAAATAATAACCGACCCGGTTTCGAGTTTGAAAGGCAGAGTATCGTTATAACCCGGCAGAGTTGTGATAATGGATTGTGAAGCAGCGGTAGTGGTGTAATTAATTATAAGGAGAAGAATGAAAAGAAGCAAATAAAACATAGATTTCATGTCTTTCTAGTTGCCTTTTGTTGAGCTGTAAATACAATCGGTCTAAAATATATTTGAGAGTAGATATTAAAATAGAAATGCAAACATACAAATATCAAAACATCAAAATGATGAGAAACTATTATGAGCTGGAGGGTCTTGGCAAGAGAGAACTAAAACTATGAAGAAAAGTCCTATATAATTTCATTGTAAATCGTAGTTGGCACATGGCTTGACTCTAAGGTGGGTTAGCAGTCACCTAATCTAAATTTTTTTATTTATCATCAAATATATAGAAAGAAAGAAAATCTACAAGAATCGTGGATTTGTGTTAAACAAACAAGATTGATGATCCACCCCAAACCGTTGATCATCACAAAAAGGTGGGATGGTGAAAGCTAGAAGGAAAATTGTATTTTTGGTACATATATTTGGCCCTTTTCAATTTTAATTTTATTCATTATAAGATTTTCACATTATGTCCAGTAATTCAAAATTTCTCCTATTTGGTCTAAATCAAATTTTTCAACCAAAATTTAACAGTCAACTCCGTTAGTCAACATTTTGATCAGTTTTTTGGGAGGAGAATTCGTGTGGTAAACGAATCGAACTAGTTGTTCAAACTTGTTTGATTTATTATCGAGCTTTTGAATTTGTGTTTGAGTTTAAATTTGATTATTAATCAAGTCGAGCTCAAATAAACCTTAATCGAGTCGAGCATGAATCAAATAGCTTGATTAATTTGCACTTATTTCATCATTTTTTAATTTTATAGGTGGTCTATGAAAGCTCGTTATAATTTATTTAATTGTGTAAAATTGAACTATACTTTGGTGAAATCGGGCTTTTAGACTTAAAAAGTCCATAAGCTTTCTTTTGAAACTTGAGTATACAATTGCGCAACTAATAAATAATTCCAATCTCCAAGAAGTGTCTCTCCCCATCTCTCTCTAAACCCTACCCTTCTTTTTTCTTCTATTTTCCTCCGCCGGTGATGGTTTGGTGAAGCAGTCATCTACTTCACCATTGTTACCACCACCATCGTCGGAGGGCTGGATTGGAGCACCCTTTCTTCAAGTTGTACATCACATCTTCAAATCTGACGAGACGGATATGGATATAACGAGACAGAGACAGATCTGACGAGATAAAGACGGGTGATACATAAGTTTTTATATAGCGTTTTAGATATTTTGTTTAGTATTTTATGTTCTCTCTCGTATGAGAGTTTCGTCTCTTCTTGAATAGGAGTTGCACAAGAATTTTTTTGTTTTCGTTTTTAAGTTTTTAAGATTTGTTATCTTCAAGAATATTGATAGTTAGTGTTTCAGATGTTCTTACTACATCGTTTGAGTCGATATGAATTGTATTGTTCCAGACGTTGTAAACTTTCGATTGAATGATATATAAGACCGATTTCTCTTAAAAAAAAAAAAAAGACTTAAAAAGTCCATTGTGATAAAATATGATAGTTTGGGGATTGATTTTTAAACTTCTACAACAAATCAAATTAAAAACAGTCAATTTTGCAAAAGCTAGAATATTTGACTTCTCCAAAGTGTATTCCCCCCACTTCCATCGTAGTGGGTCATTGAAAGTTGGTGTATTACAATTCTGGTTCTAAAACATTTTTTAAAATGTGTTTAATCCAAATATACATTTGAAATGCAAAAAAACTTCTAAAAAAACCGCATGCTGAAAAGTCCATTTTCTAATTGGACTTTCACTTCCTAAGTGTTTCCAAACACATATACAAGAACAAATAAGCTTATCTCACATTTGCTACGGTGGAGGCAAGAAAACCTTTAATTAATAATCGACTCGATTTTCTATTAGTGTTGTTAAGTTAACGGGACGAAAAATGTGACACAAAAATAATTTATTTTATGGTTGTATTTTGAGGGGTGAAGGTCATACAGTGCCAAAAAACAAATTCAAATACTGTTTTGCAATATTGGTTAAAAGTTGGTTGTCTTTACTCGATGAAAACTCAATCGAATAGCTTGACATTTTTACATGTCTTATCATTTGTTGACTTATTGAAGATATCTTAGGAGATGGATAATACATCATCCCACAATTTGAAAAGGACAGAGGACTTGACTAAAATATTGAAGAATAATCAAACGAAAGACATAGGGAAAATCGCATTTTTAGTCCCATAACTTTGCCCCAGTACACTTTTGGTCCCATAAGTTACGGGATTCTCACTTTACGTCTCATATGTTTCACAAATTCTCACTTTTGGTCCCATCCGTCTATTTTTAACGGAAAATGGCACGTGAGTGGCACGTGCGCCGGTTGCCAGCTGGTTTGGGGGGGAGAATTGTTCAATTTTCACTGTTTGGGGGCAAATCTGAAATTTTCAAAAGTCAATTGGGGAAAAATCTGAAATTTTTAAATCGTCTTCTCAACCGATTTAAGGACGGCTTCGAGCAGCAATTCAGCCGGTGTTAATGGCATTGCACTCAGGGACCCACGTCGGTGTTTTTCCGGCGAATTTGGGCTCGATTTTAGCCATTTTCAATGTCATTTTTTCACAGCAAAACATGACCTTCTCCCGCGCATTTCCAGGCAAATTCACAGCTGCCATGACCGGCAATTCACTTCTGCAATGAAGAAGAAGATGGGCTGCTGTCAAATTCCAAAATTTTGCCCCAAATCGGCTTTTCAAAATTTCAAATTTTGCCCCAAAACAGTGAAAATTGAACAATCCCCCCCTCCCAAACCAGCTGGCAACCGGGCACGTGCCACTCACGTGCCATTTTCCGTTAAAAATAGACGGATGGGACCAAAAGTGAGAATTTGTGAAACATATGGGACGTAAAGTGAGAATCCCGTAACTTATGGGACCAAAAGTGTACCGGGGCAAACTTACGGGACTAAAAATGCAATTTTCCCGAAAGACATATTAATAATTCATACTTCAAAGAGAAGAAATTCCGGAGGATAGCAACGTAACGTATTCAATGAAAACACATTTTAAATTTTCAATATATTCACCATCAAAATAATCCGAGACGCATACTTTCTGCTAAAAAACAACCATTGTTGAAAGTGTGTGTATATTGATATACCAAATTAGTTAAATCCCGGAGGATAGCAACGTAACGTATTCAATGAAAACACATTTTAAATTTTCAATATATTCACCATCAAAATAATTCAAGACGCAGACTTTCAGCTAAAAAACGACTATTGTTGAAAGTGTGTGTATATTGATATACCAAATCAGTTAAATGTCCTTTATCACTTCGTATATTGTATAAGGCCTATAGAATGCCTCGTATACGAGGCAAATTCATAAATAGGTCTCTAGTACAATGATATTTGCATTACACTTCAAGATCCGCATTTTTTATTAATCCGGGTAGGGGTCGACCCATGACCCGACCCTACGACTTGCAATCAAGACCATATGCTGAATACACATGTTAGATATCTAAGTGGAGATGTCCCATCGGTCATTCAGTCTATAGTACAGAGTGGAAATGATGGGTGTAGAATCCAAACAAAAATAATTCCTACTCCTAAATTTGTAGATAGCGATGAGCAGGGTCGAATCCACAGGGATTGGTTAAGATTATTTCTCAAATAAACGAATAAAATAAAAGGGGGATTTTTAATAATCGATTAAACTAAAATTAAAATAAATAACAAAATTAATTAAAATCAATAGATGCAAAATTAAACAAGTAGAAGATATCAATTTATGGTGAGATTCTAGCCTAAGGAGTTATCTCCGTTTTGATTCAAATAGTTGATCCTTGATGCAAAGATACTTCAATGTTCATGAATAAATTGGCTATAGTTATTAACAAGCTCTAACAACCTAGTTTCTCCTTAATTTATCGATAACCAAAACAAGCTCTTTAATTACTTCTCTTATTGATTAAACAACCCTATATAAGCTCTTAGGATTTAATTTAACAATAGCATTAAGAAATAGAGAAACACTAATTCTAACCAACAAACTCGCAAGTTCGGTTCATTTAGATTAGATCACATATTCCCATAACAACAATCGAAAACTTGTCCATAATCAATGTTATTAACTGCCACAAATATTAGAATTGACCAAACAATTACGGATTTGGGATTCTAAATGGCTATATACTATTCCGACAATCAAATAACGGGCCCTTATTATTTAATTAATCAAAATAATAATTTCAACAAACACAGAAAATATGCAAATACTCAAGAACAAAGAAGGAATAAATATAAATTAGATCTCACAACTTTTGTAGAATCAAAACTTCAATAATCCTTGGCTAGAACTTGAGTTTTTAGCAATACATCTTGAAAGAAATTTTCTTCGTACAAGTGAATACTAGTCAGGTCTAGCTCCTGGAATAAGTGAATCCTAAGTAGTAGTCCTATTCAATCCTGATAGTGTGTCTGTAGGTTTGTGTACGAGGTCGTCTTGACGATGGTAATAGAATCATAGGGTTTAGAAAAAGGTACCTGAGCTGTAGATCATAGTATACGAGGTCGTCTTGATGGAATATATAAAAACCGAGCTAGAATTCTTGAGATTTATATCGATTCCGGTTAAATAGTTGTGATAGCTCCAAGATTTGATATTCCGAAACCTCGTTACCAATAAAAAGTTAAAATTAATTTGAATTGATAATACAACATAATATCAAGTTGACTCAAAAAAGTGTTTCTCGCTGAATTTAAGCTGTTTTTTCTGAAATTAAGTTGTTTTTTGCTGTTTGATTATTCCGATTATGCATTTATTTTTGTAAAAAGATTGAATGTATGACAACTTCTTCAAGTTTTTGGCTTTTTAAGAAGTTTTAAAAATAAACACAACTTTAGTTATCAGCCATTTCTTAATATTTCTCCACAAGTTTTTGCAAGCAGCCGTATAGTAACTACACCTGAACTTTTATTATAACTTAAAACAATTTATCCCAAATGTACTCTTTTATGTTGTATAGTCTTATATGCTACTCCATCAAATTCATTTATCAGAAAAAATGAAAATAACAAGTGGAAATCCATTTAAAAAAAAAGGCAAATTTACCTTTTAAAAAAGAAAAAGAAAAACCGAAACGGTTCCTGGTTTTCAAACCCCAAACGCCGACACATGTACGACTGGCTAATTGGAGAAACACAGAATCAGCCACAATATACGGGTGATACTTGGTGGCTCTCGGGAGTCCAACTCTCGAGAAATATTCACCACAAACATGTGTGAAGTCCACCAAAATATATATATTTCTTATATAGCCACCAAATATCACCTACAATATACATAATACATAAACACAAACCTAAAAAAAAATAAGAGATTCAAAGATGAACAAAATTAAAACAAGAAACGTAATTAATTATCTGTAACAATAATAATAATAATCAAGAGATGACTTGAGTCTTGCCGGGCCGATCGGCGGTTTTGAGAGTTTTGTCGATCAGCTTTTTAGCCTTTCGGCATCGGATCTCAACCCTAACGCTCGCGCTCTTGTCCATCTTTATGTAAGGTTTCTTCTTCGATTTCTTCAGCGATCGGACCTTCGATTTAATCGACTACACCAAACTCAAAAAAATGGTCAAATGGACATCATATTACACTTTCAAGTCTCAAATATTAGTTAACATAATGAAAGGATAATTTTAGGGGATTGATATTCGCACTCCTGTTTTTGATAATTACACTCCATCTAGTTTGATATCTTTATTCTTTTACTAATATACCCTTTTATTTATTAGATAATACTTGACTTAATTTCTTTGATGGACACATAACTTGTCCATTATTATTTGGAACTCTAGTATTTTTGAATAAAAGAGAAAAAATATACTTTAGTATTTTTGACATTTCACCCGTCTAATAAAAGAGTTTCATCCAACTAAAAATTCATTTTGTCTATTTTTTTAATGCCTAATCGATAAATTTGACTAAATATATTTATGAAAAATTTAATCCAAATAAATTTTCTCACAAAAGAACATTTTAGATCAACCCGAATCATTACATCTAAAAACTAAATCACCATATTTTTGTCTCTAAAACATATTTTTCTCTATTTTTTTATGCTAAAAAATTCTTACAAATGGATATATTATCCAACTAGACCCTTAATAGTTAATACTTCATACTTCAAAGAAAAGAAATTCGGGTGGATAGCAACGTTACCGTATTCAAATTGAGTTTGATAGTTTTATCTTAGAATTTTCCAAAATAGTTATGATGGTTCTATGATTTGAAATTTTAAAACTCCGTTAAATTACCAATAGAAAGTTAAAATTAATTTTAATGGATAATACAACATAATACGACGTTGACTCATATGGTAACTACACCGGGAATTTTATTATAGCTTAAACAATTTATCCTTACTCTTTTTTTACTCCATAATCTACTCCATCAAACTCATTTTTCAGGAAAAATGAAAATAACAAGTGGAAATCCATTAAAAAAAAAAAAAAGAGGCAAATTTAAACTAAAAAAAAAAGAACTCGAAACGGTTTCCTTGTTTTCAAACCCCAAACGCCGACACATACGACTGGATGGAGAAACACAGAATCGGCCACAATATACATATAATTTCTATACAAAATACATTGACACGAACCTAAAAAAAAAAAAATGGAGAAAATTAAAAGATGAACAAAATCAAAACAAGAAACATAATTAATTATCCGTAATAATAATAAGAATAATAATAGTAATAATAATCAAGAGATGACTTGAGTCTTGCAGGGGCGATCGGCAGTTTTGAGAGTTTTGTCGATCTGCTGTTTCGCCTTCCGGCTTCGGATCTCAACTCTAACGCTCACGCTCTTGTCCATCTTTTGGGAAAAAATCATTTTTGGTCTCATACGAGTTTGGTCAAAATAATTTTAGTCCCGTAGGAATTTTTTTGACACTTTTGGTCCCATTAGACTCAAAATGTGACATTTTTTGTCCCAAAAGGTAAAAAATTGACGGAAAATGGCAAGTGTTTTGGACGGTTGGAACCAAAAATGAATTTAATTTAGAATTTTTATTTTATATTCCACTCGTTCTAATAGAGTGTGCGTTTTACGTTAGTATTTTCCATCCAAAAAAATACGATTGGGACCAAAAGTGTCACATTTTGAGTCCAATTGGACCAAATGTGTTAAAAAAAATTCTTTGGGATTAAAAGCGTTTCGACCGAACTCCTATGAGACCAAAAGTGATATTTTCCTTCCATCTTTACGTAAGGCTTCTTCTTCGATTTCTTCAACGATCAGACCTTCGATTTAATCGACTCCACCAAACTCAAAAGAATGGTCAAATGGACATACAAATGACACTTTCAAGTCTCAAATATTGGTTAACATAATGAAAGGATAATTTTAGTATCCATAAATTTTACATCACGAAATTTTAGACATAAATTCACCAATTAAGAAGGTTTTTTGGGGAAAAAAATCATTTTCTTGGGCGTGTGTGTTTTTAGTAGGAAGAATAATTGTTAAAGTTAGATATAATTATTCATCAAATATTGATAATGTTACTGTAAATGCTCACCCATAATAAAATATGTCACTTAAATTGGATAAATCAATCTTATCTCCCTCCATTCATTAACGAAAATAATAAATAGTACGGCACACATTTGTTTATCAAGAGCTTTCATCATGGCTACCAAACATGGAATTGCACATGATAAATAACAATATCACTATATTTCAAGATACCAAACGCGCCAGAAATTAAGGTACCAATTCTATGGTACTAATCTCTTAACTCCTATAGATTGTATAATGAGAACCACCTTTTAATCATTGAAAAACATTCTTTAGGCTTGTACTCTGGCGCTGTATGACCTGCACCTTGCAAAATATCACAATAAAAAATAAAAGACATTTTTCGTCTAGTTTACATCACAATATTCATAGAAAATGCAGATTCAATTAAACTTGCTCTTGCCTTCACCGTAGCAAATGTGAGATAGGCTTCATTGTTCTTGTATCTTTCCGTGTATCTACAAGTGATAAATTATACTTCAATTCCACAAGATCAAATAAATTAAAACCAACCCTGCAACTTGACCATCGACGGTCCAAGCCCTCCATTCATCATCAACCGTGAGATTGAGAGCATGTATCCATTTTAAAGTACTCATGTAAGGTATGCGCAAGTCGTGATCACCACTGAAACGAAGAGGGTATTTTTGGAAAAACATTGTTAGGCTTAAAACTAAGTTGCAGATATCATATAAGCCATAGATATTTATTTAGCAAGTAGCTAATGTGATCACTCACCTATATGCCAAAACTTGATAGTCTTTCTCACTGAGAAGTTGATGATATTTGAATACACTTTCCACATCTTTTTCATAGGATATGCTATTATTGCATCTTTTCCACTCTTGTTTTGTTCCCTGCTTGTCAAACAACATTACATCTTATGTGCGCATTTGACGCTGTCTATCTCCGTCGTATAATTCTATCAGATCGAGTCCAATTATCCGAGTGTGTATTTATATCTATCTCTTTCACACAAGTGTGTGTGGAGATCACACACAATACACTTTATTATATAAAAGAGATAGACACTAGAACCACTGGACTTGGTATAACATAGATTTTTCGTTCTTGTATCGTTCATGCTGTATCTCCAGTGCATAAATTATACTTCATTCCCGCATGATCAAATAAATATTAAAAGAGCAATTTATACAACTTGCATCTGCAATTCGAAAACCACCCTGCAACTTGACGCATCGACGGTCCAAGGACCTCATTGATCATGCAACGTGAGATTGAGTGCATGCTATCCCTTTTTAAAAACAGTACTCATGTAAGTTGGCCTGTCGTGATCACCACTGAAACGAAGAGGGTATTATTGAAAACTTTACGATATATTTTATGACAAACCGAGAAACGTCAACTAAAATGGTGGACATCAGAAATATTTATTTAGCAAGTAGAAAATGTGATCCTGACCTATATTCCAAAACTTGATATCCTTTCTCACTGTGACGTTGATGATATTTGAGTACACTTTCTACGTCTTTTTTCATTAGCTGATATGCTATAATTGCATCTGTCCATGTTTTTTGTTTTCCCTGATTTGTCAAACAACTCACGCACATTAGATATTTAGAACTAATTTCCTTGCTGTTGATATGTATACGTTCTGAAAAATGAGAGCCAAAATTACAATTATTTGAAGTAATTTATCGAAGGTCCCACATAGAGCATTGAAGCATTATTCTATTTAGGAATAAGTCCTCCGTACCATATTAAAAAGAATCTAATCCGAGACGTATATATTTTGTCCATGTACCCTTTCTGATTGGTGAAGAGCTTCTTGGACAGATCCTCATTTTTGCCCAACGTACGAGTCACATAGTTATGATTCTATAAAAAAGATAAATTTACCCTCAAAAATTAACTCCAACCATTTCAATTTGTCATTTATCTTACTGTTGCATCGTGACGTTGTCTATCTTGGTCAGATAATTCCTATATCCGACTGTGTCCCCATGGTCCCTATGTGTCTTGTGTGTCTATCTCTTAACAACAAGTGTGTGAGAGACGGCAAACAATACACTTTACTGTGTGAGAGAGATACACTGGGACCATTGGATTTGGTTAGTATAGATTTTTTCATCTCTAGGTTTTCGATTGAAGTTATCCACTTCCTGCATTCCATTCATTGCGCGCTTCACATAGGAGTTGGGATATCCAAACTCAATTCCAGACATGGAGCTTAAACCACAGATACACTGAACATGGAAAAAAATGTTATTAGATCAAGAGGCTGAAATTTTACACGAGACAAGCCACGGTTCCTCTCGTTTTGACACCGAAGGAGAGGTCAATCGGGATCGTCTAGTATGCATGTTAGATCAGCCACGTTTTAGCGATATGAATACGCAATCTGGCTCAAAATGTGAGCAATGGAACCAAGCTTCGTGCACTGCAATTTGATCATAGAGAAAAGTAACCGATTTTGGGGGGGAGACGCTAATATACCTAAAACATATCACCATCACTTTCTGGTCCATACGACCTCCTTACTTATATCAAATGTATGTATTTAAAGAAAGAAAGATTCGATTATGGAGAGTATGGAAGGAGTCGTATTTGACTTTTCCTATCTAATCTTCGGCTCCAAAACTATATTGTGCAATTCACTCTCCTCTCTAAAAACACACGAATTCTCAAGTCTTATACAACTCTCTTGATTATAATATTCTGTGTCTGTATTTGACTATGTCTCATGGAAATGATATTAGCACGCACAATTGAACATGCACTCCACCTTGTCTTTTCTCTAAGCAATGTATAATATGCCTTCATTTTTTGAGAACTATATATTGATTTATGTTCATGTTCCAATATTTCCTTGTTATACGTATTAATCTCTTTTCAAAAGACAATCCAACCACCCATAACAATACAATACCTCTAACACACGCGAATTACATAGAATTCATTCGATTTCCTCACATATTTAATGTATTGTCCTATATATTAACCAAAAAACATTATATCCTAATGTAAAATACCTGCAAAATAATATTTAAACAAATGTATGTGTTTTTAAGGTAGCATGTTACTTTAATTAATTTCCAAAACCACGAACGAAATAATAATAAGAGTATTTGAGCTATACATAAATGGGAGATTTTAATCCACATCATATGAAATATCAATAATTGTAACAAGTAAGAAAAAAACACCATTTGGATCTCACACATTTATTATTTCAGATCTTACATAAATAATATTCAACATCAATGATGGTATGGTGGAATTACAAAAGAATACCACAACTAATACATTCGTAATCATTTCTATTATAGAGTTACTAATTTGTCATACATTGAAAAGTAAATTCAATTATGTATTGTTATACATTTATTAGAGTACATCATATTCCTATTACTTCTTAATGGTCATTTGATTCATTTAGTATTGAAATCAATGGGTGTATTTTCATATAGTGGAGTGTTAATATCCTTCCCTTTCTCCATTTTGGTTCAGTGAGGAGGAGTCTACCCCAAGCGGACCTTGAGGGATTCTGAGTGCAAACACAGTTGTCAATTGAAGTTGTTGATGTGGTCTCATCATCATTCCCTTTCGGAGGTTTTTAACCTGCGGCGTACGTTTTTTTCGGTTCAGTATAGTTTCCCCATTAATTTTGAGGGTTTAGTAGAGTTAAACTCACCTCCCAATATGATCAGTGTGTCTTATCTTGAGATTTGAGTGGGTTGATGTACCTCTGGATTCGAATTTAGTTCATTCGTTCATACTCTTTGTCAATCTTGTCCTTCTAAGTCTTTTATTTGGACTTTTCATAGTTCCAGCAAGTATGTTATTTAAATACTTTCCCGTTATACTCTTTGTATTTTCTGTTCATTCCGTTGTGCACTCTACATTTATGCGCTAATTCCCGCCTCCCCTCCCCCCCCCCCCCCCTCCAAGGCATACATTGATTTACATAATTTACAAAACATCAGACTCGTGGTATGTATCAACAAGTAGGTGTGACATGTACTTATCACTTGATTATATGAAGACCGCCTTGATATCCGAACACACGAAGTCAATGACATGTACGAACCAAGATAGAAACGAATTTTACCCTCTCTGATAAGTCGACGAGCATAAGACATTGTACCTTTATTTACTCCGGACTCAAATATCCCCTCGACAAATGCTTTTTTGCTAGCTGAAAATTTTCACATTACGTATTTGCCCATGTTTTCTATATGAACTCACTTTATTACTTGCCACGAAACTTATTGTGTTTAGATAACAATACCTCATAGTATTCCCTGAATATGAGTGGCCATTCGTGAGCATAATGGAACCCTTTCACTCTTATCCTATTTTCTCGTTACTGGATTGCCAACGACGTACCCCTGGAGTGACCTTCGTGCTGAAGGTCCACATTCATTCCCTGCCTTCATCTCACCTTAATTTTCCAATGAGGGAAAAACAAGCAAAAAAAATTGTATAGAATTGGGATCATTACATGCCCATCCCGCACTTGATAAGATACTTACACGTGTAAGATAATTAACATTAGGCCCCTGGTTGGTGCAAAGTATTAAAACACCCCACAATCCTGACAACATCGATAATAAGGGAGTAAAATTGTAATTTATTTTTCTCACCAGAGAATTATGTTAATTTCTCAAATCTCGGGTATTTTTTCGTAGTTCGGGTCACTTCTATGTATTGGCTCTATTATAATGCAAATACAATCTATACTCATCTATAATGGTTTCTAACTCTATCATAAAAGTATGGGTAGTTTTTGCAAACTTTTTGATATACCTAAGCTATTCCTATTTATTCACCTTTTTTAGTGGCAAAAAAGTCCAATAATAAATATAAACTACTTTTTATATATCTACAATAATAAGATGTATAATCAAATAGGACTCTATATGAAAGTGCCTATGTAGTTGGCATAAGAATCAACAAGAACAGTTATATAGAGTACTCACCAAGAAATTATATATAGACAATAATCAAATGTCAAATTATAATATATAATAGAATGAAAATTTATACAAGTTTAACTAGTTTTTTTTAAACATTTTGATATATCTGAACTTCCCATGCCAATCATTTTTTAATGGGCAAAAGAGTCAAAAGCAAGTAATAAAAAACATTCAAATATCTACAATATAAGAAAGTATAGTTTACATAGGACTTCTAACTCAAGGTACTCTCTTTTAATTATTCTTAAAAGAAAAAATAGATTGGAAGTCTCTCAACATAGACGTTACTAGAAATCCAACAAATTTCCATTTATATTGAATTCTAGAGATAGTAACCCATATCCATCATTTTTTATTTTATATAAGGTAAGTCCAGGAGGATATGATGAAAAAACCTAGCTAAAACAAACTAATCCTCTAGATTAATTTTCCGTAGCTCATTCAGCAGAAATTTTGGAATCCCACTTTTACTCATACCTAACTTTAGTGACTTTTGAACCTAAATATCCCTATGATGTAATCAATTTTTTAATGGCAAAAGAGGCAAAACAATCTACAATAATTTTAAGTATCTAACCAATAAAAGATAAGTTTCTACTATTACAATTATATGTACGAACCAGATTACTCGTCATCTTAATCATCATAAAAAAATGATTAAAAACAAACTTAATCTGCTTGAACTGGAGGAACAAATTTATAATACAAATAACATAATTTATTCACATTGTTGTTTATAGTTTATGTTTAACTATTTATATGAATATATAACGTGATCGAAAACATTGAAATATCATATCATAAACAATAAAAAACAACTTAGTTACAATAGGCTTGAGAGCTTTGCGTCAGTGTCATTTTATATCTTATTTCATTACTATATAGTAATCTTATTACCCTATTTATAATACACAAAAGAAAAATAGTAACCTTGTTCCCTCATGCTTTGGCGATATATTGACATCTGCTATTGTAATTCCATATAATTTTGTCACACTTTCATGTATGATGATCGCACCAACACTTCATTGTCATTAGCTGCCTTTCTTTTTACAGTCCAGAGCTTGGCTAACCTTAATGTGAAGGTTGATTTCATTTTATCCTTTCAACTTATTCTTTTGGCATTGATCACCTATAGTCCCTTATTGCTTATAAAAATTTGAGAACCAAAACCTGCACAAGTATTCAGATTTTGAGTCCTCCAAAAAGATTCTAATAAGCAACAGGCCTCAATGACGAAAGAACAAATGGAAGCACCTAGATTCCATCAAAATTACACAAGATAATGTATAAAATAATCTGATTAAAAAAAAATATGATATTATTATATACGTCTTTGATTTCAATTAAACTTAGATTCTTCCAATATTCGTTCAATTTTCATTTCAATTAATATTTTTCATTTTGTAAATAATAATAGTTTATTAATTATTAGTTCATTAAGTTTACGTTTATTGTTTTTGTTTTAGGGGTAATTTTGGATTTAGCAAGTTAACAATATAGTGTATATGAATTGTTTAAACAAAATCATAGAGCCACATGCGCAAACCCCTAGTTTGTTGACTATTAATCTTAAATATTACACCTTTGGCTATTCCAGCGCAACCATGGGCGTAACTTGTGCCTCCGTAAGAGTCACCAACAATATACAAACTGTTGTTCATAAACGTCGGGTGATTCAACAACCACTGCTCTCACCATAATGCTTTTTGGTTTTTAAAATAAATTCTTAGAAATTACACTAAAAAATTAGATAAAGTCTTTTGTAACTATTACCTTTCTAAAGGCGTAAGTCTGTTTTGCTGATTTAGTATCGTTGGCAGTGTACCCTTGTGATGTGGTCGCATAGAGAATCAGTACCCGACAGGGGAATCTATGAATTAATGTTGGCAATCTAAAAATCACGTATCATATTTATATAGTTTTTTTTGAATGCAATGCGGTTACCTATCAGGAGCGATTAGATGTAGGCCTTATCGACCCTAAAGAAACAATAAGATTGCAATTCAATCAACTGTCAAGCCGGAAAATTGTAGAAATTTCTTACCTTAGTCCATGATATGGATTTATAGTGAAAGAAAGTGAAGCCTCCATCAATGGTTGCAAAGTCGAAAGCCATTGGACCTGCATTTAATACCAAACCTCGAAGCAAATCAATCAAAGTACTATGATTAGCTCATTAATCACTACTAATAAAAATATGATTATTATTCCTGTTGTTATGTAGGATTATGATATCGCGGACAATCCACCCCTAAATACACGTTATATAGTTGTGGGCCTTTTCTAGCCTAGCCTTTCCTCTGATTTTCCTGCCCTCTGTATTTCCGGGTACTATGAAATAGTCTGTTCTCCTGACACCTCATCTGATCCTTTATTTCGAAATATGTTTTCATTACTATTTATTTTATGATGTCTACTTATCTTATGGCCCCTTCATTCTAGAAACCAATTTATAAGAAAAGAACCTCATACTATATCATTGGTCCACCAAAGATGGGATATGTAACTGTTGGAAATGCGATTTGCAGTCTACGGCAAGGACCAACAGGGCATCGCCAGCGGCGTTCAAAGGCAGTAGCCTCGCTGCGGCTTTCAGGTTCTAACCGCCGCGGCTTTTCCAAGGCAGTGGTTCTCACCTCGGCGTTCCGATCGGTGGTTGACTGCGTGTTGACCAAGACATCGTAAAAAGCACGCATTTTTGGAGGTTTTTTCAGGCTTCGTTTTGTTTCCTTCATTGTTCAAGTCTTCTAAGACACGATAAGATTATATATCCATACGCTTCTCATTGGGTAATATGTAAGTCTATCATCATACAATCATAAAACTCTAAGGTAGACCGTGGACGTAGGCATTCTTGGTCGAACCCGAAATCTTGTGTCTCTAAGAGTTTTCCTTGCTTTTTCGTTGCACTTTTTACTTGTTATGCGCATTTGATTCCTCATCAACTGGTATCCGAGCAAGGTTTAGCGTCTTGTGCGAATCAATGAGCGTCTTGAAGATGGAAAGTAAAAATTGACAAGTTCGATGGAAAGGATTTTCGATTCAGGCAGATTGTAGCTGGAGGATTATTGTACCAAAGAAACTCCATGAACCGTTGTGCGGGGAAGAAATCCTGGAAGATGACCGATGAGATTGGGATTGTGGATCGGCCAACCTTGGTGGTTATCGCTTACGTTATCAAGAAACGTAGCGTTTCACATTTTGGAATAGAAAACCATGCGGGTTTGATGAAGGCGCTATCCAACATGTATGAGAAAGCCATCGCATCGATAAGTTATTAATGAGACTTTATTCAACTTAAGGATGACTGAAGGAGGATCCGTAAACAAATCCCCATATCACGAATTTCCACGTGATCATCCCTCATTTGAGTTCGTTTGTTATCAATTTTGAGGACGGAGGTGAAGGCTTTAATTCTATTGTCTTCTTTGCCGAAAGTGGAGTGCGACGTAACTGCTGTGAGTAGTTCATCTGGCCACAGGAAGTTGAAGCATTCATATATGCGTGATCTGATTCTGAGCGGGAATTCGTGAATGGACGTATAACTCACATCTGCTGCAAATTGAGTACGGAAATCAGAGGGGAGGGGTGTTCAAGGGGTGGTCAGAAATGTAGAGGGCGATCCAAGTCTAAGGGCGAGGGAAGTCAAAACCAGCGCAAGGAGGCCGATTGCCTGGCTGCGGTGAAGAAATGCCATTACAATAAGGAAATTGTCCTGAAAAGGCTGTCAAAATCAAATCGTAAACATCAACAAAAGCAACGCAGCAATAGGACGACGGCAGAGATGCTTTGGTTTGTTGTGT
Source organism: Buddleja alternifolia (assembly GCA_019426215.1). Taxonomy (NCBI): domain Eukaryota; kingdom Viridiplantae; phylum Streptophyta; class Magnoliopsida; order Lamiales; family Scrophulariaceae; genus Buddleja; species Buddleja alternifolia. The sequence continues at coordinate 5,800,823 of CM033404.1, forward strand.
TGACCATCCCAGTCGACCAATGGTTCTGGCTCAGGTGCGTCGTTCCATTCACTTCTTGTAAGATTAACTAACCAATTATGTTTTTGGAAAATTTGGAAAGGTTTTTCCTTGCATATGACGAACCCTTGGAATAGTGGTAAGGGTGGGTCATAGATGACGACGGCACAGGACATGTTCCGGGATTGAGGAAGCAAATGACTCTCAATGACAAATGACAGTGATGGGTACACCACTGTGTTTTGGTGGTGGTGATGGAATCCCCAAAGGTAATCTGGTGGTTGGCTCGTGGTAGAATTTTGGGACTCGTACCCACAGCAATAAGAAATACTCGTTTGCTGCAGTCGAGGCTATAGATGGATGTTCACTTTTTTTATGGCATAGGCCACTTGGGCCATATGAGTGAGAAGGGAAGGAAAATCATAGGCATCCAAGGGGAAGCTACCAATCGCAAAGTCGGTTGAATTGGGGTCTTTTGCGAAGACTGTGGGTGCTTTGTGAAGCGAAAAAGGTGAGTTTTTCCAAGACGTTAAGAACCGAAGGCAGAGAAGTTGAGCTTTTGCATACTGATTATGGGACCACCTCTGGCTCCCATACATTCGATGGAGGGTCCGTACTATGTCACCTTCAAATGACTCCACTCGAACGGTATGGTCTATTGTCTGAAAAATACAGGTCGGCTGTGTTTTATAACCTTTAGGAATAGAAGGCAGAAGTCTAGAATGAAACGGGGATGTATTGAAGTGTCTAAGTTCGGATATGTTGGGGAGTATGATAGCCAGAGTTCAAAGACTATTGATGCATAGAATTGATCAAGATGATCAAACAATTCCGGGGACTCCGCAGCATAATGGGATTGCAGAGCGTATGAAGACAACCTTGAAACTAACGAGCTAGGAATCATGAGGGCTTTACTACGGGTTTCCAAACACATTTGGGTTTGATGCAGTGAGCACGGCGGCTTACCTCATCAACCTTGGACCTTCAGTACGCGTTGGAATCAATATCAGAGAGTTTTGGTTGGGAAAGGAGGTAAATTTTATCGCATTTAAAAAATATTCGGTTGTTTATCTTATTCTTGCGAAGTTCTGATGACAGGGATAATTTGATCCTAAGACACAGCAGTGAATCTTTATTGGCTATGGGGAGAGAGTTTTGGTAATCGATTCTGGGATACCAAAACAACAAAATCATAGGCATAATGATGTCACGTTCAACGAAGGGTGCTTTACAAGAATAGACTTGGAGCAAAGCCTGAGGAAACGAGAAACCAAGGCGATATTGGAAGATAATCACTCTAGACGCGGTTCTGGGAATGACACTGTAGAATAGTGGATCGAAGATGTCCGGAGACTCCACCCCAACCTTAGAAGATCGATTCAGAACTCCTAAACCAAACATGTGGTATCCCCTTCTTCCTACTATTTTACTTTTAAACCGATTCGGGTGAGCCCGAGTCGTACAAAGAGGCGATGAGTGTGGGATATTCTCTCAAGTGGGAGCGGCCTGAGGATGAAATAGCTCGCTTAGAGAATGAGAACTTGGGTTTAACTGAGTTACCGCGGTGAAACGGGCTTTGCAGAACAAGTGTGGTTTCCGGTTAAGGATGAACCGGGGATTGTAGTAAAGGTACAAGCGATGTTGGTGGTCACAGGGTCCCAGCAGAAGGAAGAATATGCGTAACACTTAAATTTTTTCGCCGTTTCAACTCAACTACTATTAGGTTGTTTCTAAGTTTTGTTGCTGCAGAGGATTTCATCTTGACAATTCAGATGTAAAAGGCATTCCTCTCATGGGGGATTTTTGTAGGAGGTATCTACATGGTTCCAACCCGGAGGGTTTTCGGATATGGACAAGAAGACCTTGTAAATCCAGCTATAGAAAAACTTTGTATGGACGTAAACACGCTCCGAGGCAATGGTATTAGAAGTTGGCCCTTTAGGGCTAATAGTGGATATCCTATGTGTTCCAATGATCAGTTGTTGTTATTTCAAAGAATTTATGGATTGTTACATAATGATTGCTACTTTATGTGATGATATGTTAGTGTTTGGGTTCTCCATGAGAGAAATTGATAATGAAGAAGCAACTATCCAATGGAATTTGAGATGAAGGACTTGGGAGGCTACAATGCAATCCTCTGGATGAGATCACTTCGAGATATGTCGAGTGGGATCTCAGTTGTACTCAAGAGAAGTACTTGAAAAGGTCCTTGCTAGAATTTGCAATCTCAATGGCAAATCCAGAAGTACAACCTTTTCGGATCATTTCAAGTGAGCAAGGAACATCACCTAAGACTAGAAGGAATAGCGAGAACAAATGGCACAGGTTCCCTATGCCTCTGCCATAGGGAGTTTGATGTAACGCAATGGTGTGTACCAGGCCGGAATATACCCTGCAGTGTGGTTGTTAGTCGGTATAAAATGCTATCTGGGGTTTAAAGCATTGGAAGCTGTAAATTGGCTACTGAGGTACTTAGGGTACATCGAGCATGTGCTTTGTTTTTTGAGTAGTAGCGTGACTTTGGAGGGTTTTCGTGATGGATTAAGTTGGTATCAATATTGTCAGGAAGAGTCCATTGTGGTACATTTACACTTTAGCTGGCCCGGCAATAAGTTGGACTTCTAGGCTAGCAAAGGTGTAGCACTTTCTACAACCGAGGCCCGAGTACATAGCATTTCAGAAGCTGGGCAAGGAGATGGTTTGGTTGAAGCATTTTCTGAGGGAAATTTGACAGGAGCAACGGATTGTGCACTTTATAGTGTGTCCAAGTGTCATTTATTTCGCAAAGATCCGGTGTTTTCCACTCGAGGAACGCAGCCTCTTCAAATTAAAGGTATCATCATATCCGAGAGATGTAAGATGATGGAACGTTGGAGTTGAAGAAAGTGATTGGTACAAAGAATTCCGGCGGACTATGTTCACTAAATGAGTTACCACCGAGAACTGAGGTTTTGCCTGGCCTCAGTTGGCCTCGAGTTGCTGTTTGAAAAGGCTAGTCATGCACTAGAGGGCAATACTTTCAACGGGGTGGTGAAGAAGTATAACAAGATTGAGGTGATCATCTCCAAGTGGGAGATTGGATGGATGATGTAAACTAATTGGAGCGATTTGAAGTCTAAGTAAGGAACAACAGGCCATCGTCGCGGTGTATCAGGTTCCAACGCCGCGGCGTTCATAGGCAGTAGCCATCGCCGCGGCGTTCAGGTTCCAACGCCGCGGCGTTCATGTCGAACCGCACGCGGCTTTGACTGGCATGTTGACCAGACTCGGAAACGCATTGTTTTTGAAGTTTTTAAGCTGGATTTTTGTGTCCTATCTATTACAAGTCTCCAAGCACTACAAGAGTATAGAAAAAAAAAAAAAAAGAAAATACATCCTTCTCTTGTATAGCTATCTCTTATCAATACAATCAATAAAACTCTAGTGTAACCAGGACGAGCAATTCTTCGGCCGAACCACGTAATCTTGTTTCTCTATTTTTTCTTGCTTTTCGTTTACTTTTACCGTGTTTTATGACATTGATTCCTACACACAAACTCAATCGTGGGACTAACGTTTAATATTCCAATCACCTTTCTTACTCTAAGAGAAAAAAGGTACCAACTACATCTATTACGAATTTTTGAGTTGGGCGCCTGATAGAATTGTAAACATGGGCTGTAAAGTTTTATATAAATTAACTCAAAACCAAACACATTTTAAGGTGAAAAAAAAGTCACAATAACCTTAATTATTACATTTTTCTCTAAAAATGTTTATCATCCAACACAATTTTTTTCTAAATTTTTTGGAACATCCTTTTTTTTTTCACTTAGATGATACTAGGAAGCATCCAATCTTAGGGTGCACACGTTCCGATTTTTGAGGTATTTTTTTTTAAAAACTTTATACCGTACCCAGAATTGCAATTTTCCACAACTAATACGAAATTGGACTTTTTTTGAACCCTATACCATCGTAATCCGGTACGATAGGTTTTCAGTATGGTACGTGGTACAATTTTTGTGGTATTTTACTATCTAGATTACATAAGTTTTTATCGGAAACTATTATCATTTCACTTGTTATGCAAAAAGAATCTCAAAAAAACTATCTATATAAACACTACAGAGACCAAATCTCATCTCTCATCTCAATGCTATTTCTTTTGCACTTTCGTTCAATAGCCAATAAAGGGAAAAATCAAACAGACTTTGCAATAAGAAGAATTTTTGTTTAAATGATAACAGATAAAATTAGGCTAGAGTTAATAGTTTTTCTCCTTTCCCCTTGAAAATGTGGTTGTAATTAGTTGTAAGCATAATTACTACCTATCAATTAAAACACTTGGCCAAACTAATAAAGATTAAATAATAAGCCATGCACAACTTTTATAATAATTTGGAATTATTATAATTGGCACCTAATTGAACCCAACCACCATAAAATTATGGAAATTCATATTCTTTGTTTTTTTACCTCACCTCATCTATTTTGCTCAAGAAAGTATAGTCAAATTCACATTCTTATGTTCGTCTTCTGATTTGAGTGTCATGTCTGAAATAATTCTAAAAAATAATTTAATCTATTTTTTACTAATTGCCACTTTAATAAAATTTACATTACTTTTTCTATTTTCTGAAACATAACACATTTCCACGAGTTTTGGTAAGAATCATTTCCTATATACATTGTATCTATAAATCCTAAACTATACAAATAATAATAATAGTTATATATGTTTATACGATCCGGTACATTTTTTACCGGTATTGAATTGTAAAACCTAAATCTTACCAAAATATTGGTACTGTGCACTCATACCAAACTCTTCTTTTTTTAGTAAAAAAATAATCCATTATTCGGTGCGGTAACGTTTTCAGACACCATGAACACAATCCTAATCCTAATCCATCTTTCCCACTGATTTTTTCCCCGCCCAGTCATAGATATTTAGTAAATAGAAAAATACAATAAGACCCACCTATTTCAATAAAACGACCCAAGCCCAGAGCCAGCCCTGCCCGCCAGTGAGCCAAAGCACCAACGGGTCCTTTTGCGTCCCTTTCCGATTCAATGAAATAGGAAAACCAGCTGCACTTCATCCTTTTTCTCCCAACGCCAATATATCTGATCATACAACATTTATTGCAAATAAAAATAAACTCCTTATAATAAGATATAGAAAAACCCAACAAAAAGTATATATAGAATGATAAATATAACGACCGGTTTCCAAGTTTGAAAGGCAGAGTATCGTTTATAACCCGGCAAGTTGTGATGATGGTATTGCGCAGCATCGGTATGGGTAATTAATAAGTATAGGATAAGAATTAACAGAGCAATAAACAAAGATTAATTTCTTTGTAATGGCTTTTATTGCGCTTTTAAATACAATCGGTTTAAATATATTTGAGAGTAAGATATTAAAATCGAAAGCAACTACAATCATCAAAATGCTGAAACTATTAAGGATCTAGAGGGTCTTGGCAAAAGAACTAAAACTATGAAAAAAGCTAGATGTGGTCTCATATTTTGGTCGCCTCTTTCAATGTTGATCTTATTTGTTCTAGATTTTACATGTGCCCGTCACTTTCAATTTCTCCTATTTGATCTCATCAATTGTTTAATCCAAAATTAAACTGTCGCTCCGAATCAACTTTGTGCCGATTTTTTTGGAGGAGAATCATGATGTAAACGAATCACACACATTGTTCAAACTTGTTTTGATTTTTATTATCGAGATTCTGAATTCGTGCTTGAGCTTAAATTTGATTGTTAATCAAGTCGAGCTCAAATAAACCTTAAAATCGAGTCCGAGCCTGACATCAAACTAGCTAGAATTAGTTTGCACTTATTTCACACTCATTTGTTTAATTTTATATGTGGTCTAGTAAAGCTCGTTTATAAATTTATTTAATTGTGTAAATTGAACCATCTTTTGGTACCCAATGAAATCGGCTTTTAGACTTAAAAGTCCATTGGGAGAAAAATATGACATTTGTGATTGATTTTTAAAGGACCTCTACAAAGGCTGAAAGACGAAACAAGTTACTCGATACTCTACTTCTAGCTAGTTTATTAAAAGCTCGTTTGAGGCCTCAATTAGTCAATTATCAAACCCAGCTTGAAAACTTTTTTATGTTTGATAAGTTTTGAAACTCGGCTCGATTAGTAAAATTGATAAAACATTAGAAAATGTCCAACTACATCGAGTTCTACTCGTGTTCTTTCGCTCGATTAAAGTTCTTTTGAGCTCGACCGATTCACAATCAACAACTCAATACAAATTTTGAAGTTCGTTGTATTCAAACAACCTTGAACACACTCCGTTCTGACCGACTCGTACCTCGACACATTTACATCCGACCTTCTACAATAAGTTTAACATGTTTTTCTATGGTATCTATCTCCCACTTTATGTGAGGGTCTTTTGGATTCGAGTTTCAGACTGTCTAGTTTTGGCTCTTTCCTCCTTTATGAAGCTAAATAAAGTTATTATGACTCAGGATTATAACTATTAACCCCTCATTGTAATTAATATTTAAGGATATCCTCCTTCGTCTTAAAGTTTTTTAAAACAAGGGCTTCTACAGAAGTTTAAGTGAAATCCGAGCTGCACTATATTGACTTTTTCAAGTGCTTTTTACCCACTTCCATCTTAGTGGGTTATTGAAAGTTGGTGTATTTAATTAGAGGTGTAACGAGCCGGTCGAATCGAAACGAGATTTGTTCAAATTTATTTGAAATACCACCGAGCTTCAAGATTTTGTTTGAACTTGTTTGATTATTAATCGAGCCGACTAAACTAGCTTTATCGAGCGAACGACGATCGGGAGCTCGAGTGATTTGTTTTTTTGTACTATTTTGTTATTTTTTTACGAATCGGTCCGCGTTCGAGCTAATTTTCAAAAATTTATCAAACACAACCAAGTGGTTTAAACTTGGTTTGAATAATAACGAACCGACTCAACGAGCTTTTACGATCGAACTCGAAGCCCAGTAATCGAGTAGTTTGGTTCATTTTTCACTCGAATTATAATTTTGGTTCTAAGCCATTTTTAAAATCTTCTTCACAAAAATCTATTTGAAATGCAAAAAGATTTCTCAAAAAAGGTCCTCATCCTAAAAGGTCCATAATCTAATTGGACTTTCTTTCCAAGTGTTTCCAAACACAGAAACATGACACTAAGGCATTGTTTTGCTTATGTTTTTAGATCAATTTTCATATCCTGAATCACAAAATCCTAAAAAACCTATACATAAATATTTTCATCTAAATTCACATTTTTTTCCTTTACGTTTTCAACATCACTTATTACTTATCACTCCCTATATACTATCATTGTACACAATTACCAATCAAATCAGTTATCCCATCCTCATTTCATTTCTTTTCCTTACTTTTAACAATATTTATTTTTATTTTTTATTTCCATACTCCTTATTAAATAACCAATTCCACGAATCAACATATCATACACTAACCTATCACATGATTTTGACACACTTTTCAAATTTCAACATTTTTATAGAACATTACACACATACTCCACACATGACATATTTCACAGACCGAATCCCCCTATTATTAGTCGAAATTTTTCCAGATTAACCTAAACACATAAGATTGGGAAAGCTTAACCAATCTGCTTTTCTAATTGATGTTTACGAGTAAAGGTAAGACGAACGCGAATAAAATAACTTCTTTTATGGTTGTATTTTGTGGTGCAAGAGCGACATTGCCGAGTACAAACAAAGTGAATATACTCGAATACAAAACTCCGTAGAGGTTTAGATATTTGCCAATCTAGTCCGTGGGGTATACTCATACAACCTCAAATCAAAAAAACGTTGACAATTCACATATAAATCCCTTTGTTGCCTTATCAAGAGATCTCACATATAATCATTTGTTTGACTTATCAAAGAGACGTGGGTTCAAATACACCATCCGACAATTTGAAAAGGTACATTCTGACTTGATATATAATTATTTGAAGATAATCAATGAATTACCTTATGCAACGGACATATTATGCCTTAATGGATCAGATATCCCGTCCTTGAAAACTCTTCTAAAAGACAAATCTCTGAAATGCTTTCATGACAGATGTCAAGATTTTTTTCATAAAGACACATCAAGTTGCAAAATTGGAGAATGTCTAATTTTTGTAAAGTTCTTGAATAAACAAAAATATACTTTAGTATTTTTGACATTTTCACCCGTCTAATAAAAGAGTTTCATTCCAACTAAAATTTCATTTGTCTATTTTTTTAAATGCCTAATCGATAATTGACTAAATATATTTATGACAAATTTAATCCAAATAAATTTTTCTCACAAAAAGAACATTAGATCAACCCGAATCATTCATCAAAAACTAATCTTCAAACCATTTAACACCATCTTTTTGTCTCTAAAACCTATTTTTCGCTATTTTTGTATGCTAAAAAATTCTTTACACTGGATTATATATCCAACTTAACCTTACTTAGTTACTACTTCATACGTCAAGAAAAAAAGTCGGGTGGATAGCACGTTAAAACCGTATCCAATTGAGTTTGATATTTTATCTTAAAGTTTCCAAATAGTGATGATGGTTCTACTGAGTTGATTTTAAAACCCGTTAAATTACCAATAGAAAGGTAAAATTACTTTTAATGGATAATACAACTATAATACGACGTTGACTCATATGGTAACTACACCGGGAATTTTATTATAGCTAAACCATTATCCTTCTCTTTTTTTACTCCTAATCTACTCCTCAAATTCATTGTTCAGGAAATGAAAAACAAGTGGAAATCCATTCAAGAAAAAGGCAAATTTAACTAAAAAAAAAAAAGAACCCGTAACGTTTCCTTGTTTCATTCAACCCCAACGCCGACACGTACGACTGAGTGAAAACACAGAACGGCCACAATACATATAATTTCTATACATAATACATTTGACAACACGACCTAAAAAAAATAAAATGGAGAGATTAAAAAGATGAACCAAATCAAAACAAGAAACATATTACTTATCCGTATAATAATAAGAATACTACTAGTAATAAAAGCAAGAGATGACTTGAGTCTTTGCCCGGGGCTATCTGCAGTTTTGAGAGGTGTCGATCTGCTGTTTCGCCTTCCGGCTTTGATCTCAACTCTAACGCTCACGCTCTTCCATCTTTTGGAAAAAATCATTTTGGTCCTCACTCCAGTTTGGTCAAATACGTTTAGTCCCGTAGGAATTTTTTTGACACTTTTGGGCCCCATTAAACTCAAATGTTACAGTTTTTGTCCCAAAAGGTAAAAAATTGACGAAAATCGCGTTGTTTTGGACGGCTTGTCAAAACACAAAAATGAATTTATTTAGAATTTTTTATTTATCGTTCCCTCGTTCTCATAGAGTGTGCGTGTACGTTTATTTTCCCAATCCAAAACATACTTTGGGACCACAAGTGTCACATTTGAGTCCAATTGGAACCAATGGTTAAAAATTCTTTGGGCTTAAAGCGTTCGGCCGAACTCCTATTGAAACCAAAAGTGATTTTTCCTTCCTACCATCTTTACGTAAGGCTTTCCTTCTTCGATGTCGGCAACGATCAGGACCTTCGATTTAATCGACTCCCCACCAAAACTCAAAAGAATGGGCAAATGGGACAATACAAATGACACTTTCAAGCTCAACTATTGGTTAACATACTGAAGGATATTTTAGAGTATCCAAATTTTACAATCACGAAATGTTATACATAAATTCCCAATATAAGAAGGTTTTTTTGGGGAAAAAAAATCATTTCTTGGGCGTGTGGTTTTTAGTAGAAATATGGTTTAAAGTAGATATAATTCTTCATCAAATATTGATAATGTTAATGTAGACTGCTCACCCATAATAATATGTCACTTAAATGGGATAAATCATCTTATCTCCCTCCTTCATAACGAAAATAAGAATAGTACGGCACACATTTGTTTATCAAGAGCTTCATCATGGCTACCAACATGGAATTGGCACAGGATCATAACAATACACTATACTTTCAAGATCCAACGCGCCATAATTAGGTACGCAATTCTATGGTACTATCTCTTAATCGGCCTATAGATTGTATAATGAGAACCACCTTTTAATCATTGAAAACATCTTTAGGCTTGTACTCTTCGCGTATACATGCCCTTGGCAAATATAACATAAAAAGAAAGACTTTTTTTCGTCTAGTTTACATACAATATTCAAGAAAATGCCGATTCATAAACTTGCTCTTAGCCTTCACCGTATCAAATGTGAGATAGGCTCATTTGTTCTTGTATCGTTCCCGTGTATCTACAAGTGATAAATTATACTTCAATTCCCAAAGATCCAATAATTAAAACCAACCCTGCAACTTGACATCGACGTCCAACCCTCCATTCATCTCACCGTAGATTGAGAGCATGTACTGTTAAAGTACTCATGTAAGGTATGCGCAAGTTCGTGATCACCACTGAAACGAAGAGGGTATTTTGGAAAAACATTGTTAGGCTTAAACTAATTGCCATATCATATAAGCCATATAATTGTATTTAGCAGTACTAATGTTCATCACTCCCTATATGCCAAAACTTGATAACCGTTCTCACTGCAATTGATGAATATTTGAATACACTTTCCACATCTTTTTCATAGGATATGCTATTATTGCATCTTTCCCACTCTTGTTTTGTTCCCTTCTTGTCACACAACATTACATCATTATGTCCATTTGACGCTGCCCCCCCCCCCCCCCCCCCCCCCCCCCTCTATCCCCTTCGTATAATGCTATCGATCAGTCCAATTATCCGAGTGTGTATTTATATCTACTCTTTCACACAATGTGTGTGGAGATCACACACACTACACTGTATTATCTAAAATAGATAGAAATAAGGGAAGCACTAGACCCTGACTTGTTATAACATAGATTTTTCATTCTTGTATCTTTCTGTGTATCTGCAAGTGATAAATTATACTTCAATTCCGCATGATCAAATAAATTAAAAAGAGCATTTATACACTGCATCTGCAATTCGAAAAACCAACCCTGCAACTTGACCATCGACGGTCCAAGGCCTCCATTGATCATCAACTGTGAGATTGAGTGCATGTATCCATTTTAAAGTACTCATGTAAGGTATGGCCATGTCGTGATCACCACTGAAACGAAGAGGGTATTATTGGAAAACATGTTACGATTATATTTTATGAAAAACGAGAAAAATAGTTACAACTAAATTGTGGACATCATGAATATTTATTTAGCAAGTAGAAAATGTGATCACTCACCTATATGCCAAAACTTGATAGCCTTTCTCACTGAGAAGTTGATGATATTTGAGTACACTTTCTACGTCTTTTTCATAGGATATGCTATAATTGCATCTTTTCCACTGTTGTTTTGTTCCCTGATTGTCAAACAACATCACGCACATTAAGATATTTAGAAACTAATTTCCTTTTCTGTTGAATATGAATTACGTGTCTGAAAAATGAAGCACAAAATTACATTATTTGAAGTAATTTATCGAAGGTCCCAACATAGAGCATTGAAGCATTATTCTAGTATAGGGAATAATTCGCCGTACAATATGAAAAAGTAATCTAAATCCGAGACGTATATATTTGTCCATGTACCTTTCTGATGTGAAGAGCTTCTTGGACAGATTCATCATTTGCCCAAACGTACGAGGTCACATAGTTATGATTCTATAAAAAAGATAAATTTACCCTTCAGAAATTAACTCCAACCATTTAATTTGATCATTTATCTTACGTGTGCATGTGACGTTGTCTATCTTGGTCAGATAATTCTATATCAGACTGTGTCCAATGGTCCTAGTGTGTATTGTGTGTCTATCTCTTTAACACAAGTGTGTGAGAGGACTGCAAACAATACACTTTACTGTGTGAGAGAGATACACATGAGGACCATTGGATTTGGTTTAGTATAGATTTTTCATCTCTATGTTTACGATTGAAGTTATCCAATCCTGCATTCCATTCCATTGCTCGCTTCACATAGGATTGGATAACTTCAATTCCAGACATGGAGCTAAACCACATGACATGAACATGGAAAAAAATGTTATTAGATCAAGAGGCTGAAATTTACACGGCACCACGGTTCCTCTCGTTTGGACAAGAGGAGGAGGTCAATCGGATCGTCTATTATGAATGTAGATCATCACGTTTTAGCGATATGAATAAGCAATCTGGCTCAAGAATGTGAGCAATGTGAACAAGCTTCGTGCACTGCATTTGATCATAGAGAAAATTACACAGATTTTGGGGGCGTGAGACGCTAATTACCTAAAACATAATCACCATAACTTTCTTTCCATACGACCGCCTTACTTATAAGATTTATGTATTTAAAGAAAGAAAGATTCGATTATGTTAGAGTATGGAAGGAGTCGTATTTACATTTCCTATTATTCTTCGGCTCCAAACATATATTTGCATCACTCTCCTCTCTAAAAAAACACGAATTCTCAAGTCTTATACAACATACTATTGATTATAATTATTCATGTGTTATGTATTTGACTATTTTCTCATGGAAAATGATATTAGCACTCAACAAATTGATAAATGCACTCCACCTTGTACTTTTCTCTAAGCAATGTACTAATATGCCCTTCAATTTTGAGAACTATATATTATTTATGTTCAATGTTCCAATATTTCTTGTTATTAACTATTAATTCATTTCAAAAGAAATACCACCACCCATACAAGAGTACCTCTAACATCACTCGATTAAATAGAATTAATTCTATTCCTTAACATTATTTAATGTATTGTCCTATATATTAACCAAAACATTATATCCTAAGTAAAATACTGCAAAATAATATATTAAAACAAATGTAATGTGGTTTAAGGTAGCATGTTACTTTAATTAAATTTCCAAAACAAACTAATAAGAAAATATAGATAAAAGAGTATTTGAGCTATATAAATGGGGAGATTTTATCCAAATATATTAAATAATCAATAAGTGGAACAAGTAAAGAAAAACAACCATTATGATCTCACACATTATTAATTTAAGATCTTACATAAATTAATAATTCAGACAATCAATGATGGTATTGTGGAAATTACAAAAGAATACCAAGAACTAATACATTCGGAGATCATGTCTATTATAATAGTTAATTTGTCATACATGAAAAGTAAATGTTCAATTATGTATTGTATATTTATTAGAGTACATAAATATTCTATTATTTCTTAATGGGCAATTTGGTCAATTTAGTATTGAAAATTAAAAGTGGGGTGTATTTATCATATAGTGGAGTGTTAATATCAATTCCCTTTCTCCATTTTGTTCCAGTGAGGAAGGAGTCGTACCAAGCTGACCTTGAGATTCTGAGTGGCAAACACAAGTGGTCAAGTGAAGTTGTTGAGTGTGGTCTCTCAATCATTCCCTTTCGGAGTTTTTACATGCGGCGTAACTTTTCGGTTCAGTATAGTTCCGCCATTAATTTTGAGGGTGTAGTAGAGTTAAACTCACCTCACAATATGATCAGTGTGTCTTATCTTGAGATTTGTAGTGGTTGAATTTACCTCTGTGATTCAGAATTAGTTCATTCGTTCATCTCTTTGTAATCTTTGCCTCTAGATTCTTTATTTGGAATTTTCATAGTTCCAGCAGTATTTTATTTAAATACTTTCCAGTTATACTCTTTGGTACTGTGTAATTCCGTTGTGCACTCTAGCAAATTTTTATGCGCTAATTCACCGCCTCCCCCCCCCCCCCCCCCCCCTCAAGGCATACATTGAGTTACATAATTTACAAAACATCAAGGACTCGTGGTAGTTAATCAACAAGAGGTGGTGTACATGTAATTATCACTTGATTATATGGAAAGACCGTCGTGAATATCCGAAACACGAAGTCAAATGACATGTAAGAACAAGATAAGAAAACGTAATTTTACCTCTCTGATAAGTCGAAGAGCATAAAGACATTGTACATTATTTACATCCGGACTCAAATAATCCCCTCGACAACTGCTTTTTGCTAGCTGAAATTTTCAAATTACGTATTATGCCCATGTTTTCTAATATGAAACTCACTTTATTACTTGCCAATGAACTTATTGTGTTGAAGATAAAAACTACCTCATAGTATTCATCTGATATGAGTGCCATTCTGTGAGCATATGGAACCCTTTCATTCTTATCCTTATTTTCATCGGTTACTGGATTGCCAACGACGTACCCCTGGAGTGACATTCGTGGCTGAAGTCCAGCTTCATTACCTGCATTCATCTCAACTTAATTTTCCAATGAGGGAAAACAAGACAAAAAAAAATTGTATATAATTGGGATAATTACATGCACATCCCGTCACTTGTAAGATAATTAACACTTGTAAGATAATTAACATTAGCCCCTGGGTTTTGCAAATTATTAAAACACCCCATCAGATCCTGACAACTCGAATAATAGGGAGTAAAATTGTAATTTATTTTTACTCACAAGAGAAGTTATGTTAATTTCTCAAATCTCGGGTATTTTTCGTAGTTCGGGTCACTTCTATGTAATTTGCTCTATATAATTCAAAGTACATCTATCTAATCTATATGGGTTCTAATCTATCATAAAAGTATGGGTAGTTTTTTGAAACTTTTGATATACCTAAGATATTCCTATTTAATTCACCTTTTTAGTGGCAAAAAAGTCAAATAATAAATAATAAAATAAGTTGTATATATCTACAATAATAAGATGTATAATCACATTAGGACTCTATAATGAAAGTGCATATGTAGTTGCATAAAGAATCAACAAGAAAATTATATAGAGTACTCAACCAAGAAATTATATATAGACAATAATCAAATGTAAAATTATATATATAGAATAGAAATAGAAAATTTATACAAGTTACGAGTTTTTTTTTAAAACTTTTGATATATCTGAAATATCCCCATGCAATTCAATTTTTTAATGGCAAAAGAGTCAAAAGCAAGTAATAAAAATAAATTTCAAATATCTACAATAATAAGAAGTATAGTTACATTAGGACTCTAAATAAGGTTACTCTCTTATTAATTTATTCATTAAAAGAAGAAAATAGATTGGAAGTCTCAACATAGACGGTACTAGAAAATTCCAACAAATTTACATTTAATATTGAATTCTAGGAGATAGGAACACATATCCAATCAATTTTTTATTTTATACTGTAAGTCAGGATGGATATGAATGAAAAAACCTAGCTAAACAAACTAATCCATTCTAGATTTATTTTCCGTAGCTCATTCAGCAGAAATTTTGGAATCCAACTTTAATCATACATAACTTTAGTGACTTTTGAACCTAAAATATCCCTATGTAATTCAATTTTTTAATGGCAAAAGAGTCAAAACAAATAATAAAAATAAATTTTAAGTATCTATAACAATAAAAAGATAAGTTTCTACTATTAAATTATATGTAGACAAGATTACTCGATCATATTAATATATCATTAAAAAAAATGATTAAAAACAAAACTTAAATCTGCTTGAACTTGAAATGAACAAATTTATAATACAAATAAACATAAATTATTCACATTGTTGTTTATAGTTTAATTTTAACTAATTTATATGAATATTACGTGATAGAGAAAATTGAATATCATCATAAAACACATACAAAAAACAACTTAGTAAAAGAGGCTTGGGAGAGCTTTGCAGTCAGGTGTCATTTTATTATCTTATTTCATTACTAATATAGTAATATTAATTAACTAATTATAATAACACAAAAAGAAAAATAGTAAACCATTGTTCCCTCATGCTTTTGGGAGATATATTGACATCTGCTATTGTAATTCAATATAATTTGTCACTTTCATTTAGTGATGACTCGCACAACACTTCATTTGTATTTAGCTGCCTTTCTTTTTACAGTCAAGAGCTTGGCTAACCTTAATTGTGAAGGGTTGATTTCATTTTATCCATTCAACTTATTCATTTTGGCATTGCATCAACTATAGTCTTATTGCTTATAAAAATTTGAGAAACAAAAAGACTGCACAAGTATTCAGATTTTGAGCCATAACAAAAAGATTATAATAAGCACACAGGACTCAATGAGCGGAAAGAACAAATGAAGCACTAGATCCATCAAAATTAAACAAGATAATGTATAAAATAATCATGAATTAAAAAAAATAGTGATATTATTATATAAGTCTTGATTTTCAATTAACTTATATTCTTCAAATATTCGTTCAATTTTCATGTCAATTAATATTTCATTTTTTAAATAATAATAGTTTATTAATTAGTAGTTCATTAGTTAAGTTATTGTTTTTGTTTAGGGGTAATTTTGGATTTATCAAGTTGAACAATATATGTGTATATGAATTGTTTTAACAAAATCATATGATCCACATGCGACGCACGAGTTGTTTACTAGTAATCTTAAATATACCACCTTTTGCTATTTCCAGCGCAACCATGGGCGTAATTTTGCCTCCGTAAGAGTCACCAACAATATACAAACTGTTTTTCAGAAACGTCGGGTGATTCAACAACCACTGCATCTCACCAATATGCTTTTGGTTTTAAAATAAAATTCTTAAAATTACACTAAAAAATTAGATAAAAGTCTTTTGTACTATTACCTTTCTCAAAAAGGCGTAATTCTGTTTTGCTGATTTAGTATCGTTGGAAGTGTACCCTTGTGATGTGGTCGCATAGGAGAATCCAGTACCGACAGGGGAATCTATGAATATAATGTTGGCAATCTAAAAATCCGTATCATTATTTATATAGTTTTTTGAATGAAATCGGTTACATAATACAAGTAGAGAGTAGATGTAGGCCTTATCGGCCTAAAGAAACAATAAAGATTGCAAGTCAATCAACTGATCAAGCATGAAATTGTAGAAATTTCTTACCTTAGTCCATGAATATGGATTTATAGTGAAAGAAGGTAAGCTTCCATCAAATGTTGCAAAGTCGAAAGCCATTGGACCTGCATGTAATACACAAAAATCGAAGCAAATCAATCAAAGTACTATGATTTAGCTCATTCAATGCACTACTAATAAAAATATGATTATTATTCTGGTTGTGAAGGTTAAGGAGTATGATATCGCGGGACAATCCACCCCTAAATAACACGTTATATAGTTTGGTCTTTCTAGCCTAGCCTTTCTCTGATTTTCCTGCCTCGTGTATTTCTCGGGTACTATATAGTCTTATTCTGACACATCATCTGATCCTTTATTCGAAAATATGTTTCATATACTATTTATGTTTATGATGCTACTTTCTTATGGCCCAGTTCATTCTAGGAAACCAATTTATAAGAAAAGAACATCATACTATATAAATTGGTCCACAAATGATGGGATATGTAGACTGATTGGAAGCGATTTGAAGTATAAGGAAGGAACAACAGGCATCGCCGCGGCGTTCAAAGGCAGTAGCCATCGCTGCGGCGTTCAGGTTCTAACGCCGCGGCGTTCAAAGGCAGTGGTCATCACCTCGGCGTTCCGGCGGTGTTGACTGGCGTGTTGACCAAGACTCGTAAAAAGACGCATTTTTGGAGTTGTTTAAGGCTGCATTTTGTTTCCTTATCTGATTACAAGTCTTCTAAGACACTATAAGAGTATATATACATACTCTTCTCTTGTAATATGTAATCTATCATCATACAATCAATAAAAACTCTAAGGTAGACCGTGGACGTAGGCATTCTTGGTCGAACCACGTAAATCTTGTGTCTCTATTTTTCTTGCTTTTCGTTTACTTTTACTTGTTTATGCGCATTGATTCCTAACAACTGGTATCAGAGCAAGGTTGTAGCGTCTTGTGCGAATCAATGGCGTCTGAAGATGGAAAAGTAAAAATTGACAAGTTCGATGGAAAGGATTTCGGATTCAGGCAGATGTAGATGGAGGATTATTTGTACCAAAAGAAACTCCATGAACCGTTGTCGGGGAAGAAGCCTGAGAAGATGACAGATGTAGATTGGGAGTTGTTGGATAGGCAAACCTTGGGGGTTATTCGGCTGACGTTATCAAGAAACGTAGCGTTTAACATTTTGGAAGAGAAAACCACTTCGGGTTTGATGAAGGCGCTATCCAACATGTATGAGAAGCCATCGGCATCGAATAAAGTCTATCTAATGAGACGTTTATTCAACTTAAGGATGACTGAAGGAGGATCCGTAACAAATCATATCAACGAATTCAACGTGATCATCACTCAGTTGAGTTCGGTTGTTATCAATTTTGAGGACGAGGTAAAGGCTTTAATTCTATTGTCTTCTTTGCCGGAAAGTTGGAGTGCGACGGTAACTGCTGTGAGTAGTTCATCTGGCCAAAGGAAGTTGAAGCTTCAGGAGATTCGGGATCTGATTCTGAGCGAGGATATTCGTCGAAGGGAATCAGGAGAACTCACATCTGCTGCATTGAGTACGGAAAGCAGAGGGAGAGGTGTTCAAAGGGGTGGTCAGAAAGGTAGAGGTCGATCCAAGTCTAAGGGGCGAGGGAAGTCAAAACCGCGCAAGGAGGCCGATTGCTGGGGCTGCGGGAAGAAAGGCCATTACAAGAGGAATTGTCCTGAAAAGGCGGGTCAAAATCAAAATCGGGAACATCAACAAGCAAACGCAGCAATAGACGACGTCAGAGATGCTTTGGTTTGTTGTGTTGACAGTCCAGTCGACCAATGGGTTCTGGACTCAGGTGCGTCGTTCCATGCTACTTCTTGTAAGAATTATCTAACAAATTATGTTTTTGGAAAATTTGGAAAGGTTTTTCTTGCAGATGACGAACCCTTGGAAATAGTTGGTAAGGGTGAGGTCATAGTGACGACGGCACAGGGACATGTTCCGGGATTGAGGAAGAATTTGATCTCAATGAGTCAAATTGACAGTGATGGGTACACCACGGTGTTTGGTGGTGGTGTATGGAAAATCACCAAAGGTAATCTGGTGGTGGCTCGTGGTAAGAAATTGGGGACTCTGTATACCACAGAAATAAAGAAGGACTCGTTTGCTGCAGTCGAGGCTATAGAGGATGTTCACTTATGGCATAGGCAACTTGGGCATATGAGTGAGAAGGGAATGAAAATCATGGCATCCAAGGGGAAGCTACCAATCTCAAAGTCGGTTGAATTGGGTCTTTGCGAAGACTGTGTGCTTGGGAAGCAGAAAAAGGTGAGTTTTTCCAAGACGGGTAGAGAACCGAAGGCAGAGAAGTTGGAGCTTGTGCATACTGATGTATGGGGACTGGCTCCCATACAGTCGCATGGAGGGTCGAGATACTATGTCACCTTCATAGATGACTCCACTCGAAAGGTATGGGTCTATTTTCTGAAAAATAAGTCGGATGTGTTTAATACCTTTAGGAAGTAGAAGGCAGAAGTCGAGAATGAAACGGGGATGAGATTGAAGTGTCTAAGTTCGGATAATGGTGGGGAGTATGATAGCCAAGAGTTCAAAGACTATTGTGCAGAGAATGGGATCAAGATGATCAAGACCATTCCGGGGACTCCGCAGCAGAATGGGATTGCAGAGCGGATGAATAGAACCTTGAACGAACGAGCTAGGAGCATGAGGCTTTACTCCGGGTTGCCAAACACATTTTGGGTTGATGCAGTGAGCACGGCGGCTTACCTCATCAACCGGGGACCTTCAGTACCGTTGGAATTCAAAATATCAGAGGAGGTTTGGTTTGGAAAGGAGGTAAATTTATCGCATTTAAAAATATTCGGTTGTTTATCTTATGTCTTGCGAAGTTCTGATGACAGGGATAAGTTGGATCCTAAGACACAGAAGTGCATCTTTATTGGCTATGGAGGAGAGAGTTTTGGGTATCGATTCTGGGATTACCAAAACAACAAAATCATAAGGCATAAGGATGTCACGTTCAACGAAAGGGTGCTTTACAAGGATAGACTTGGAGCAAAGACTGAGGAAAACGAGAAACCAAAGGCGATATTGGAAGAGATCACTCTAGACGAGGTTGCTGGGAATGACACTGAGAATAGGATCGAAGATGATCCGGAGACTCCACCACCAACCTTGAGAAGATCGAGTAGAACTCCTAAACCAAACATGTGGTATTCCCCTTCCTTACACTATTTACTTTTAACGGATTCGGGTGAGCCCGAGTCGTACAAAGAGGCGATGAGTGTGGGAGATTCTCTCAAGTGGGAGCTAGCCATGAAGGATGAAATGAGCTCGCTTGAGAGAAATAGAACTTGGAGGTTAACTGAGTTACCGAAGGGGAAACGGGCTTTGCAGAACAAGTGGGTATTCCGGGTTAAGGATGAACCGGATGGTAGTAAAAGGTACAAGGCGAGGTTGGTGGTCAAAGGGTTCCAGCAGAAGGAAGGAATTGACTACACTGAAATTTTTTCGCCGGTTGTCAAGCTAACTACTATTAGGATGGTTCTAAGTGTTGTTGCTGCAGAGGATTTGCATCTTGAGCAATTAGATGTAAAAACGGCATTCCTTCATGGGGATTTGGAGGAGGATATCTACATGGTTCAACCGGAGGGTTTTCTGGAGAATGGACAAGAAGACCTTGTATGCAAGCTAGAGAAAAACTTGTATGGACTTAAACAAGCTCCGAGGCAATGGTATTAGAAGTTTGACACCTTTATGGCTAATAGTGGATATACTAGGTGTCAAATGGATCATTGTTGTTATTTCAAGAAGTTTATGGATTGTTACATAATATTGCTACTGTATGTGGATGATATGTTAGTGGTTGGGTCTAACATGAGAGAAATTGATAAGTTGAAGAAGCAACTATCCATGGAATTTGAGATGAAGGACTTGGGAGCTACAAATGCAATCCTCTGGATGAGGATCATTCGAGATATGTCGAGTGGGAGTCTCAAGTTGACTCAAGAGAAGTACATTGAAAAGGTACTTGCTAGATTTGCAATCTCAAATGCAAAGTCCAGAAGTACACCTTTAGGGAGTCATTTCAAGTTGAGCAAGGAACAATCACCTAAGACTGAGGAAGAGCGAGAACAAATGGCAAAGGTTCCCTATGCCTCTGCCATAGGGAGTTTGATGTACGCAATGGTGTGTACAAGGCCGGATATAGCCCATGCAGTGGGAGTTGTGAGTCGGTATATGGCTAATCTGGGGTTAAAGCATTGGGAAGCGGTAAAGTGGCTACTGAGGTACTTGAGGGGTACATCGAGCATGTGCTTATGTTTTTTGAGTAGTAGCGTGACTTTGGAGGGCTTCGTGGATGCGGATTTAAGTGGTGATCAAGATGGTCGGAAGAGTACATTGGGGTACATTTACACTTTAGGTGGCACGGCAATAAGTTGGACTTCTAGGCTACAAAAGTGTGTAGCACTTTCTACAACCGAGGCCGAGTACATAGCTATTTCAGAAGCTGGGAAGGAGATGGTTTGGTTGAAGAATTTTCTGAGGGAAATTGACAAGGAGCAACGGGATTGTGCACTTTATAGTGATAGTCAAAGTGTCATTTATTTAGCAAAGAATCCGGTGTTTCACTCGAGGACGAAGCATATTCAATTAAGGTATCATCATATCCGAGAGATGATAGATGATGGAACTTTGGAGTTGAAGAAAGTGATTGGTACAAAGAATCCGGCGGATATGTTAACTAAGGGAGTTACCACCGAGAAACTGAGGTTTTGCATGGCCTCAGTTGGCCTCGAGTTTCTGTGATGAAAAAGGCTAGTCTGCACTAGAGGATACTTTCACCGGGGTGGTGAAGAAGTATAACAAGAGTTGAGGTGATCAGTCTCCAAGTGGGAGATTGATGGGATGTGTAAACTAATTGGAAGCGATTTGAAGTATAAGGAAGGAACAACAGGCATCGTCGCGGTGTTCAGGTTCCAACGCCGCGGCGTTCAAAGGCAGTAGCCATCGCCGCGGCGTTCAGGTTCCAACGCCGCGGCGTTCAGGGTCGAACGCCGCGGCGTTGACTGGCATGTTGACCAAGACTCGTAAAAAGACGCATTTTTGGAGTTGTTTAAAGCTGGATTTTGTTCCCTTATCTGATTACAAGTCTTCCAAGACACTACAAGAGTATATATATACATACTCTTCTCTTGTAATATGTAATCTATTATCATACAATCAATAAAAACTCTAGTGTAGACCATGGACGTAGGCATTCTTGGCCGAACCACGTAAATCTTGTGTCTCTATTTTTCTTGCTTTTCGTTTACTTTTACTTGTTTATGCACATTGATTCCTAACACACAAACTCAATCGTGGGACTACAAGTTTATTCAATCACATTTTCTTACTCTAAGAGAAAAAAAGGTACAAACTAACATCTATTATGACGAAATTTTTTGAGTTGGGCCCTGATAAAATTGTAAACTGGGCTTTGAAAGTTTTATAAATTAACTCAAAACCAAACACATTTTAAGGGGAAAAAAAAGTCACAATAACCTTAATTATTACATTTTTCTCTAAAAATTTTATCATCCAAACACAATTTTTTCTAAATTTTTGGAACTCATTTTTTTTTTCACTTAGTGAGACGAGAAGTCATCCAATCTAGGGGTGCACACGGTCCGATTTTTGAGGTATTTTTTTAAAACTTATACCGTACCAATAATTGCAATTTTCAGACAACTAATACAAAAATTGGACTTTTTTGAAACCTATACCATCGTATCCGGTACGATAGGTTTTCAGTATGGTACGGTACAATTTTGTGGTATTTTTACTATATAGATTACATAATTTATCTACGTATTATCATGTTCACTTGTTATGCAAAAGAATCTCAAAAAAAAAACTATCTATATAATACACTAAAAGAGAACAAATCTCATCTCTCATCTCAATGCATATTTCTTTTGCACTTTCGTTCATAGACAAATAAAGGGAAAAAATAAAACTAGACTTTGCAATAGAAGAATTTTTTTAAATGAGAACAGATAAAATTATGCTTAGAGTTAATATGTTCTCTTTCCCTTGAAAAATGTGGTTGTAAATTAGTTGTTAGCTATAATTACTACATAATCAAATTAAAAACAATTGTCAAACTAAATAAAGATTAAAATAATAAGCATGCAAACTTTTATAATAATATCTGGAATTATTATAATTGAGCAACTATTGAACCCAACCACCATAAAAATTATGGAAATTCATATTCTTGTGTTTTGTACCTCAGCCTCATCTATTTGCTCAAGTAAATTTATAGTCAAATTCACATTCTTAATGTTAGTATTATGATTTGGAGTGTATGTTTGAAATAATTCTAAAAAATAATTTTAATCTATTTTTTAACTAATTGCCAACTTTAATAAAATTTACTTACTTTTTCATATTTCTGAAACATCACACATTTCCACGAGTTTTGGTAAGAAATCAATTTCCTATATACTTGTATCTATAAATCCTAAAACTATACAAATAATAATGAATAGTTATATATGTATATACGATCCGGTACAATTTTTTACCGGTATTGAATTTGTAAAACCTAAATCTTACCAAAATATTTGGTACTGTAGCAACTCATACCAAAATCTATATTTTTTTAGTAAAAAAATCCATTATTTCGGTGCGGTACGGTTTCAGAAAACCATGAACACTCCTAATCCTAATCCAATCGTTCCCACTGATTTTCCCCTCCCCAAGTATAGATAATTTAAGTAAATAGAAAAATAAAATAAAGAACCCACCTATTTCATAAAAGAGACCCGAAAGCCCAGAGCAGCCCGGCCCGCCAGTGAGCCAAAGCACCAACGGGTCCTTTTGCGGGTCCCTTTCCGATTCAATGAAATAGTAAAACAGCTGCACTTCATCCTTTTCTCCCACGCCAATATATCTGATCATACCAACATTTATGCAAAATAAAAATAAAATAATTAATAATAAGATATAGAAAAACCAACAAAAAGTATATATAGAATGATAAATAATAACCGACCCGGTTTCAAGTTTGAAAGGCAGAGTATCGTTATAACCCGGCAGAGTTGTGATGATGGATTGCGAAGCAGCGGTAGTGGTGTAATTAATAATTATAAGGAGAAGAATGAAAAGAAGCAAATAAAACAAAGATTTCATGTCTTTGTAATTGGCTTTTATTGAGCTGTAAATACAATCGGTTTAAAATATATTTGAGAGTAGATATTAAAATAGAAATGCAAACATACAAATATCAAAATGATGAGAAACTATTATGAGCTAGAGGGTCTTGGCAAGAGAGAACTAAAACTATGAAGAAAAGCTAGATTTTTGGTCTCATATGTTTGGCCCTTTTCAATTTTGATCTTATTTGTTGCTAGATTTTTACATTGTGCCCCGTAACTTTCAAAATTTCTCCTATTTGATCTCAATCAAATTTTTTATCCAAAATTTAACGGTCGACTCCGTGAATCAACATTTTGACCGATTTTTTGGAGGAGAATCCATGATGTAAACGAATCAAACAAATTGTTCAAACTTGTTTGATTTATTATCGAGATTCTGAATTCGTGCTTGAGCTTAAATTTGATTGTTAATCAAGTCGAGCTCAAATAAACCTTAATCGAGTCGAGCATGAATCAAATAGCTTAATTAGTTTGCACTTATTTCATCATTTTTTAATTTTATAGGTGGTCTAGGAAAGCTCGTTATAATTTATTTAATTGTGTAAAATTGAACCATACTTTTGGTAGCCCAATGAAATCGAGCTTTTAGACTTAAAAGTCCATTGTGAGAAAATATGACAGTTTGGTGATTGATTTTTAAAGGACCTCTACACAGGGCTGAAAGACGAACCAAGTTACTCGATACTCGACTCGAGCTAGTTTATTAAAAGCTCGTTTGAGCTCAATTAGTCAATGTATCAAACCAAGCTTGAACAACTTTTTATGTTTGATAAGTTTTGAAACTCGGCTCGATTAGTAAAAATTGATAAAAACATGTATAAAAATGTCAAACTACTCGAGTTCGACTCGTGTTCTGCTCGATTAAAGTTCTTTTGAGCTCGACTCGATTCACAATCAAACAAACTCAAATACAAATTTTGAAGTTCGATTGTAATTCAAACAACCTTGAACAACAACTCGTTCGGCTCGACTCGACTCGACTCATTTACATCCCTACTTCTACAATAATTTAGACATGTTGGTCTAGTGGTATCTATCTCCCACTTTATGTGAGGGGTCTTGGATTCGAGTTCAGACTGTCATAAGTTGTGGCTCTTTCCTCCTTTATGAAGCTAAATAAAGTTATTATGACTCAGGATTATAACTATTAACCCGAATTTGTATTAGATATTTAAGGATATCCTCCTTCGTCTTAAATTTTTTTTAAAAAAAGGGCTTCTACAGTAAGTTAAGTTGAAATCAGAGCTAGAATATTTGACTTTTTCAAAGTGCATTTTACCACTTCCATCGTAGTGGGTTATTGAAAGTTGGTGTATTATAATTAGAGGTGTAAACGAGCCGGTCGAATCGAACGAGATATTGTTCAAATTTATTTGAAATACCACCGAGCTTCAAAGATTGTGTTTGAACTTGTTTGATTATTAATCGAGCCGAGCTCAAACGAGCTTTAATCGAGCCGAACACGAGTCGAGCTCGAGTGATTTGATTTTTTTGTACATATTTTTGTTATTTTTTACGAATCGAGCCGCGTTCGAGCTAAGTTTCAAAATTTATCAAACACAAAAAGTTGTTTAAACTTGGTTTGATAAGTTAACGAACCGAACTCAAACGAGCTTTTAGCGATCGAACTCGAGCCAAGTATCGAGTAGTTTGGTTCATTTTTCACTCCTAATTATAATTTTGGTTCTAAAGCAATTTTTAAAATATATCTTCACCAAAAATCTATTTGAAATGCAAAAAGATTTCTCAAAAAAGGCTCATGCTAAAAGGTCCATAATCTAATTGGACTTTCTTTTCCCAAGTGTTTCCAAACACATAAACATGAACAAATAAGGCCTTGTTTGCTTATGTTTTTAGAATCAATTTTCAATATCCTGAATCACAAAATCCTAAAAAACCTATAACATAAATATTTTCATCTAAATTCACATTTTTTCAACTTTACGTTTTCAATCACTTATATAACTATATATCACTCACTATACTATCATTTTACACAATTATCAATCAAAATCATTTATCCCAATCATCATTTCTATTTCTTTTCATACTTTACAATATTTAATTTATTATTTTTTTTATTTCCATAATCATTATATAAATAACCAATTCAATCATTCAACATATCATACACTAACCTATCACAATTGATTTGACACATTTTGCAAATTTCAACAATTTTTATAGAACATAAACAAATACTACACACATGACATTATTTTCACACGAATCCCCATATTATTATCGAAAAATTTTCAGAATTCTAACCTAAAAACATAAAGATTGGAGAAAGCTTAACCAAATCTGCCTTTTCTATTGATGTTACGAGGTAAAGGTAATGAAGAACGCGGAATAAAAATAACTTCTTTTATGGTTGTATTTTGATGGTGCAAGTCATACATTGCCGGAGTACAAACAAAGTGAATATACTCGATACAAAACTCACTGTAGATGGTAGTTAGAGATTTGCCAATCTAGTCGTGGTGGTATACTCAATACAAAACTCAAAATCAAAAAACTTGACATTTTCACATATAAATCCTTTGTTGACTTATCAAAGAGATCTCACATATAAATCATTTGTTGACTTATCAAAGAGACGTGTGGATGCAAATACACCATCCGACAATTTGAAAAGGACATATGACTTGACTATATAATATTGAAGAATAATCAAATGAAATTATTATGCTAACGGACATATTAGGCCTTAATTGGATCATATATCCCGTCCTTGAAAAATCATTTCTAAAAGACAAATCTCTGAAAATGCATTTCAATGACAAGATGTCAAGATTTTTTCATAAAAGAACACATCAAAGTTGCAAAATTTGGAGAAGGTCTAATTTTTGGAAAAGTTCTTGAATAAAAGAGAAAAAATATACTTTAGTATTTTTGACATTTCACCCGTCTAATAAAAGAGTTTCATCCAACTAAAAATTCATTTTGTCTATTTTTTTAATGCCTAATCGATAAATTTGACTAAATATATTTATGAAAAATTTAATCCAAATAAATTTTCTCACAAAAAGAACATTTTAGATCAACCCGAATCATTACATCTAAAAACTAAATCATTCAAACACACTTTTAACACCATATTTTTGTCTCTAAAACATATTTTTCTCTATTTTTTTATGCTAAAAAATTCTTACAAATGGATATATTATCCAACTAGACCCTTAATAGTTAATACTTCATACTTCAAAGAAAAGAAATTCGGGTGGATAGCAACGTTACCGTATTCAAATTGAGTTTGATAGTTTTATCTTAGAATTTTCCAAAATAGTTATGATGGTTCTATGATTTGAAATTTTAAAACTCCGTTAAATTACCAATAGAAAGTTAAAATTAATTTTAATGGATAATACAACATAATACGACGTTGACTCATATGGTAACTACACCGGGAATTTTATTATAGCTTAAACAATTTATCCTTACTCTTTTTTTACTCCATAATCTACTCCATCAAATTCATTTTTCAGGAAAAATGAAAATAACAAGTGGAAATCCATTAAAAAGAAAAAAGAGGCAAATTTAAACTAAAAAAAAAAAAGAACCCGAAACGGTTTCCTTGTTTTCAAACCCCAAACGCCGACACGTACGACTGGATGGAGAAACACAGAATCGGCCACAATATACATATAATTTCTATACATAATACATTGACACGAACCTAAAAAAAATAAAAATGGAGAAGATTAAAAGATGAACAAAATCAAAACAAGAAACATAATTAATTATCCGTAATAATAATAAGAATAATAATAGTAATAATAATCAAGAGATGACTTGAGTCTTGCCGGGGCGATCGGCAGTTTTGAGAGTTTTGTCGATCTGCTGTTTCGCCTTCCGGCTTTGGATCTCAACTCTAACGCTCACGCTCTTGTCCATCTTTTGGGAAAAAATCATTTTTGGTCTCATACGAGTTTGGTCAAAATAATTTTAGTCCCGTAGGAATTTTTTTGACACTTTTGGTCCCCATTAAACTCAAAATGTGACATTTTTTGTCCCAAAAGGTAAAAAATTGACGGAAAATCGCAAGTGTTTTGGACGGTTGGAACCAAAAATGAATTTAATTTAGAATTTTTATTTTATATTCCACTCGTTCTAATAGAGTGTGCGTTTTACGTTAGTATTTTCCATCCCAAAACATACGATTGGGACCAAAAGTGTCACATTTTGAGTCCAATTGGACCAAATGTGTTAAAAAAAATTCTTTGGGATTAAAAGCGTTTCGGCCGAACTCCTATGAGACCAAAAGTGATATTTTCCTTCCATCTTTACGTAAGGCTTCTTCTTCGATTTCTTCAACGATCAGACCTTCGATTTAATCGACTCCACCAAACTCAAAAGAATGGTCAAATGGACATACAAATGACACTTTCAAGTCTCAAATATTGGTTAACATAATGAAAGGATAATTTTAGTATCCATAAATTTTACATCACGAAATTTTAGACATAAATTCACCAATTAAGAAGGTTTTTTGGGGAAAAAAAATCATTTTCTTGGGCGTGTGTGTTTTTAGTAGGAAGAATAATTGTTAAAGTTAGATATAATTATTCATCAAATATTGATAATGTTACTGTAAATGCTCACCCATAATAAAATATGTCACTTAAATTGGATAAATCAATCTTATCTCCCTCCATTCATTAACGAAAATAATAAATAGTACGGCACACATTTGTTTATCAAGAGCTTTCATCATGGCTACCAAACATGGAATTGCACATGATAAATAACAATATCACTATATTTCAAGATACCAAACGCGCCAGAAATTAAGGTACCAATTCTATGGTACTAATCTCTTAACTCCTATAGATTGTATAATGAGAACCACCTTTTAATCATTGAAAAACATTCTTTAGGCTTGTACTCTGGCGCTGTATGACCTGCACCTTGCAAAATATAACAATAAAAAATAAAAGACTTTTTTCGTCTAGTTTACATCACAATATTCATAGAAAATGCAGATTCAATTAAACTTGCTCTTGCCTTCACCGTAGCAAATGTGAGATAGGCTTCATTGTTCTTGTATCTTTCCGTGTATCTACAAGTGATAAATTATACTTCAATTCCACAAGATCAAATAAATTAAAACCAACCCTGCAACTTGACCATCGACGGTCCAAGCCCTCCATTCATCATCAACCGTGAGATTGAGAGCATGTATCCATTTTAAAGTACTCATGTAAGGTATGCGCAAGTCGTGATCACCACTGAAACGAAGAGGGTATTTTTGGAAAAACATTGTTAGGCTTAAAACTAAATTGCACATATCATATAAGCCATAGATATTTATTTAGCAAGTAGCTAATGTGATCACTCACCTATATGCCAAAACTTGATAGCCTTTCTCACTGAGAAGTTGATGATATTTGAATACACTTTCCACATCTTTTTCATAGGATATGCTATTATTGCATCTTTTCCACTCTTGTTTTGTTCCCTGCTTGTCAAACAACATTACATCTTATGTGCGCATTTGACGCTGTCTATCTCCGTCGGATAATTCTATCAGATCGAGTCCAATTATCCGAGTGTGTATTTATATCTATCTCTTTCACACAAGTGTGTGTGGAGATCACACACAATACACTTTATTATATAAAAGAGATAGACACTAGAACCACTGGACTTGGTATAACATAGATTTTTCATCTCTGTGTTTACGATTGAAGTTATCCAATCACGCGTTCCATTCCATTGCTCTCTTCACATAGGATTGGATAACTTAATCTCTAGACACGGAGCTAAACCACATGACATGAACATGGAGAAAAATGTTATTAGATCAAGAGGCTGAAATTTACACGGCACCATGGTCCCTCTCGTTTGGACAAAAGGAGTAGGTCGATCGGATCGTCTATTACGAGTGTTTGGCCGCATTGTAGATCGTCATGTTTTGGTGATATGGATAAGCAATCTGGCTCAAGAATGTGACAGCTCGCGGACAAGTTTCGTGCATTTGATCATAGAGTAAATTACATAGATGTTGGCATGTGAGACCCTAATTGCCAAAAGCATAATTACCACACTTCCTCGGTAAATAAAAGCATATTACAATGTTACCTTTATCAATAACAATAAATTATAATTTTACACTATGATTTTGGAATTATCAGAATATAACAGACGGTGTTTTGACAATTTGTTGACTTTTTGGTCTCTAATTCCTTTTTGGATTTGAAGATGACAAGGAATTTAATTAATCATTAGTTCTCGTGTATTCCTTGCGCAGGTTTATGGCAAGTAACTATGCTCCAAATATAGAAAAAGGAAGTATCTACAATGTAATTTACACAGTTGAGTTACATATATTACATAATTTACAGAACATCAAGGACTCATGGTAGTTACTCAAAAAGTTATGTGTACATATAATGATCCCTTGACTATATCCTAAGACCACTGGAAATGTCCAAAATACAACGTCAAATGACACGTAAGAACAAGATAAGAAAACATAAACTTACCTCTCTGATAAGTCGAAGAGCGTAAAGGCATTGTACATTATTTGGATCCGGACTCACATAATGCCCTCGACAGCTACGTTTCGCTAATATGAAATTTTTAAATTACGTATTACGTATTTGTCACTGAACTTATTGTGTTGAAGATATTCATCAAAAGGGTATAAAACTACCTCATAGTATTCATCTGATATGAGTGCCATTCTGTGAGCATATGGAACCCTTTCACTCTTATCCTTCTTTTCATCGGTTACTGGATTGCCAACGACGTACCCCTGGAGTGACATTCACGGCTGAAGTCCAGCTTCGTTACCTGCATCAATCTCAACTTAATATTGCAATGAGGTGATCATTACATGCTCATCTCGTCGCCTATAAGATAATTAACATTTAATTTGCCCCTCGGTTTTGCAAATTTCAAGACAATCCCTGTCAAATCCTGACAACTCGAAAAATAGAGAGTAAAATTGTAATTTGCTTTTACTCGTAGGAGAAGTTATGTTAATTTCTCAAATCTTGGTATTTTTTCGTAGTTAGAGTCACTTCTATAAATAACTACTCTATATGATTCAAAGTCTATAATTTTAAATATACCACCTTCTACCATTTCCAGCGCAACCATGGGCGTAATTTTGCCTCCGTAAGAGTCACCAACAACATACAAACGGTTTTTCAGAAACGTCGGGTGATTCAACAACCACTGCATTTCACCAATATGCTTTTGGTATTAAGATAAATTCTTAAAATTACCATAAAAATTAGATAAAAGTTCTTTCATAGTACCTTTCTCAGAAAGGCGTAATTCTGTTTTACTGATTTAGTATCATTGGATATGTATCCTTGCGATGTGATCGCGTAGGAGAATCCAGTGCCGACAGGGGAATCTAGGAATATAATGTTGGCAATCTAAAAAACCATATTATATTTTTTAGTGAAATCGGTTCCAGGATTACCGGTAGAGCTAGGGGCCTAAATAACATCAAAAGGTTGCAAGTCAATCAATTGATCAAGCATGATATTATAGATGTTTCTTACCTTTGTCCATGAATATGGATTTATAGTGAAAGAAGGTAAACTTCCATCACATGTTGCATAATCGAAAGTCATTGGACCTGCTTATAATACACAAAAATCGAAGCAAATTAATCAAAGTACTAGGATTAAGCTCATTCAATGCATTGGTAATAAAAATCTGATTGTTATTTTGGTTGTGAAGGTCAAGGAGTATCATATCGGGGGATAGTCCACCCCTAAATAACACGTAATATAATTTGGTTTTTCTAGTTTGGCATTTTCCTAACTCGGGGATTTCCTGGGTACTATAGAGTTTTATTCATTTTTATCCTGACACATCGGATTCTCTATTCCAAAATACGGTTCATCTGTTATTTTTTATTATGATGCTACATTCTTATGGCCAAATTCATTCTAGGAAGCCAATTAATGAGAAAAAGAACATCATAAGTTGGTCCAAAACTCAGTCTTGAGACCTCAAGTTTATTCGATCACAATCTCTTATTCTAAACACGAAAAAATGTACAAAATAACAATTGACATAATTTATTTGAGTTGGGCCCCGACAAAATTTTGAAATGGGCTTTGAGAATTTTATAAATTAACTCACAATCAAATACATTTACGAAAAAAGAAACGTCACATCAACCTTTATATTATTATATTTTTCACTAAAATTTTCATGGGAGAGACACCAACA
This sequence comes from Buddleja alternifolia, assembly GCA_019426215.1. Classification (NCBI taxonomy): domain Eukaryota; kingdom Viridiplantae; phylum Streptophyta; class Magnoliopsida; order Lamiales; family Scrophulariaceae; genus Buddleja; species Buddleja alternifolia. The sequence continues at coordinate 5,833,079 of CM033404.1, forward strand.
CTGATTTAGGAATTAGTGTGACCACTCACATGCACTCTGCAAGTAGTGTCAGGGATTCAAGTATCTTTTTTAGAGGGGGCTCAACTTACATTTCTTTGGCCATGTACCAAGATGATGGGTAATTTCATGCGTTTATTATTTTGTGTCTATTTTTGTTACGTAAGTATGCGGGTGAGAGGGATGAATACTAAAATTATTATACTTAGTATAGTATTATTTGTTTTTTGAAGAGAGAGTTAGTCAAGACAGTGGTATTTCGAAAAAAGCTATATTAAACTAAATTCAATGATTCTAGTGAGATAAACACATAATACACGACCATTGAACTTGATTTGATATAGAATTATCAATGGCATAAAACATATAAGTTTTTTGAGGCAAAACTGTAATTGATTGAATGGACATTTAGAATATTTGAAGGCAATAAAATGAGAAAACATCGATCAATACAAATTTTTGAATGTTCAGAAATTAAATCATAATTTAACTAAATAAATTCTTACTCAATACTGTATAATAGTTTTAATTTTGTATAAATTCCTTGTTTGACCTTGATGACTCCTGGTGTTGGGTTTTAATTTTTTTTTTAAGATTGTTTTCAATTTTCTTTTTGAATATTCAATTATTTATCCCCCTTTAAATTAATGATTGTTGGTGACATTTATCTTCTTTTCTTTAATTGATAAATGTTAAAATAAAAAATTAAATATTAGAAAATCAAACATTTTCTTAAATTGTTTACCTATTGTTTAGATTTTATGTTATTTTTAGAAATTATATAAAGCTCATTGTTAAATGTTCATAAAGGTAAAAGTTGAAATAAAAAACTCACTTTTTCAATGAACTCTACACATAGATATGTTATTGTGAACCTTTTGAGTTTGTTTAATTTTTAATATTGAATCGTTATATTTAATGGAAGACCTGTTTGGTTTAGACCATTCTTTCTGAAAATATTTTTAAGAACAAATTTATCAAGCATCAAATTGCATTAATCAATATCTATAAACTATATTATGAAATCACTTGAAAATTGATTCTTCTTTGTAGACCAGATTAAATATATAAAAAAGATAAAAAAAAATTAGAATTTAAGCATTCTTTAACTTATGCAACTGCAATTAAATAATTAATTTGTAAAATATATTAGTTATAATTATACTCAATTTTTTTAATAAATACAATACCCATATAAGCAATTGAAAATTAAGTTATAAACAATAGCATAAATCGTTATACATACATAAAATCTACATCTTTTTTTATCTTGTTCTAATAAATAGGAATAACCTCACGTGACTTTGTATTTTTTTTCTTTTTTCGATTATTATTATTTAAAAGTAATTTTAGTGTAAAGTTCTAATATAATTAGGGAAATTTAGGCTTAGGGGAGTAGGAAGTTATAAAATTAATAAAGACACAGTAAGTTTTAACTAATTAAGTAGAAGAGATTGCTAAACTTTACAAATTAATAAAATAACAATTTTATGACAAAATTTCATTTATACTACATTCTTTTCTAAAAAATGTCAAATTTGTTTTTCCATATTTATTCAATACTAGTTAAAGTTTTATCATTAATCTTTTATTTATGTTCAATAATATTTTTGACCATTTTGGTTGAAAAAAATTGAAAGTGCGTCAAGAAAACTATACTTTATACATAAAGTTGACAAGTTTTGTTGAGTGCCAATACCAATTAATTTCTGAATCTCATTTCATCTTTTTGCGTCCAAGACGTATGAGGAATTTGGGAGCCCAAGAAATTTTAGATTTATAGATTCAGTGATAATTTGGTGTACAAAGTCGAAAAATTATTTCACAAGTCATCTTATTATAATCCCTACTGTGTAAAGCCATTAAAGAATTCAACATTTTGCAAATTAGCTTATCTGCATAACTCTTCTCCAAGACTTTTTTGCTTTTATAATTTAGTTGCAAATAAAACTCAAAATATGTTTATTTTGTTGATAGAAATCATATGTATGATAGCGAGTTGGTATGCATTTGGATATTTGTTTGGCTTTATCATATCAATTTTATTTTATTTTAAATTTGCATGCATGACATAGAAGAGAAAAATAGAACTTCTCAATTTCTTATTAAAGTATAATTTTCTTTATTCATATACAGTTTTTCCAATTAGAACAGTAAAAAAATATATATATTGAACATTAAAAAAGATTAATAATAAAATATTAAGTAGTGTTTGGAAAATATTAAAGAACAAATCGACATTCTTTAGAGAAGAAAATTGAGAGAAATAATAAAAATGAGAATTTTTTTATTACATTGTTGATTTAGTAATTTGTAAAGTTTAACAATCCCTTCTCCTTAATTAGTTAAAACTTATTGTCTTTATTAATTTTGAAACTTCCTACTCCCCTAATCCTAATTTTCCCATATAATTATAAATCATGGTGGGGTATATACTTAAAATTAATTTTATTATTTATTTCTGGATTTTTTGCTATTAAAAAGTTGAATTACATAGGAATAAATAAAAAGAGAGTCACCTAATGAACTTCTACACCAATATGCACTTCCATTATCAAGTCTTAATGTAATTATACACCTTATTGTTGTAAATCTATACAACTTTTTTCTTATTATCTATTATATTTGACTTGATCTAGGTCGGATAGAACCTCGCGCTATTTCAATCAAGATGACCTCGTATACGAACCGAATGATGCACTTTCCAGATTATAGACTACACTTGGGTTTGACCAAGCTACCTATGTACCTCTAAGGGATCAAATCTAAACGTAGTTCAAATGGTGTAGTTGTAGTATCTATGATTCGTATTCCTAAAGTATCTTACTATTTATTGTTGGATATTTGTGTTATGAAAAGTGTGTTGGACACGACTTTTGCATACGAAATTCGAATACCGTAAGTATCCAGGATACAAAATATTATTGGATAATATTAATCTACGTTCCAAGTAGATGAGTTTAGCATTTCGAATTTCTCAAATCGGATTAAAAACGACTGAGAAATTAGGTGCTAAAGTGGGGTGTTTGAAGTGGGTTATCCCACATAGGATATGGATCAAAGTTTGGAAAAGTTTATAAACCATTGTCTTGAAACTAAGGGTTGGCCCTTTGGGTCATAAGATTTTTGTGGGCTTTGTGAGGGAGAAGGATCTAACCATGGTCTGGTCCACCACACGCGCGCGCGCCGCCGCCTCCACCACCCGGACCAGCTCGGGCTCAGGCTCGGGTCCGGGTCGTGGGTCGTGGGTCGTGGGTCTTGGGCTTTGGACAAGGATAGGGCATGAATTGTATTGGGCTTTGAGCATTGGGCTTGGGCTTGCAATATATTAATTTTTTGGAGAAAATTAATTCCACAAAATCTGATCCATTATTTATTTATCCAATAGTTGGAAAAATCTGAACCGTTAAATGGAGATTGATCAAACGCTGGCCACGTTTTATCAAGTTAGCCTTCTAGAAGGACCAACGTTCGAACGTTGGGGGTCTAACGTTCGAACATTGACTGCTTCTAGAAGAAAATCTGAAACGTTTTTTGCGATTTCAGCTGGATTTATAGCTGAACACGTTTTGACCCAACGTTCGAACGTTGGGGTCAGTTTCAGTATGCTAATTAATTCTCGTTTTTAATTCTCAATTTTTCCTTGCCTATATAAAGGCCCCTCCAGCTGAATGAAAAATCACACCAAAGCATTCAGATTTCTCTCTAATCTCACTCTCATATATTCTCTCTCAAGAGTTCTAAGTTGCCTAAGTTCGGTGGTTCTAAATTCAAAGTCGTCTCGATTTTAGAACGTATATCGTTGTATCTTGGGACGTTTGTTGCATAAACCCGTACCACCTACGTTGGGCAACTTAGCGATAAGGATAGAGAGTTCTCTCTCGCCTCGATATAATCTTTTCTCCATTATTAGTTGTTTTGATATATTTGTGAAGTTTTGATCCAACAAACTTAACGCTAAATTTTTTGTTGTTGTTCAAAAGCTGTCACTTGTTCAAATGGCTAATATGGGAAATGTTGATGGCACTACTCTTGACTTAGGTCTTAGACCGGGTGCTAGCCTAGGTCTCGGTATTGGCTCCGGTGGAAGTCCTGGTTTTGGTTCCTATTCAGGGCTAGGTCCTGGCTCCGGCTTTGGCATTGGCTCTAGTGGGGGTGTCGGGCTAGGTTCTAGTTCAGGGCTGGGCCATGGTTCCAGTTCTGGCTCTGCTCCGGTCCCTCCATTTGCTCCAATGGCTAATTCGGTTATACCGGCGCAGGCTGAAAAGCCGACGAAGTTCAGCGGGGCTGACTTCAAGAGGTGGCAACAAAAGATGTTGTTTTACCTCACGACTCTTAGCATGGCAAGGTACTTAAGGGAATATGCTCCCTATGTCCCAGATGAGTCAACTGATAGTCAACTGAGGATGGCATATGATGCCCGGATTAATGATGATTTCTTTTGCAGGAATTACCTACTCAGTGGACTAAGTGATTCGCTTTACAGCGTATATATAGAGGTAAAGACTGCCAAAAACCTCTGGAAGGCATTGGACAGGAAGTACATAACTGAGGATGCCGGACTGAAGAAGTTCGTGGTCGCAAAGTTCTTAGACTTCAAAATGGTGGACACTAAGCTCGTGACAAGACATGTCCAAGAGCTTCAAATAATAATTCATGAAGTTCATGCTGAGGACATAGCTTTGAGTGAATCTTTCCAAGTAGCTTCTATCATTGAGAAGTTACCGAAGTCTTGGAGAAATTTCAAGAATTACTTGAAGCACAAGCGAAAGGAGATGAGTCTAGAAGACTTGGTCGTCCGACTCAGAATTGAGGAAGACAACCGGGTTTCTGACAAGAGGCCTCCTGTGCAGGCGATGGCTAACATCGCAGAGATTCCGGAAAGCTCAAACCTGAAACGAAAGTTTCAAGGGAAGTCCAAAGGGAACTCCCAGAAAAAGAAAAGAAAGTTGAAACAGGGAGACGGCTGTTACAACTGTGGCCAACCTGGTCACTAGGCTAGAGACTGCAAAGAACCCAAGAAAAATAAGTCTCAAGGGCAAGGTTCTGGTAAGAATCAGAACAAAGGCAAGAATCAAGTGCAGAACCAGGTGCACTTGGCTAAAGATGATGTCAAGGGCATCAATGAAATGATCGACGATCTGTCTGACCACCGGTGCCGATCGATCTGACTGATCTTGATCTCACTGCCGTCGTGTTTGAAGCCAATCTGGCAGACAACCCGAGGGAGTGGTTCATAGATATTGGGGCTACTCGCCACATCTGTTCCGACAGAGATGTTTTCTCGTCCTATTCCCCAACTGATGGACGAAGATTGTTTATGGGAAACTCAGCCACATCACCAGTGGTTGGAATGGGGAAAGTTGTGCTGAAGATGACTTCAGGCAAAGAATTGACATTGACTAAAGTTCTGCATGTTCCAGAGATTCGCAAGAATTTGGTATCTGGTTCAGCTTTGGTCAAGAATGGGTTCAAGATAGTCTTCGAGGCTGATAGATTTTCTTTAACAAAGAGAGGATTTTATGTAGGAAAAGGTTACCTTGAGCAGGGCCTTTTCAAGATGAATGTACCGCTCTATTGTAATTGAAAATGAAAGCAATAAAAGTATTGAGAATTCTGTTTATTTGCTTGAGTATTCGAATTTGTGGCATGTTAGACTAGGACATGTCAATTATAATACTATTCGAAGATTGGTCTACTTGAACTTATTACCAACTTTTAAAGTTGAAAATGAACATAAATGTGAAATTTGTGTTGAAGCAAAACTAGTCAAACAACCATTTCCTTCAGTGGAAAGAAACACCGCACCTCTAGAACTTATTCACAGTGACATCTGTGATTTGAAGTTTGTGCAAACTAGAGGTGGGAAAAAGTATTTCATTACATTCATAGATGATTGCACAAAGTATTGTTGTGTGTATTTACTAAGAAGTAAAGACGAAGCGCTTGGAGCGTTTACACAATACAAAACGGAAGTTGAAAATCAACTTGGAAAAAGGATAAAAGCTATCCGAAGTGATAGAGGTGGAGAATAAGGAGCGTCTTTTGATGAATTTTGTACCAACTCTGGAATAATTCATCAAACGACGGCACCATACTCACCTCAATCAAATGGCGTTGCTGAACGAAAGAATCGCACTCTCAAAGAAAAGATGAATGCGATGTTGTTAAATTCTGGATTACCGCAAAATTTGTGGGGGGAGGCGATGCTCTCAGCAAATTATATCCTTAACAAGATTCCCCACAAAAGTAGGAGTGAGACTCCGTACGAACTTTGGTAAGGTCAAAAGCCTTCTTACAAGTACCTCGAAGTGGGGGTGTTTGGCTAAGGTAGAAATACCCAAACCCAAACAAGTTAAGATAGGGCCTAAGACTATTGATTGCATATTCATAGGTTATGCACTTAATAGTAGCGCCTATCGACTTCTGGTACATAAATCAGAAATATCTGAGATTCATGAAGGTACTATCATGGAATCTAGATATGCTTCGTTTTTCGAGGATGTCTTTCCAAGTAAGGAAAGAAACAAGCAAGTTCCTCTTAAAAAAACATTTGATGAGTCTACGAGTAGTTCTAATCTCGGGGATGAAGAACCACGTCGTAGCAAAAGGGCAAGAGTTCCAAAATCATTTGGTCCCAATTTTGTATCATATACATTAGAAGGGGAGCCAAGAACGACTAAGGAAGCTATGTCCGGTACAGATGCTCAACTCTGGAAAGAGGCTATTAATAGTGAAATCGAGTCTATTTTACACAACCATACCTGGGAGTTGGTTGATCTTCCAAAGGGAAGTAAGCCTTTAGGCTGTAAATGAATTTTGAAAAGAAAGTATAAGACTGATGGAACTATTGATAAGTATAAGGCCCGTTTGGTAGTCAAAGGATACCGACAAACGGAAGGTATTGATTTCTTCGATACTTATTCTCCGGTAACGAGAATAACATCCATAAGATTATTCATCGCTATTGCCGCGTTGCATAACCTTGAGATACATCAAATGGATGTTAAGACTGAGTTTCTGAACGGAGAATTAGATGAAGAAATATATATGGAACAACCCGAGGAGTATGTTGCTCCTGAAAAGGAAAAGAAAGTGTGTAAACTTGTAAAGTCGCTATACGGACTTAAACAAGCGCCAAAGCAGTGGCATGAAAAGTTTGATAGCACGATGTTATCAAATGGTTTCAAGATCAATGAGTGTGATAAATGCGTGTATGTTAGACAAACACATAACGCATATGTCATAGTGTGTCTATATGTAGACGACATGTTGATAATGGGTAGTAATCATGAACTCATCATAAATACTAAAGGACTGTTAAAGAAGAACTTTGACATGAAGGATATGGGACTTGCAAATGTCATCTTAGGGATTAAAATCCTGAAGACTTCTGAAGGACTAGTCTTATCACAATCTCATTACGTTGAGACAGTTTTGAAAGGTTCCTTCCGAGCGATAGTATACCAGTCAATACGCCAGTGGACTTGAGCGTTCATCTACGCAAAAACCATGGCGAACCTGTATCACAGTTAGAATATGCTAGGGTCATTGGAAGTTTGATGTATATCATGAACTGTACTCACCCTGATCTAGCTTATTCTATGAGCAAGTTGAGTAGGTTTACGAGTAATCCTAGTATAGAGCATTGGAATGCTTTAACTAGAGTTCTTAAGTATTTAAAGTATACTAAAGATTATGGATTATACTAGTTAAGATATCCAGCTGTAATAGAGGGATGCAGCGATGCTAATTGGATATCTGACATGAATGACTCTAAGTCTACAAGTGGGTATGTATTTACCATTGGTGGAGGAGCAGTGTCGTGGGAATCTTCTAAGCAAACTTGCATAGCCCGTTCCACGACGGAATCAGAATTCATAACTTTAGATAAAGCTGGTGAAGAAGCTGAGTGGCTAAGAAATTTCTTAGAAGATGTTCCCCGTTGGGAAAAACCTGTGCCTCCGATTTTGATTCATTGCGACTGTATGTCAGCAATTGGGAGGGCTCAGAGTAGTATATATAATGGTAAGTCTAGACATATTCGTTGTAGGCATAATACCATTAAGCAGTTGATCTCTAACGGGATTATTTCCATTGATTACGTGAAATCGAAGGAGAATATTGCAGATCCTTTGACGAAAGGATTGCCTAGAGATCAAATATACTGGCTATCAAGAGGAATGGGATTAAAGCCTACAATTTAAGAATGGACACAGCGGTAACCCAACCATGTTGACTGGAGATCCCAAGATCATGGTTCAATGGGACAACTAGTTGTGAAAATTCAGTAAGGCACTTAGGAGTTTTAACTCCAAACCCATTGCCTAGGATAAAGAAGTGCATACTACAAATGTAGCAAAGGCTAAGTTTGGAACTTTTAATGATTCCTATACTGTCATGAAAATGAAGTGGAGTATGGTAGGATACTCTTAAATAGGAGATCACCTATGTAAGTGTGAGGTGTAGGCCGCCTCAACATTGAGTAAAAATGTAAACACTTATGAATCCAAGAAGGGGTGCCACGACCAAAATGGACCCAACAGTCAGAATTGAAGCAACTGAGAATTTATCATGTGAATATCATTGTCTGGTTTTACACGAACGGCTGACCAATTCAAGACATCATGTTCATTGGGGAGCCTAGTAAATCCGATGATATCTCACTAAGAAATGTTCAAAGCCAAAAGCTACCTCTTCTGATGTGATAAATTTTTGTCTGAACTCTTGAGATCATGCATTGCATTAATTTCATTCGTGTGGGGGATTGTTGGATATTTGTGTTATGAAAAGTGTGTTGGACACGACTTTTGCATACGAAATTCGAACACCGCAAGTATCCGGTTTACAAAATATTATTGGATAATATTAATCTACGTTCCAAGTAGATGAGTTTAACATTTCGAATTTCTCAAATCGGATTAAAAACGAATGAGAAACTAAGTGCTAAAGTGGGGTGTTTGAATTGGGTTATCCCACATAGGATATGGATCAAAGTTTGAAATAGTTTATAAACCATTGCCTTGAAACTAAGGGTTAGCCCTTTGGGTCATAAGATTTTTGTGGGCTTTGTGAGGGGGAATGACCTAGCCATGGTCCGGTCCACCACACACACGTGCACGCCGCCGCTGCCGTCCGTCCGCCCGCCCGGACCGGGCTCGGGCTCGGGCTCGGGTCCGGGTTTTGGGCTTTGGGCTTTGAGCAAGGATAGGGCATGAATTGTATTGGGCTTTGAGCATTGGGCTTGGGCTTGCAATTTATTAATTTTTTGGAGAAAATTAATTCCACAAAATATGATCCATTATTTATTTATCCAATAGTTGGAAAAATTTGAACCATTAAATGATATTGATCAAACGCTGGCCACGTTTTATCAAGTTAGCCTTCTAGAAGGACCAACGTTCGAACGTTGACTGGTTCTAGAAGAAAATCTGAAACGTTCTTGCGGTTTCAGCTGGATTTATAGCTGAACACGTTTTGACCCAACGTTCGAATGTTGGGGTGCCAACGTTCGAACGTTGAGTGCAGTTTCAGTATGCTAATCAATTCTCGTATTTAATTCTCGATTTTTCCTTGCCTATATAAAGGCCCCTCCAGTTGAATGAAAAATCACACCAAAGCATTCAGCTTTCTCTCTAATCTCACTCTCATATATTCTCTCTCAAGAGTTCTAAGTTTCCTAAGTTCGGTGGTTCTAAATTTGAAGTGGTCTCGATTTTAGAACGTACATCATTGTATCTTGGGACATTTGTTGCATAAACCCGTACCACCTAGGCGGGGCAACTTAACGCTAAATTCTTTGTTGTTGTTCAAAAGTTGTCACTTGTTCAAATGGCTAATATGGGAGATGTTGATGGCACTACTCTTGACTTCGATCTTGGACCGGGTGCTAGCCTAGGTCTCAGTATTGGCTCCGATAGAGAGTTCTCTCTCGCCTCGATATAATCTTTTCTCCATTATTAGCTGTTTTGATACATTTGTGAAGTTTTGATCCAATCGGGTTTTTGACAAGAGGCCTCCTGTGCAAGCGATGGCTAACATCGCAGAGATTCCGGAAAGCTCAAACCGGAAATGAAAGTTTCATGGGAAGTCCAAAGGAAACTCCCAGAACTTCTAGAAGGACCAACGTTCGAACGTTGGGGGTCTAACGTTAGAACGTTACTGCTTCTAGAAGAAAATCTAAAACGTTCTTTCGGTTTCAGCTGGATTTATAGATGAACACGTTTTGACCCAACGTTTGAATGTTGGGGTGCCAACGTTCGAACGTTGAGTGCAGTTTCAGTATGCTAATTAATTCTCGTATTTAATTCTCGGTTTTTCCTTGCCTATATAAAGGCCCCTCCAGCTGAATGAAAAATCACACCAAAGCATTCAGCTTTCTCTCTAATCTCACTCTCATATATTCTTTCTCAAGAGTTCTAAGTTGCCTAAGTTCAGTGGTTCTAAATTCGAAGTGGTCTCGATTTTAGAACGTATATCGTTGTATCTTGGGACGTTTGTTGCATAAACCCGTACCACCTAGGCGGGGCAATTTAGCGTTAAGGATAGAGAGTTCTCTCTCGCCTCGATATAATCTTTTCTCCATTATTAGCTGTTTTGATACATTTGTGAAGTTTTGATCCAACATTTATAATATAGAATCGTACTCTCTAGTCTGGACTATCGTGAACAATACGAAGTATGCCTTGTAATATTTATTGCTCAGATTATCCGTTCGCGAAACTCCATAAATGGTGGTATTTATAGAGTTTCCACTCTATATTGTAGAGCGAATGACAGATGGGAAATCTCGCACTGGATGCCCTACACGTGTGCTTGGTGGACGGTCTTGATCGACCATCATAGGGTTGGTTCATGGGTCGACCCTGCCCGGATTAGTAAAAACACGCGGATCTTGGAATTTAATGCAAATACCATTGTATCAGGGGATTTGTATGTGAACTTGCCTTGTATCATCGTATACGAGGCTCTCCTAGATCTTACGACGTATGCAATACGAAGTATCGAAGGACCTTTATGTAATTTTGGCATATCATGACTATTTTACAATTAAAAAGGGGAAATTAATAGGGACATATTTGGTACATCAAAAGTTTCAAAAAATCACTCATACTTTTATAATGGAATAGATAGATAGATAAAACACATCCCATTACCTAAACGAACCGCATAAGTTTAGTACAATCCGATGAAACATAACGATACTTTGGACCATACATATCAAACTTTAACGAACTAACAAGGTACGGCGGTACATCCACATACAAGACACATGACACTAGACACGTTAGACTCAGACTTAAGATCGACCGACGACCACCCACACCCACTTAGCTAAGACAACAGCAACTCCATTAGCATTGTGATACTTCTTCAAATTCATTTACGATCTTCCATATATCAACGAAGAGTGAACAATGTTCCGCTATCACTATTGTGGCTCTGTTGAAGAACGAAAACGCATACGTGGAATCAGAGGCGGGGCCAAAGGGGGAGTTGGTAGGGGCACCTGCTCACCTCAACTTTGAGAAAATTAATTTTTTGCCCTCTAAAGTTTTCAAATTTTTATTTTTGCACCCCCCTCCAAAAAAAAAATCAGAAATATCAACTTTTGACCCCTTTTTTGTATTTGCCCCCCGAAATCTAAATCCTGGCTCCGCCCTTGCGTGGAATTAATCTCAACAATAATCTTGGATTAAGATTGTGACCTAAAAGAAGACCCTCCCGAATCGCCCACAATTCAGCCACATTATTCTAGTCATGGCCGATGAAGAATCTGTTTCCACTGGAACAAGCTCTTTAAAAATTCATAGTATTATCGTTCTTTCTTTTATTTTTTCCATCTTTAATTTTAACGTAAATTACATAAACCAACCTGAAGTAAGATTAATTACACAAAATACTATATTGTCTGTATAATTACAACTACCTCCTAAATATAGTCTAAGTATATTCATCAGATTTATAAATAAGGCAAAGATATTGGTTTATTTCATGTCACCCACTTTGGTGACACCCAACCATATAAGTGAATTATTAAATTTGTATATGAAGATGTCATAAAGTGAAATGATAACATCATCATATATAATCAAACGGCTCACAACCCACTTGACAACATACCCACTTGAGTGATATGGAATGAGCCGGAAATAACACTTTCCGGCCTGCAAAGTCAGCAAACTGTCTAAGAAATGAAATCTTTGTTTTATTTGTCTCTGTTCTTTCTTCTCCTAATAAACACCAATTTTACGGGTACTTTTATTTCAGATCGAATTCAATGGTGTGAGAGTGTATTTTGTATCTATCTCTTCTATATAAGTATACGAGAGCATATCCTGTAGAGAAGATGTAGAAAGTGTATTTAAATATTATCAACTTCTCAATGAAAAAGGCTATCAAGCTTTGACATATAGGTGAGTCACATTAGCTACTTACATAAATATAATGGCTTATATAATGTCCAAAATTTAATTGTAACTATTTTTTCTCCATTTTCATAAAATACAAGCCTAGCAATATTTTTCCAACAATACCTTCTTCGTTTCAGTGGTGATCACAACATGGTAATAACCTAAATGAGTACTTTAAAATGGATATGTGCTCTCAATCTCAGGGTCGATGATGAATGGAAGCCTTGGATCGTTTATGGTCAAGTTGCAGGGTCGATTTTAATTCAATAGGTCTAGGGAACGCTCGTAATAATTTATTTAATTGTGTGAAATCGAACTATACTTGGGAAGCCCAATGAAATCGGGCTTTTAGACTTAAAAGTCCATTTTGATAAAAGATGATTGTTTAGTGATTGATTTGCAAAGGACTTCTACAACAAATCAAGTTAAAAACAGTCAATTTTACAAAAGATAGAATATTAGACTTCTTCCAAGTGCATTTCCCCCACTTCCATTGTAGTGGGTCATTGAAAGTTGGTGTATTACAATTTTGGTTCTAAATTACCTTTTAGAATGTGTTTTCACCAAATATCTATTTGAAATACAAAAGAACTTCTAAAAAAAAACTCTGAAAAGTCCATTTTCTAATTGGACTTTCACTTCCTAAGTATTTCCAAACACATATACAAGAACAAATAAGCTTATCTCACATTTGCTAAGGTGGAGGCAAGAAAACGTTTAATCGACTCTGATGTGAAATACAAATAAATTATTTTATGGTTGTATTTTGATGTGAAATACAAATTCAAATACTGTTGTGCAATGGTTAAAAATTGGTTGTCTTTACTCAATGAAAACACAATCAAATAGCTTGACATTTTTACATATCTTATCATTTGTTGACTTATTGAAGATATGCTATGGAGATGCATAATACATCATCCCACAATTTGAAAAGGAGAAAGGACTTGACTAAAATATTGAAGAATAATCAAACGAAAGACATATTAATAATGCATACTTCAAAGAGCAACGTTACGTATTCAATGAAAACACATTTTAAAATTTCAATGTATTCACCATCAAAATAATTCGAGACGTAGACTTTCAGATTTATATCGATTCCGGCTAAATAGTTGTGATAGCTCCAAAATTTGATATTTCGAAACCTCGTTACCGATAAAAAGTTAAAATTAAATTTGAATTGATAATACAACATAATACCAAGTTGACTCAAAAAAGTGTTTCTCGCTGAATGTAAGCTGTATTTTCTTAAATTAAGCTGTTTTTTTGCTGTTTGAGTTTTCCAATTATGCATTTATTTTTTTGAAAAAATTGAATATACGACAACTTCTTCAATTTTTTCGGCTTTTTAACAAGTTTTACAAATAAACACAACTTTAATTATCAGTCACTTCTAAATATTTTCTAAAATTCAGCATTTCTTTAAAAATTCGTCACAAATTTTTTGCAAGTAGCCGTATAGTAACTACACCTGAATTTCTATTATAACTTAAAACAATTTATCCCAAATTTACGCTTTTATGCTGTATAATCTTATATGCTCTTCCATCAAAAATCATTTATCAGAAAAAATGAAAATAACAAGTGAAAATCCATTAGAAAAAAAGGCAAATTTACCTTTTTAAAAAAAGAAAAAACCGAATCGGTTTCATGGTTTCAAACCCCAAATGCCGACACACACGTACGATTGGACAATTGGAGAAACATAGAATCGGCCACAATATACAGGTGATACTTGGTGACTCCCGAAGTCTAATTCTCAAAAAATATAACATGTGTGAAGTCCACCAAAATGTATATATTTTTTATATAGCCACCAAGTATCACCTACTATATACATAATACATAAACACGAACCTAAAAAAAAAAATATATATATATATATATAAGATGAACAAAATTAAAACAAGAAACGAAATTAATTATCTATAACAATAATAATAATAATCAAGAGATGACTTGAGTCTTGCCGGGGCGATCGGCGGTTTTGAGAGTTTTGTTGATCAGCTTTTTCGCCTTCCGGCTTCGGATCTCAACCCTAACGCTCGCGCTCTTGTCCATCTTTACGTAAGGCTTCTTCTTCGATTTCTTTAGCGATCGGACCTTCGATTTAATCGACTCCACCAGATTCTCCAACTGAATCGCCATTGATATATATATATATATATATATATTTGTATGTATAGGTCTCGCAGTTTGTGGGGGTTTTTTTTTCCTCTCTGTATTTGTGTGTTGGTGAATGGAGTAATAGAGAATGGATGATTTTTGATGGTTTTTGAGGAATTGTGTTAAGTTTGGTATAGCATTTAATGGAGGAGTATGGGATAGCTGAAATTTAGAGATGGAGATTTCAATTTCAGCAGAATTGATTACTGCTGTCCGAATATTTGGTAAGATCGAGGAGTAAAGAGTGAAACGGAGTAATTTGGCGGTGGAGGAGGAAGAGTGGGTTTTTTTGAGAAATTGACACCAAACCAGACTTTGCTCAGCCACTAGTAGTGGTATTTAAGGAGGTGGGGGGGTACTATACTCAAATCTGGTAAGTTTACATCAAATCAAGTTTAATGGTCTAAGTGCATCTTCAGTATTTATATATTTCACAAAAAATTTAAATTCACTCCTGATTTGACCAAACTTAAGTAGGGGTGCAACTCGAGCGAGCCGGCTCAATTAAGCTCGAGCTAGAGCCAAATTGCTTCTGCTCGAACCTCGCGAGCTTTGTATTTTTAATATTTAATATTATTAATTTTATTGTATTTTAAAATACTAATTATATTGATATTGTATTATATTTTATATTAATAATATTTTATATTATTAATTATATTAATGAAAATAACAAAAAAACTCCAATATAAGCAAAATTGAGCCCAGACTCGAGCTTGCGAGCTGGTTTTTAGCCAATAAACTTGAGCTCGGGCTCTTGAAACCAAGCTCAATGCGAGCTCAAGTCTAGAAAAATCACTTGGCTCAGTTCATTACACTCCTAAATCCAAGTGTATTTTAGACAAATGTGTATAGGTACCACCGATCACATATAATACACTTTATTGTGACATAAGGACAATTAAAATTTGTTTAAAATAGATTTTGCCTCCGATTCTTGTGGTTGCCAAGTTTTTGGGTTCACATTTTGACTCAATTTTAGCGTTGAAATATAGTAAAATTGGAAATTTTCTCCGAATATATATCTTGTGTCTTTTTTAATAGATCTAATATTGAGAGTGTATAGTTGGTGTTCCATATCCGATTTCATGAACAAAAAATGGGGAAAGTGTGTCATGCATAAGGGTTTGGATAATATGTGATTGTAAGTGAAATTTTTGAAGAAAATTTTGTAATGATTATAGTATACAAGAGAAAATAATATAATGGTTTTGATATGTTTAGATATAAAAAAAAAAAAATTATACAAGTAACAAAATAATATCATCTACCTATAGGCTATATCATCTTTTAATTGTGTGACTGACAGAAGATAGTGCAAGATTTGTCAAAATCACCTTCTTAATTGTATGGAGAGGTGACAAATTTAAAATATTTATATTGTCATCCTTGATTTAAGCAATTAACTTTGTTGAAACTTGAAACATAACAATAATTTATCCACAAACAATAATTGTACATAATTTCAGATATCCAATTCCATGCACACTTGTTTTGATGAGATTAAGACCAAATAATTATTCAAAAAGTAGAAAAAGTGGCTTGGATTAGTTAGTCTCAACCACGTTCATCGTAATGGTCTAAATATAAATATACTATAATACTTTATGTTTGGTAGAAATGATTATCTAAGACTGAAACCCTATCTAAGATGATTGTGTATTTGTCGTTATTATATAACAAATCTTGGAATGAATTATATAGCCAACAATATTTTTGTCAATTTTGCAACGGACCATCCCTTCTTCTTCATCATGGACCTTCAAT
The DNA here is from genome assembly GCA_019426215.1 of Buddleja alternifolia. Taxonomy (NCBI): domain Eukaryota; kingdom Viridiplantae; phylum Streptophyta; class Magnoliopsida; order Lamiales; family Scrophulariaceae; genus Buddleja; species Buddleja alternifolia. Next base: position 5,849,425 of record CM033404.1, read on the forward strand.
ATTCCAAAAGAATTTTAGACTGAAGTAGATTTTTTTTTTTTCATGTAAATCATACAGAGTAAATAGAACCTAACTTGAACCAATTAAGTTCAAACAAATTAGAATTAAATTAAAGTTTCTTCATTTTCAGCACATGTGATGTCGTGCCTTGTATAGATACTACCTATATAAGATTATAAATTGGTAATTCTACGTCAGATCGAGTCTAATGGTCTGATTGTGTACTCTATCTTTATCTTTTTCGCACAAGTGTGTGTGAAAACCGCACAAAATACACTTTACTATGTGTGAAAGATAAACACTAAAACTATTGAACTCGATCTAGCATAATTTTTTTTTATTCTAAACCGTTAGATTACACAAAATAATTTCATTTAACTCTATAACATTATCGATCAAGGAAATCGTACTTGATAGTATCTAAGCAGGTAGCATGTGTTTCCCGCTCCCTCCGCTCTTGGATATTTATCTCTTATCAACATTTAGTGCAACACTGCGGTTCAAAAGCTAAAATCTGCATTTGGATTGCAAATGCGATTTGAATGCATATTTGATTTAATATTTGATGTAATTATTAACCGTTTCAATAAAAAAATTTAAAATTCAAACTTTCCCTATAATAAATCATAATTGAGTCAAATTCACCGTTAATTGAACCAAGCATAGAGAAATTTAAAGCAACTATGAAAGGGGAAATTCAACTTTATGAATATCTTTTTATGATCAATTCTACGACAATTATTTTTTTCATAATTTATTATGAAATAACTTAACCAAACCCACCCTTAACTCACCAAGCATAGAGAAACTTAAAGCAACTACAAAATGCACGAAGAAGTTTGACTTTGTGAACTAAAATTGAGTCAAATTTGACAACCAGACAAATGATCCCAGGGCCGTCACACTTTAACCCAAACCAGCCTACGTTACTTCATTGTTATGTGACTGCGCTCAAACATATTGCTATTTGTAGCTTATGTCCAAAAATGAATGCTAACCAATTACTACAAATTTTACCCTACAACTTACGAACGATACTTAGAGACTTTCGGGAGTAGGACTTTCGGGTTATCTTCACTACATATATACTCATACATGATACATGTGCAAGGGGTCTACCATCACATATACATGTGGTGGTGGAGATCATTTCTGGAACTCCCAAAGACCACGTAGATACTACTACTATAGTTGTAACTTTAAAAAATAATACTAGTTGGAACTTGGAAGTTAACTAATAACATTATTAGGTATTTTTCAATACACAATAACCATTTTAAGCTATACTACATTATTTGCAGATCTCCTAGTAACATATAGGAACTAGATTTGTGAACCAAGAGTCTATTCTTTTTTTTTCATGAATCGATTACAAGACACATGTTATGAATATCAAATTGCAATATATTACAATCAGCTAACAACTGCTGTGAAAATAGAGAAAAGCTCACATAATTTTGGCAGAAGTAAAATACTAGACTTCTAATATATTGGGACCTCAATCTTACCATTAAGCTAGGGTTCATCGGTAACAACTAACAACCAAGAGTCTGCTTTAATAACAAAACTAATTTTCATATATTTTATTCTATCAACTCCTAATTGTCGAATCGTACAGGAATTAAGTTGATGCAGAAAAGGCAGTTTTCAAATACATTCACATAATAGACTTTAATAGCACGGAAATATTGACAATAATAAAGGTAATGATGCCGTTACACACTCCAAAAGGTGTGAAAAATAGAAAATTTGACTAACCTTATCGAGTACATCTGATGCATCACATGTTTGAAAAATAATAATTTCTATTTTCTACACAATTGACCTTGATATTTAAATTCCTGACAGAAACAATGACGAGTAAAGTAGCCAAAATAAAAACTTATATTATCACATTAACTTTTGGATAGGATGGTAAACAAATCGAACAAATTGATCAAACTTATTTGATTTATTATTTAGTTTTAGAATTTTTCTTTGAGCTTAAATTTGACTGTTAAACGAGTCAAGCTCAAACGACCTTTAATCGAGTCAACACGAATTATGTTCAAGTAGCTTGATTAGTTTGCACGTTCTTAATCATTTTTTATTAATCTAGTAGAATTTCAAACTTATCGACCACACAAAAAGTTGTTCAAACTTAGTTTGATATGGTAACGAATCAAGCTCAAACGAACTTTTATCGAACGATCTCGAATCGAGTAGCTTGATTACTTAGGCTGAAAAAATGGTATGAGCATACGTAACACATTCCTTAATTTGAATTGTGACTGGGTTGTTTAAGATACAGAATGAATACTAAATACTGCAGATATTTGGGAATCAAAAGTCAACTAATGTCATAAAAACATAATCAATTTAATAGATCAACAGAAAGATTATTTGTAACAAGAAAGACTTTAATGCCTCAGTTTACATCCGTTACTGACACGGAGGAGAGATTCTTCTCTCTTATTAGCTCAATGAAATATTTTATTTAATTTCTATAAGACTTAGAAAATCCACAATATACCTTCACCAGTTAAGCTGATTCAACTTAATTTTGAAGAATTTTCGAAGGAGTTATCGTACTAAAAAGGACAACTCTTGGAGTACGTGATTGGCCAAAGAAGACAAAAATATAACAGAAATTAATATACTCGATGAAATTGCAGGGAAAATTACTATAAAAAATCCTAAAATATACTTAAATCGATCGATAAATCCAAAAGTCAACAACTTTTCATGTGGAACGACCATTGGACTAAATTACGTTTTATTTTTTGATCAATTGTTTTATCTTTATGGAGAACTTCTCTTTTTATTTATCAAATTAATAAACTGTAAAACGGGAAGCTTTCATGTTTAATGTTAAATATTGACACATTACGCATTCTTTTTTGTTGAGTCTAACAGGTTAATTAACATATATTTTTTAAAAAATAGGTTAATTAACATAAAAAGGATAGTATTCTATTATTTAGAAGATACCATAAAATGAAACTAAAAACATACAATTAATATTGCAACTAATACAAAGTGTCAATTCAAAAACTACAAACGACAGTTTTCTATAATCTTAATCCAAAAGGAATAGATAATTGGAATTGAGTTCAATAATATATCAAACCTTAAAAATTGGATTTGTTTTAATATAAAGTTGTGGAATATGTCTTATAGCAAGAAAAATAATTATCATGGATTTCTGGATATAAAATTTTTTAAAGAAACTTTTAGTAGTCTTCCCAAAAGTAATAACATTTTAGTCCCTTATAGATACTTGTATAAATATGATTCTGAAATTCTGAACTTTTTTCCTCTCTTATATTTGCTATACCTAACAACCAAGCAATGTCTACTAATTTACAAGGTTTCATTGACTTGGAATAAATCACGGAGCAGCGTAAGTCCACATTGTAAAATTGACTATTACGTAAAATATTATCATGAGTTTTCCGGATATAACAGAATGAAAAAGACACTGAAACCTTACAGAGGAAAAAGGCGCCACAACCTCGACTATCCATGGCAACCTAGATAAATCTCCATTTTTCCTGCACATAAGGTCAATGAACTAATCCAAAATTAAATAAATTGACTGCGACAAACAATAAATCAATTCTATTAAATGAACAAATAACAACGACCACATTCAAACCAATGGGAAAAACACAATAGACATACACCTTAATGTCATTCTGGAAAGGCACAGCACAAAACTGCTCATAAACTTGATTTCTACTACCATCTTAATAATTGAAATTACGACATATCTGAAGGAAATTGAGGTAAAAATCTTAATTGGTAAGCATGAAACAAACTTTCCATATTCAAAACACCAAAACTGCATAAACAAGAAAAAACTGTTTGACGAAGAAATGAATCCATATAACATGATCATTGAAGTAATTTTCCTGCACATGGACTTAAATTCTACTTGTATATGAGCTTTAAATCCAACCGAAATCACGGCTCACATGCATTGAATTTAAATCCTAAGAAAGCTGATATAAAGATTAAATCACTAAAACCTTCCCTAGAAACACCATGGCCACAAAAGACCTCACGTCACGCCTCTATAGGAACTCAATCACTTATGGAACAAAAAGACGAACTATGTAAGTGTCAAAGAAAAATATAACTGTAGGTAAATGTGTTCATATCTCTTGCTTTGCTGTTGGCTGGGATGTGAAAATGTAATTTTATATAGATTCATCTTGCAAGGGATCATATGAACAATGTCAAAGCTGATAACAAATCAGTATGAATTTGCATGTTCTTTACTATAATTTCCCCTTGGTTGATGATAAGAGTTTGTCAAAATATAGAATTGGTTCTCTGTCAAATAAAGTGAAAACATGGGCACTTTATCTTTCAAAAAAACCGGAACTTTGTAATCAAGAAAACACAAATATGATCCACAAAGGTATCGACATGCATTGGTGGCTTCTAGAATTCTGCTGTTCACTTTTTCATAACACCATGTATCTTCACTCCTCAAATAAAAAACAAATTTGAGTAGAATAAAGTGACCAGTGCAATCGAGTCAGATCAGAAATGGAAGCAGAAATAACCTGAAGAGAAAATCCAACATTACAAGAGCTAAAATACACTTTCAGACCCTTAAGAATTAAATGACATCATTAGACACGAACTTTTTGAACACAACAAAATTCCCTGTGGAAAGCAACTACAAACGTAAGTACTAAACTAAGAATTTTAGTCAAGAAAAGGCGAATCAATGGGAAGGTTTAGAGTTACACATGATCTGGTGAATAGTGACGTCAGAAATATATCAGATATATCTCAAGATGAACAGAAAAGCTTGCGTGAAGCGTAGCTAACTACTAACAATTTCCTGGGAGTCAGACCATAACATCAGAGTTGAAAGGAAAGCCAGTGTAGCTGTTTCAACACGGAGGCGATGTGGGCCCAGACCAACAGCAATTGCACCAGCCTCTCTTATGGACTTCAACTCCTTCTCCGTAAAGTCTAAATATAGCACATGTTACCATCAATCGTGAGTGTCCAGAATCGCAAAAATGAAATTTAAAAAAAAAGCAAACCCAAGATTCAGTATTTTAAGGGTAGATTATCTAATAATGCTGCAGTATATGCTGCAATATCGATGAGATAGTAAAAATCTTGCTTGTTCAGAAAAAAGAGCAAAATGGACAGACGAGCACTAAGCCTTATTATGGGATGGGGGTGGCATTCTACATAGAAGAATAGTGACTACTAACCTCCTTCTGGTCCAACTATGATGATTCCGGTAGGTTCTTTTGTACAGGAACTCAAAGTACTGAAAACAGGAGCAGCCTCCGCGACAGCCACAAAAGATAACCTTGACTGAGCAACCTAAATGGAAGACGGTGATAAAGTATAAAGAAGAGAAGGGTGAAGTGTTAAAGTTTGCAGCAAAAGAAAAGAAAATCCATCAACTTCAAAATGATCGGCTAATTATGAGGGTAAAGGAGATTCTTACAACAGGAAGGAGTTCACCCACTACAAGAGGAGGCTTCAAAATCATTTCATGTAGACGTTGACCTATATAAAGAGTAGCATTTGGTGAACAACAGAATGAACCATCTAATTACACTTAAAGGAGCGGAATTCATGTCAAAGGCGACATTTACTTTGTTTTGCTGCAGCTAGAATAACTCGCTGAAGTCTCTCAACCCGATTTTCTGATATTGATTGAGAACGCTCAGTCAATAAAGGCGTCACACTAGCCGCTCCAAGCTCCTGAGATGCATAGGTTCAAATAAATGAAATCAAGAATGCCACTAGACGTCACAAATAAATAGATATTACAATCACAATCAACTTAAAAACATACAGTGCATTTTTCCACCAGCCAATCAGCCCGGCCTCCCTTTAGAGTGCCTTAAAAAAACAAGTTAAACAAGTTATTGAATCCCAATAAGTTATAGAGTGCCTTTAAACATTGGTTCTCTGGAACTCACTAAAGGCAGCAAAAACATGCCACCGCGTGGTCAGTGGAGAAATTAATATTGGGTTCTCCAGTGCTTCAAAATCTAACCCTGCACGATCAATCTTCTCTATGCGCCCTTTAACTAAACCTCCCTTTCCATTAAATAGCTCTACCCTTGCAAAACAAAAATAGAGATAAATAAAATCATACTAAATGGGCACTAAATGAGAGATGAATCAGTACCAGAAACAATCTAATCATGGAAACAATTCAGAAAATGGAACTTTAGAGAAACATCCAAATTAGAAAACGGGCCGCTAATATCTGATCCTCTAAACCGTTTGCACCTTTTCTACCTAAAACTTTCATGACAGATCATTTCTCGCCTGCCATTCTGATTGGAATCAAAACAGAATAAGAAGAAAAATCTCACGTCACATTAAACCAACATAGAACATCTTGTCACATTAGTCTTTCAATTATCTCACAAAACGACACTGATTTTCTCATTCATTCCTATTTCTCTGGAGTATATAATGCAAGAAAAAACAAATAGGAGTGCAATGATAAGAAGTGTATGCTTCATCTCATATTTTTCGCACAAAATCGATCACTATCACACTACCACTAATATAGCACAAATTCAAGGTAAATTATACACCAGAACCGAAGGAAATAAGATAAACGCCGCAACGAAATCATACCTATCGTCGATGCCTAGCCTTAAAACCTTAATCATGTGCCAGTATTCATCACCTTTCACACGCACAACACCACCCTGCAATTTATTAGCACAATAAGACAATAACTAATACACACCTCCTCACCAATCAAATGTGTGTAATTACAGTGAGTACGCATATACATACACACAACTACTGATTGTATATTATTTAAAGAAAATGGAGAAGAAATGTACCTTAGAAGGAGGTAGGGTTTCGGAGAAGAATCGAGGAAGGCCTCCGCGCGACTGATTGGAGTAGTCTGAAGATGATGAGAATGCTCGCAGATTCAAGCGCAATGAAGAACTGTTCGATAGGCTGAGTAGCCTAGGTTTCCAAACTACGCTTAACATTCGCGAGCTCCGCCTTCCGCCGCCGCCGCCGCCGCCGTCGCCGTCGGGTTTTATCGCCGGGAATTTGTGATTATCTACAGAGGGTTTTGTAGGGGTAACTGAAACGCAATATGAAAGCGTTGTTTAGGTATTTTAATTTTTTATGCACTAAAAGCGATTTTAGTGTTGCTATGCTCAAATTCCACCTAATACTCGTTAGAAGCTCTAGTAATTATGTGGAAAAATTATAGGCTAGACCGAGTTGAATGATCCTGGCCCATATTTATCACATGGTAAGTAATGTGAAAGAGATAAACACAAATTACACTTTCGAACGGTTGTACTCGATCTGACATAAAATTAATCAATTATGTATAGGTATTCATAGAATTTTTCTCTTTAGTAGTCAAATGTTATACAAGGAGTCGGATGTATGGGGAAATTTTAGCACCATCAAGTTCGATCTGTTTCCCGTTTAATTTGTAGGACTAGTCATTTTACTTGATACATAATTAGTGAATTACACTTGAGATCGACTAAATTTAGTCTGAATCGACAGAGTTAGAAGGGAAAATACAACCACAATGCAAAAGATTTAAATTAATCCACAAAAACTTGTTCTAAACTTGCCAATATGATCTCCATTCATGAGTACTAGCAACCATAATTGCAATTTGATACATGCCACCACAACATCAAGGAAAATGATTTCAACCAAAACATCTCTTCATTAGTGATTTTATCCAGATTTATCATACCCGAAACATCTCAACCATTCACATACATAAAATCTACAACTCGTCTCATAGGCAAACAGGTAAGATATCTCGAGACTCATCGATTCCAAAAGTGTCTATATATTACACTCTTTACTAATGCCCATCATCAACAAAAGTTAGTAAATATTAACTAGTGATAAGTAGAATTAAACACCACTAATCTTCATTCCAAGTTTTAGCCCACATTCATTGAGACAAAACATCAAACACTAATCACCACTCCCATCCCCATCCCCATCCCCGCCGCCGCCGCCGCCGCCGCCTTCATACCCACCCCCCATTCGACAAACCCTATCCCAAACCCCCTCCTCCACCGGCAAAACTGACAACCTCGGCTGCCTGAATAGCACAAAATCCTTATCCACCTCCTTCAACTCCCTTTTCATCTCCGCCAAGTCCACCGCCGTACTCATCTCCCCCACCGCCTTCACGTCCACGGCGCCACCACCTTCGCCGTCCTCGTACCACTCCCGCACCACCTCGACCACGCCCACCACGCGGCGGAACTTCGTGCCGGAATGATAGAAGAGACACAAATCGCCAACACACATGGATTTCATGTACTTCTGCGCTTGCTTGTTTTTGACGCCGTCCCATTTTGATAAGCCGCCGTTGGCCGCTTGATCTTCCCATGACCACTCCCCTGGCTCTGTTTTCAGCAGCCAGTAATTTTTTTGCTTTCCCATTTTTTTTTTTGTCAAATTTCTGTGTTTTTTTCTTTGTCCGGCTGATATGTGTTTGTACTCTTTTGTTTGGGTGAATTTGTCGCTTGGGTGTTCGACTTTATGAGGAGGGAAGATGTTACGGCGGGAGAAATGAGGAATAGTTGTATCATGTATGGCGCGAAAAATAGAATTGTTAGTCGGATTGGATGGGATGTTGTTTCTCATTTCACGTTTTTTTTTAGGAAAAATAAGAAATTTTATTTTCATGAGGTGAGATATGACAGTGAAAATGTGGTTTGATAATTTTTACTTTTTTTTATAAATAAAAATTTAATGATTAGGTATGATATGATATTTGTTTTTTTAAGAAAAGTTTTTTTTTTTTTTTTTTTTTGAGATATGGTATAAATGAGTTTTTGCTTTATAAGAAAATTTTGATATATTTAAGGTAAGTTTATCGATTAATTCATCCAAAATATGCAAAGTGAATTTTATTTCGCAACTCGCGTTATTTCGAAACAAGATATGTAATTATTTAATTGCATATGTTAAGATATTGGTGTGTAATAGTTTTCTAATTATTGGGTGAACTGTTAAATCATGAATAGTAAACAAATCTGATTTTCTTGAAAAAAAATTGAGAGAAATGCAATTAAATATATTTTTCAAGGAAATTTAAGTTTTTTTTAGGGAATATTTAATGTACCATTTCTATTGAACATTTTTAAGAGATGTCAAACAAATGAATTTTTAATGAAATTTTTTTATTAAAATTTGAAAAATGGGAAATGGAGTTCCATCCAACTGGGGCTGTATTGTTTTATTTTGTACTAGAAAAAATTAAATACAATGGTTTACGGTGAATGTCGAACACTTAGGCTTTGTTTATGTTTTCAAATTTCATTTTCAATATCTTGGATCACAAAATCCTAAAAAATTATAACACAAACTATTTTCATCTAAATTCACCTTTGTCAAACTTAACTTTTTCAATCTCCTCTATATCTATCTATCACTCAATATATCTATTATTTCACACAATAATCAATCAAAATCATTTACTTCAATCATTACTTCTCTTTTTTTCCATACTTTACAATTTTTAATTTATATTTTATTATTTTTATTATTCACATAATCATTATATAAATAACTAACTCAATCATTCAACATTTGGAGTGCCCACGAGCCGAGCCTGGCCAAAATTCTGGGCTCGAGGTCGAGCTCGACGAGCCTCAGAACTATGACTCGAGCTCAGAAAAAAAAATTCTTTAATTAATATATATTATATTATTAATTTTCTATTAATATATATAATTAAATATAATCATCATACATATTTAATAACTAATACATATATAATATTATAAGATATTATATTATATGTATGTATATATTAAAAAATAAACAAAATATTATATTATATATATATATATATTTAAAAAAAAATTATTCAGGCTCGGGAGCCTTCGAACAGGCATAGGTTGGCTCGAGAGAAAAGCTTGGCTAGTTAGGCTCGGCTCAAGCTCAAATTTTCTAGAGCTCGAGTCGAGCTTTTTTCGAGCCGGCTCGGTGGTCACCCCTATTCAACACATAATACATCAACCTATCACCATTGATTTTACCCATTTTACAAATTTCAATCATTTGTATAGAACATAAACAAACACAACACACATCACATTATTTTTACACAAATCTCTGCAGGACGTATTTCCCGAAAAATTTTCAGAATTCTAACTTAAAAACATACATAAATATGGCCTTAACTTTTCACTTGATAGTGGGATGTGATGGTGCTTAACCAAATGTTTATTTTGTATTAGTTACTAAGTATGTTATTAAATGAGTATAATATTTTTTAAAGATAAAATTAACTTGATATTAGTCGTTGCCCCGTGTGTTGCACTCGGGACAGAATTACAAAATAGATTATTATTGGAGTATTTGAATTTAGTTTCAGAAACCCAAGAAGATATAGATTAGTTCAGGATATTAGAAAAAAAATACATATTTCAGGATATTAGCAAGTACATATTAATCTTTTCAACATTGATTATTTAAACCTGACAATATATTTCATATGGATTAAATTTAGAACAAAAACACTAATCCAAACAAACTACATTACATATATTATAAAAAACTTCATAAAAAATTAAAAAAATCGGACAAAGTCATTCTACTAATATAAAAAAGGCTAAAAAATAAAAAATATATAATAATAGTGGTTTGGTGCGTTTTGGTCCAAAACCGCCACCAAACCAATTTGGCACTACGGTTTCCTTTGAAAATCTAAACGACCCTTCCTATGTCTGAAGGCCCTAGTTAGTTGTTCCCGGTTTGCGTAAGAATCTGACAAAAATAATTGTGTAGTTCGAGCAATTTTACAAAATTGTTGGATTTATAATGCGAATTGATGTCAAGTAGTATGTGAAAGGTTAATAGAAGTTTTGATTGTTCTTCACTAGGGCCTCCTCTCCAAGTATTAATAAGCTATTGAATTTTCCCTCAAGTGATAGCGGGCTAGATTGGCCCATCTCACAGATGGGCCTAGATGAGCTGATCCAGCCCATTACATGACACTTCTGATTTACATTACACAATGGGCCTCTTAAAGTCGGTTACGATACAGTAAAATTCTTTTAAATCAAATTGGACCGATATTAATGGGCTCAAAACATTGGGGCCAATTTCATCAGAAAATCTTGGATTTAATTGGCAGGGGCCGCGCGAACGCAGGCCCCCTCTATCACAAATTATGACGTAGGCTCGACCACTTGGGCCGACCTTAGACGGGCGCCCCTCCAAAGTGCAATGAAGGTCGCCAATCTAGGCCATGGGCCTTATTGATCGCCCATTGACCCCGTCCAGGTAAGTATGTATCACAGCTATAATTCTTCCCCTTTATTAGTCCTACTCCTATCCATTCACGTAAGATCAATTCGATGTGGGATATATATTGTGCTTTACAAAATCCCTCTTTTTCTCTTGCTATTTTCCCTCGATGCCTGCCTTCGTGTGTATATATATATATCAATTATCATACACAATTTGCTTCTTAATGATGCAACAAAGATTTTGTACTCTGTTAGATTTGTAAATTGTTTTTTGGATTTTCGACTTTTAAGAAGAGGGAAGATGTTTCGCGGGTAATAGTTTGATGGCGTGAGAAGAAAAAGAGTTGTGCACCTTAATTCTTGAACAAAAATGAAGCCACATGTGAGGCCGAGTTTGCAGTTTCGATTACATGTAATCAATTGTTATCACATTTGTTATGCGATTAGTTGAATATAGTCAAATTTGTTATGTATAAGAAGAAAAGAGAAATATCTCATCAAACGAGACATAAAATTGTTCTAATTGAAGATGATTTACTCTCATTATAAACGTAGACAAAATTAAGAAGAGAATCTAATAACATAATATTGGGCATCTAATTTGACCATAGGCCACAACGGGAAGCATCGATTAACCTAATGTTGTGGAAAAAAACTTACATATATATAAAGAAAAAGAAGGTGAAAATTTTAAGGCTGCTTCCGTTTCTGTGTATAGATATAATCAAGGTGAGCTTCAAGTGTTTTTCTCATCATGCACTCATCTTCTCCCATTCCATCACAGCTATCCTGATTTACATCTTCCTTCTGTACTTCATTGTCCTAGCACCATTAAAATGTCGAATCAAACAATATATATATATATATATATATATATAAATCAATAAATGCATATGATTGAATAATTGATCAATGCCATAACAAATTGGTACTTATCAAGCAGAAAGCAGGTCCGATTACACCTATTCCTAATCCTAAATGGAATGGAACGACGTAGGGATCCATATGTAAACATAGTATCTATTTAGATACGTGCTTATCAAGAGCTATTTTTAAGAAAACGGTGAAGGGTTAGTCGGAGAGATATAATTCCTTGTTTAATATAAGTATCAAGGTATAGAGCCACGGTTTTAGTTTAATTTTCCAGAAACATATTTTACCTCTAATTGAAGGGTAATTGATAATATAAAGGATCGCAAATATATATAAAAAAAAATCGTTTTTTTTTCTAATTTAGTTTAATTTTCCAGAAACATACTTTACCCCTAAGTGAAGGGTAATTGATAATATAAAGGATCACAAATATATATAAAAAAAAATCGTTTTTTTTTCTAATTTTTTTTCTAATTTACATTTAAAATTTGTGATAATACACTTTAAGGGTGCGGGGTGGGTGCCAAATCCGGCCCAATTATGCCTATGCATAATACATACAATGCATTAATAGACACACTTCTTGAGGTTGCGAAATGAGTTTAATTAAGATAAAAACTATAGCGATAAATAATCAAACCAAACACAAATGAATTATCAACAAAAAAAATGTCGCAAGGAACGTGACATAAAATTTAACGTAGAAAACCACAAAAATAACTTACCCCGCGGTGAGTTTCCATCGGAGTGACGTCATGAAATGCCGGCTCCCGCCGAGCTATAACATGAGATAATGATAGAAATAGGAGAATGGTTGTCATGCAAAGGGTGGCCATCTTAGCCATATATATGTTCTTCAATTCTGGTGTTTGAAGTTGTGTACATGAATTTATAGTCACTATATATATATATAGTTAATTAGGGGCAATAATGTAATTTAATTCTGAACCAGTCAGTCGGGTGATACTCACAGGCTCACAGGATTTGGGATTTTGTATAATCTCCACCCCACATTTGTGGATATACATATGGGCGGTCTACTATTACATATATATATATGATTGGTAAAAATCATCACGGGACTCTAGATCCCGAGAGCCCCCAATTATGACCACAGGCAATATAATACGACTAGATTTAGAAAATAAAATTTGGAGGGCCCGAGTTAAATTAGCAAGACTACAAAAACGTGTAGCCTTATTTTCATGGTAGGATCCGGAAGACCACTACTTTTGGATATTAGTAACGATTTGGAATTTGTGGATGTATGTTTATATGTGGCATTGCTAAACCATTTTAGATTAAGTCACTACTTTTGGCTCTTCCAAGTCATTTGGACTATAATGCACACCAATTTCGAATCACTACGTTACGTTGAGTGTCTGCTTAAGTCTTTAGTCTTCACTTTTATGTTATGGGTTTGAATCACACTCGATAACGTGGAATAGTCATTTTATGAGGGAGAATTATAGGGTACCAATAATCAACTTATAATGTTTGATTCAATGGAATCTATGGTGTATTTCCTATTATATTAATGGAATTATGGTGATCAAGTTAGTCTTTCTCAACGAACTTTAGCGGAAAAAATATTAAGTGTCTGTTGAAATTTCTTTATTGAGATGATCACTACAAATTTCATCCAATCGAAACTTTCACGGGGAAGAAAAAAGGAGAGAGATTATACAAACACATGCAAGTGGAAGAATAAGAAGTAAGGAGAGTTAATAAATATGTGATTATTAAGCACTTAATGGTTGGCGATTTTAAAAAATTAATGGCATGAATGTTGATGTATCATACCTGTACATAAGCAAAACATTTTGGCAATAAATATGGGAAAGAAGCTTCTGTGGTTAGAAGTTTATGTGGCAACTTATGGTTATAAAATTGAACATATCTTTTATGTATCTTACTGATATCTCATATTTCAATCTTCACCAGCAACCTTCTCCATTTATTATATGGTTAAGGACACCATCACCTGTATTCATAAATACATTTTCGGGTGATTATACAATGGATCGGGTGCAACATGGTTGATCTACTTTTCATCGTGATGAAGTGCGTGACTTTTATCCTTACTCCCTACAATATCAAACGTGAATAATGGACCGACACTACTGGACTAGTCCATAGTCTGAAAACAAACCAAGTGGGTTTGTTACTTGGTATTTAACTAGAAATTGATCTCTAAATGCTCGTTTGGACTCGATTCATAATATAACGAACCAAACTTGAACATCTTTTTTTATTCGATGAGTTTTGAGACTCGATGTAAGCTCAGCTCAGTTAGTAACAAAAGATAAAATATGTACAAAAATGTTAAATTACTCGAACTCGGTTCACGTTCAATTCAACTAAACCTCGTTTGAGCTCATTTTGATTAACACCAATCTCAAAAGTGAATTTTGGAACTTGACCATAATTCAAAAACACCTTGACTATATCTTATTCAACTCGACTCGATTCGTTTACAACTTGACCACTACAAAATCATCTCCATCTCGAAGGTGCAGATGGAGGTTTTGTTGAATGCCAATAAATTGCTGGTAATTACAAATCTACGTGCTTGGGTTCTACTGAAATCAAGAGTCAAATATTTTTGTCTTGATGACAACACTCTATTGTTCTCTGTCTTCTAGAAGTCTTGATGTTCTCAAATGGATGTCATTGTTTGAACCGGCCAAAAGGTTTCCATGGAAACTGATAAGCTTATTGTTAAGATGTTACAAATTTTGTTATTATCTTGTGCTTAAATCTTAATTAATTAAATAAGATTCAAAATGTCTAGAATTATGTCAACATGCATCTCTTTGAAGCCTTCATGTTCGTTCACATTAATTTTTTCATCATGTGAATAGAACTAACAATCACTCTACTGATTTAATCCAAAAACCAACATCACTAGGACTGAAAGACGAATCAATCCACTAGATATTCGACTCAAAATCAATCGTTAAAAGCTTGATTGTTCTCAATTCATTAACATATCAAACCAAAATTGAACAAATTTTTGTGGTCCATAAATTTTGAAAAACGCCTCGAACTCGACTCAATTAGTAAAAAATGATAAAATGTGCCAAAAAAGCAAACTACTCGATCTAAACTCATGTTGGCTTGATGAAACCTCAATTGAACTCGGCTCGATCATTAATCAAACCATGCTCAAGCATCAATTTTGAACCTCGATAATAAATCGAACAAGTTTAAACAACTCCTCGTTCGACTTGACTCAATCGTTTACAACCCTAAACATTAGACCAGAGATGCAATTATTTCTACATTACAGGACTAAATTAACAGAAATTCGTGGAGTTTGGAACAAAAGATGCTAGTCCCTCTATCCATGGACCAAAACCGGACTTTGCTGAAAGTTAAATGACTTTTGTAGCAAAAGAAAAATCAACTCATTTCCACACAACGATTACTTACCACTATATTTCCAGTTGAAATACATTTTGGAACATACAGCTAACTAAATTTCCAGTACATATACACATCAAAATGCCCACCAAAATTCACTATTTACAAATCGCCCCTGAAAAATGGTGACCCAAAAAATGAACTGGAGAAGGTCCCTCCACCATTGGGGAAAAGAGTGAGGAAACATATCAAGAAGAGTACACAACCCCAAGCGAACCGGTCGTCGCCCAAAGGGGTAATCTCGTCTTTTGCAGGGATCTCCTCTCCTCCTCGAAAGAAGGTTGCAAAGAGTCCCCACGCCAAACAAAGTACACTTCCACTTAAGCCACCTATGCCTAGGAGGAGCGAAGTTGCAAAAGATAATAAAGTGGCGGTGCTTCTTCCGAACATAGCTTGGGCTATTCGACCTCCTTCGAGTCTTCCGCATGGAAGCAAGTTCAATGAAGTCACAACCATGCCTGTGAGAGGACAGAACGTTAGGGTTTATCTGGCATGCTACTCGAGTTGTGAGCTGTTAAATTACATATAGTTGTGTCAACATGTTTAAATATTTTATTTGATGATATCAATGTGAATCTAGTCGACCATAACTCACACATAGGTGACATCAGCATTTCAGTTTAAGACATAAATATATTCGCAAATCGAAAAACTTAACCAACAATAACAAACAACTATTATGTAAGTTCAAAAGAGACAAATGACATTTATGCAAGTTTAAATCAAATATAGTTAAATAACAAATAACTTCTATGTAAGTTTAAGTCAAGGGAAAATTGTAATATTAGTCTCATATGATAGAGCTGATGGAGCTTATCGTAATCTTAGTCTCATTGATTTTAAAGTTGCAGTTTTTTTTTTCTAATTTGATCTCATCCGACAAAAAATTACAGATGGAATTTGACGTGTGGCATGCACGTGTTGTTAAGAATTTTGTGAAATTTACCAAATTAAGTCATGGTCACGACCAAGGTACATGACCAAACTAACGATTTTCGTCTGTTTTTAACTAAGACTAAAAATGCAACAAAATACAGGACTGATTTTGCAAGTTTGTAAACGGTGTGGCTAAAATTGCTACAGGACCTATGCTAAGAGACTAACACTGAATTTTGCCTTAAATCAAATAGTTAAATGTGCAGATGAAGAAGAAACCGTAATTGTAACAAGGCGCGCTATATGATTTGAATTATAGACTCACCTAACAATCCTGCAAAAGCGAGGGGATCAACGGGGACTCCCACACCTTCAACTGCATATGGCAACACGTTCCCGAGGTCATCCGTGTATGGCCCAACCACATATTGGATAAACGAAAGGAGAGGATTATTGTAGAAGAATTGAGGCCTTATATACCTGGATAGAAAAGATATATATGTATAGTCGTGCAAAATGAAAGACCAGAGGTACTAATGTATGAAGGACTGCAAGATTGCTTACAGTGCATTGTCGCCCCCATTAAAACTGCCATCGGATATGAAAGCAGCAACAGCGAGAATCAATGATGTCAGATATGCACTGGCTGTTCTAGCTACGGGGATGTCGAACAGAGCCTTCTTATTGGGAAGCAATGACTCATAGTTGTTCATAACACCAAGGCATCCAGTCCAGTTGGACGGAACGAGAAATGACGGGCTGAGTTTAACACCGTAACGGGCTGCAGTAACTCTTGTTGATATCTACAAAGCAATAGGTATAAATTATAGTTATGGATAATTACATGCACGCCCCCTCACTTATTGGGTAATTACCACGAGCCCCCCTAAAGTTTTGCAATTTACCAAAACTCCACCTACCCTTTGTCAAATCCTGACAACACTAAAGGAGATTGAAATTGCGATATGCTTTTTACGATATGGGAGGAATTTGCTACTTGCTTTTATTGATATGGGAGGTTATGTTGATAATTTCTCAAACTTTATGGTGTTTTTTGTAGGGAGCATCTATGTAATTTACCCTTATAATTAAGCTAAAAATTATAATTTGAGGGACGAGTGTGGCACGTACCTCAGAAACCGCCAAAATGGTCAAGAATCCACCGAAGAGAGGTGCCACATTAGAGATATAGTCATCAATGGTTGCGTCGGGCTTGAGGAATAAGCCACTCGTTAAAGCAATCGTTCCGAAAGTTGTAACACACAACGCTACTGCACTAACATAGCCCCATGGGGTACTTAGTTTCGTAGACTCAAACTGGAGATCCATCTCGGACTTCGGTTGCACCACGCATGCCTTAAGGAACAAAAGCAATCATCCATGAAGCGCATGAAAAAAGAAAACGGAATACTTACAATATTACCATATCTCACGTATGTTAGCAAACACTGCCCACTTCTATACTTTTTTTTCAATTCTAGTTATTTCTCACTCATGATCACTCATTTATAAGCAGTTATGTTTGCACACACTCCTTATATTAGCTGGCAAGATTGCGATCAAACCAAGGAAACTTCTCGTTATTCAATTAATAGAAATGGTTTTAAATCTTAATCACCAATGAACGACACATTTATAAAATCATTTTATCACAAAATATTACAAAATTCTCGAATTGTAGAAAATATATTAATAAGCTAGACTTTCTTCAATTACCTGTTTTGTGATATCATTAGTTTTCTCCTCCATAAACCATACCACAACCTCCCTCTCTGCAGCTTCTGATAATTTCTTCTCCAACTTAGGTATTACTTCTTCTATTGGTTTCCTCAAATTTCCAATAAAAATTCCACCATCTCCAAACCTCCTAACATCTGTGGCGAAAAATGTATCGAACCCAAAACAGCTCTTCAACTGCGACATAAAATCCATCAAACAAGTAGTCTAATATCAATACTTTTTACAGAAACAAAAATTAGCCTTTTGTTACAAGAAAACTGAATAAAGATTTGATAGAAGATAAAAATATACAAGAACCAACTGAATAACGCAAATGCTAATCAAGGTATTAAATATTGGTAACAATATAGATTTTGGAACATTAAAATACAGACATTTCGATGAATTTTTTTAAGATATCCATAATTTATGTCCCGGTTTTGGAGGAATAATGAAAATTTATAATAATTGGAAATTCTACAGAACTATGTATTTGATGTGTTCATGATATTGTATATATGATGTATATACATAATACAATGAATTTGATTATATAGTATGATATGTTGTGGGAACTTTAAAAAGCTAGTAGAATTTGGTGATAAAATAATACCTAACACTCAAAAGAACTAAGAACTCCATCAAAACACTGTGTCAATATTACTTTAAATTTTGAGAAATCTCAAATTCCAATGCAAATTTCATATTTCGGTCGAAATTTCAAGGGATATTATGCAAAATCGTAAAACTTCCTTAAAGCACTAAGTCTTTTTACTATACACAGAGAATTTTAATATTACTCTAAATTTCGAATAAAGCACTAAAAACTGTACTATAAACATAATTTTAATATTACTTTAAATTTCGAATCATATTCGAATTCTATAAAAATTTCGAGAAAATTTCGGTTCGTGTCGAAATCTAGATAGATATTATTATCTAAAATTGATTTTGAGAAAATTTCAGTTTGTGTCGAAATCTAGATAGATATTATTATCTAAAATTGCACTTGAAGTGGAATTTCGGAAGCTTTTGTTACACATTTGGTGTTACAATTCCTGTTACAGGTAAAGATGCATACAAATATTTTTATCCATATTACATAATTTTCTCTTTCCACGTCTTAACCGCCCGTCTCCACATCTTAACTGTCCGTGTATATGTGTAACAGGAAGTGTAAGATGAATGTGTAACAGAAGATTTGAATTGAAAATTTTGTTAGTTAGAGCAAACGCGAAAATAATAGCATAAAAGATTAAACCCACACAGAATTTACGCGATTCGTCAGTAGACTACGTCTGCTAAATTCGAGCCTAGGACTTTAATACATATCTCAACGTCAATTCACGAAAAATCCAAAGTTAAATTTAAGATCATAATGCTAATTAGTACCTTGTTAAGATCAAGAGCCTTGAAAGCCGCCTCAACTCTCTCCAACCTCTCTCTCTCTCTCGACAAATTATCACGAGCCAATTTGTTAAACAACCCAACAATTGGATTACTATCACTTCTCTCTCGATCAAGCTCTTTGAGCTTCCGATCAGCCCTTTTCTTCTCGAGCTTTATAGCAGCCTCAATCGACGGGTTCCCCATGAAATTCTTGAACTCCTCATCGCTCTTCCAATCCATTTCTTGCAATTTTTCTTTTGATTTCTCATCAGAACTGCTCAAGCTCAACCCATTTCCTGTATCTAAGTCATTTTCGTTGTTTCCGTCGTCGTCGTTTCGATCCTCGACTGCTGAAGAGGATGGAGAGGGAGATGGGTCGTTTGTATTTTCAGATTTTACATAAAGTTTCAATGTTTTCCGCGGGAATTTGGTGTTTTGGCGAAAAGGGTTTCTGGAGAAGGAAGATAGGGGTGATATTTGAAGTGGGTTTTTGTTTTGGAGAGGGCGTGAAGAAGAGGGGAATTGAATAGAAGTGAAGAGAGCGGTAGCCATTGGAGGGTGAAGGAAGATGGTGTTAGCGTGAAAGCATACATGATTTGATGTTGGCTTTGTAGGGATGAGTGGAAAATGTCTAGAATGTTGGAGGAGTTTCTTGAGTGAATAGGTGTATAGAAGATTGAAGGTAATGACAAAGATGAAATATAAAGATGAACACTTAATTTTGTGTGGGGTGGGGGGTATAAATGGGGACTAATTTTGGGAAAACACTTTGGTGCACTCGATGTAAATTCCACACCGGGTGCACCCACTTAATATTTTATTAAGTGGGTGCATCCGGGGTGTGGAGATTTTCCCTAATTTTGTGGCGGGTGAGATTTTTGGAGGGGTTGATTTGATTGAGACATGAGAATTGTTTGGATTGGGAAAATGGATAATAATGGATTGAATGGATAATTGAATCTTTTCGCTTCTTCACTTCATCTGGAATACTACGATGTGATTGGAACTCAATTATGATTCACAAAATATATTTTTGGGATAAATGCAAAAAACACTCTTGTGTTATGATTTTTTTGTTAAAAATTCCGAAAAAATGGATATAATAGATTGAATAGATAATTGAAACTTTCCACTTCTTTACTTCATCTGGAATATGAATAGTTTTGAACTCAAATATGATTCACAACATATATATTTGGTATAAATGCAAAAAAACCCTCTTATGTTATGATTCTTTTGCTAAAAATTCATGTGATCACGAAATA
The DNA here is from genome assembly GCA_019426215.1 of Buddleja alternifolia. NCBI lineage: Eukaryota > Viridiplantae > Streptophyta > Magnoliopsida > Lamiales > Scrophulariaceae > Buddleja > Buddleja alternifolia. Next base: position 5,870,225 of record CM033404.1, read on the forward strand.
GCCTAATCATCTCTATGTTCTTAAAAAAATCTGCAATAAACAACTCTTTGTAAAAAAACGAGTGTATTTTCCATATTTTTCACCTTTATTGATATGCTTATTTGTCATTTATACACTTTTCAAATAGTATAAAAGGTAAATAGTATTATTTCACTCAAAAAAACACATATTTCTTTCTAACTTTTTAACAAAAAGTGGCTTTTTGCAGACTTCTTTAAGAATACGGGGGGGCTTTAGGCTATTTGGTGATCAAATGAATTTTTTGCAAAACAATTATATCACAGGTTTTTTTTTTTTTTTGGGATTTATCCCTATATTTTTAGTGTAAAATACACTTTACCCTCTGAATAATAGGCCTAGTAACAAATACATGTTAAAAAATACAATTACCTCATTCTATGTCTTAGTTACCCTAAAATCATTATTATTCTTCTTTTTTTTTCATTTCTCCATTATTATTTTTCTTTTTCATAATTTTTTTTATTACATACACTAGTTTAAATTTATGCAATATAATAATTGGCAACAATTTTAGCACTAATATTAAATTAATCGGTGACAACATATTGTATTAATGTTTGACAAAATTTAAACAATACATTTTCATAAAATTAAATTATCCAAACAAATTTAATATATTTTATGTGTGTATATATGTATATATATATGTACTTTTAATAGTCTAATTTACTGTCTGATTAATTGAATTCAAACACGCCATATTTTGACATCATATATATGTATTTTTAGTACTCTAGTTTACTACAGTATATGTTTGAATTAATTTCAACATATATATAAAGTAGATTAGGGTATTAAAAATTATTTCCGCAGCCCGCCCGAATCCGGCAGGTCGGACCAAATTGTTAGTCATATAAGATAGGGAGCCCTAACTTAACCCAAAACTATGGTCAAAGGTAAAGGGTTGACTCCCCACTTATATACTCTTCCACACTTTCATGTAGAACCGATGAGAGATATCTTAATAGGTATTGAAGTCTCTGACATGAGAAATTTGATTGCAGAAGAAAAGGTATTGAACTTATTAAACGGGAGAGAATCTCCTGCAGTGAGAATATAGGATAGCAATTGCATGGGCTCGACATTGATGGCGACGATGCGAGATTATAATTTGTTGATGCTTGATATATATAAAATTAGCTCGAGGCTCGTAGCCTCGTATCCTCGTATAGTTATATAGATCACTTATGACTGAGGCTCGTAGCCTCGTTGCCTCGTATCTGCTAACGGTCAGCTAAATTACCACTGTTATACGAGGTTTGCGCATCATAGAAGCATTTACACGAAATGTCCTTAATGGCACCATAATTGCATAATACTACAAGATCCGCGTGTTTTTAAGTAATCCGGGTCGGGTTGACCCGTGACCAACCCTACGACCCAAGATCCTAATCCTTCATAGCACCACGTGTCATCATCTGTGTGAAACTCCTATCACTATCAGATCCGTACAACATGAACATCTATAAATATTTCCTCTCAACACATATTTGGGAGGACAATCTCTAGTCCCAACTCTCTTGAGCTAGCATCATATCCACTAATACCTTGACAATAAACTCGAAGTACGTTCCCAATATACAAATTTGGGTTACTCAGCCTCGTAGGCATACGACCCAACGAACCAACGACCCTACATAAACAACCCAACGAGCCTACACAAACGACCCAACGAACCAACGACCCTACAATACGACCAAAAGGGTACAAACCCATTAGTAGAACTTAAACTTTTGAACTACGTTATGACTTGATCCTCCAAGGAGGTACGTAGCAGCTTAGACTAGAATCTAAGTGCAGTCATAAATTTGTCATCACCACCTTCGTGTGCCATACGAAGCAGCCCAGACTGAGGCAGATCGATCACCCAAAGTCGAGCTAAATCAGTTGGCGCCGTCTGTGGGAACCCTACTTAGAGTTACTGAGAAGAGATATCAGAAGAACTAATAAGGCTAATCAGAGAGAAAATCAAGTTCAGTCTGAGGAGTCGACAAAATATGAAGGTACGATCCACAAACTCATCTAACATCTTTTGAATTTGCCACAAGATAAAATGCCCAAAAGCTTAAAGGCCTAAAGTTACGAGGTAACGAGGCAACGAGCCCAAGAGCTCAAATGCCCAAAAACCCAAAAGCCTAAAGGCCTAAAGCTACGAGATAATAAGGCAACGAGCCCAAAAGCTCAAAAGCCACGAGACAAGAAGCTCAAAAGCTTAAAGGCCTAAAGCTACGAGGTAACGAGGCAACGAGCCAAGAGCTCAAATGCCCAAAAACTTAAAAGCCTAAAGGCCTAAAGCTACAAGGTAAAGAGCAAAGAGCCCAAGAGCTCAAAAGCCACGAGAAAATAAGCTCAGAAGCTCAAAAGCTCAAAAGCCAAAGATAAGAAGCTACGAGCTCAAAACCTCAAAAGCCTAAAGTTACGAAGCAAGAACCCAAGAGCTCAAAAGCCCAAAAGCCTAAAGCTACGAAGTGATGAGGCAACGAGCTCAAAAGCTCAAAAGCCAAAGATAAGAAGCTACGAGCTCAAAAGCTCAAAAGCCTAAAGTTACGAGGCAAGAGCCCAAAAGCTCAAAAGCCTAAAGTTACGGAGCAAGAGCCCAAGAGCTCAAAAGCCTAAAGCTACGAGGCAACGAGGCAAAAGCTCAAAAATCACAAGATAAGAAGCTCAAAAGTTCAAAAGCTACGAGGCAACGAGCCTAAGAGCTCAAAAGCTACGAGGCAACAAGCCTAATAGCTCAAAAGCTACGAGACAACGAGCCTAAGAGCTCAAAAGCCACAAGATAAGAAGCTACAAGCTCAAAAGCTACAAAGCTACGAGCTAAGAAGCTACAAGTTCAAATGCTATGAGCGAATAATCTACACTTCTATCCTATGGAGTGCGCTAGGTCTAATTAGACCCTAACTTGCGATATGAGAAATCATATCGCATCTTTCTCTATAGTTCAATGCAAGTTTCCTCTATAAATTGGAACACCTTCTAATACGATCTAACAAATATGATCTACGATATAACGACATACGAAAACTGTTTAAAATGTTTAAAATGATCGTTCCAATTGAAGAGTCCAGGTTTACTTAGACTTTTACTTCCTCAGTAATAAATTTAGAGCCATAAATGTCTCATCTTTAATACTAATGAAGTGGGGGACTTAATGATGTATATAAAATTGGCTTGAGGCTCATAGCCTCGTATCCTCGTATAGTTATATAGATCACTTATGACTGAGGCTCGTAGCCTCGTTGCCTCGTATCTGCTAACGGTCAGCTAAATTACCACTGTTATACGAGGTTTGGGCATCATAGAAACATTTACACGAAAGGTCCTTAATGACACCATAATTGCATAACACTACAAGATCCACTTGAACCCGTGACCCGCGACCCATCCTAATTAGCACCACGTGTATCATCACTCCTATCACTATCAGATCGTACAACATGACATATTTGGGGGGACAATCTCTAGTCTACTATCTTGTGATACCCGGGTACGGGTTACGACCAAACGTGACCCTTTTGAACCCTTACGACTTTGATAGCCAAGAGTCCTAACCCTTCATGAAAGAAAGACAATTAAAGTGAAGTGCAAGAGGAAAACAATTAAGTAGCACCTATGAATTAATCTCACGTGTCATCTCGTCAATATATATGAACTACTCTTCGAATTATTAGATCTGTGTGAAACGATGTCTCGGCACATAATAATCCTATGATTAATTGATCACTCGAGAATCTAATCAAAAATCAGCATCGTTCTAGAGCTTCCCCGAACGAATCCGACTAACAACACCCGGAATCTTTACCTATTTCTATCCCTCATTTGTTTCGGATGATGTGTTAATTCTCTTGCATAATCTATTTTCTCTCTAGATTAGGCAAGATCTCAAACACAGCATATTTGGGGAGGACAATCATCTAGTCTCAAGCCTCTATCAAAGCTTTGAAAATCTAATACAAACATATACATACTCATGGAAATAAACATGTAAATGCAAATAATTAAAACTCCCTCAATTGATTGATGATGGATCTTGATATCCAGCTCCTCCCTCTTTGTTCCCCTCCAAAAGTGATGAAGAAATATGGTGATGAATGATGATGAGTAATACCAAGATGATTCGGTCAATTCCATAGGATCCTTAAGAAGACCACCACCAACAATATGTCCCCCTTAGTGACTCGAATACGAAAACATACTTATGACATCCCCCCCATACATGTGATACATGAATTTGGGCTCAAATCTCGGATGTGGGCGCGCCTCGTAGCGCCCAAATCAGAATGTTGGGATACGAACCAACCAACGACTCTACACAAACAACCCTACGAACGTACAGATACAGGCACAGAACGGGTACAGAAACCCATTTCTCGGCGCTTGGGCGTGGACAACAGAAGCAAATTGGTGAAGAACGTCGTTTTTCATCCCGTTCTTCGATTGTACATTTTGAACTTAATACGTTAAACGCACATGTAGCAAGAATTAAGCGATAAATGAACCTAAAACATAAACGCAAAGGGGCTTAAAAAAACGTAAAAATGCCTCTTATCAGAGGTACGTAGGTAGCTTGGACTAGAATCCAAGTGCAGTCATAAATTTGTCATCACCACCTTCGTATGCCATACGAAGCAACCCAGACTGAGGCAGATCGATCCCCCAAAATCGAGCTAAATCAATGCTATTTATTCTCTATAAATTCTCTAAATGCTCAGTAGGTCATGTAGAAATTGTGTTTAGTAGGTCACGTAGAAATTGTGTTTATTACAAGTTTGATTGTGTAGGTTGATAAGCTAAGGAAGACTCATACACGAGGAAAACTTTCATAGAGCTTGAGCAAGGGCCTTAACCAAACCCCTCAGGGCTTTTCCGTCTCTCCATCCTTGTCTTCCACTCGATTTTAACCTCAAACTCCATTATTTTCCCCCCCCCCTATTTTTTCTAATATTTGTACTTGGTAAAATTAAGTTAGTAAGGCCCCATTGGATGAGATGCTGGTTCTCATTTCTCGATTTCTAAGAGATTTTTTTCATAAAAAATTCATTTGTTTGACATTTTCCAAAAATATCTCAAATAAATATACTATACACAATTTCTCAGAAGAGAGAAAAAAATATCAAATTTCTTTGAAAAATGGATTACTTGGCATTTCTATCAAATTTTGCTCGGAAAGTCAAAATTTTTATTATTCATGATTAGACAGTTCACCCAATAATTAAAAATACTTTATCCGTCAATATTTTGTTATAATCGTCAAAATAATCACATATTTTTATTTGAAATGATGTAGGCTACGAAATAAGATCCATTTTGCATATTTTTTTATGCTTTGATCGATGAGTTTAGCTTAAATACGTTAAATACAAAAACAAAACTCATCCATACCAATTTACCACAAAAAAATATTTTTTCTTACCAAAGATCATATCTTATCACATTTAATCATTATACTTTTTTCTATCAAAAAAATTCATCTAAACACACTTCCACTTTCATATCTCTAATTCCTTAAAAATAATTTTTTTACTTTATCTATAAAAAATAAAAAATTAAAAATAGACGTCCATCCAATCGGACCCGATTAATTTTGAAGATTTTGAAGAACTAGAAAATTTTGAAGGGATGAATATTGAATTAATTTTCTTTGATATTTTTATCTAAATTCAAGTGATTCATTATCCTAAATATCATGTGGCATGTGCCTATTCCATGGGTGTAGAAAATACTAAAAAGGTTGTAGCATCCATTTATGGGAAGATTCATCCATGTATATTAGAGCGAGCAACATAATACACAATGTAATGGGTACCACTGCCAAGAAATAATCTTTTTTTTTTTTTACTAAAATTTATCAAAACAAACCGACCTAATATTCATTATTCACCCACTTCCCATTAGATATTTACACAAATGCAATCAGCCTCCTCATTAAATAAATATTCTACCTTTAAACCACCCTTACCTTCCAAATAACAAATACATATATTCACAACTTAGAATATATGAAATTATAATAATTTGCGAATCTCTTTCACATGAATATTATTGAACAAAAAGTCGAATAAGATTAACCCCTCAATTTAGGATGATATATTGAACTCACGTCTATGATTTCTACGCCTCAAACAGATTATTCTCCAATATCTGATTGGGGGAAACCTAGGGGCGGTTATTTTGGTTAACCGAACCGAAATGAAACGGTTCGGTTCGGTTTTAACCGAATAGTTTTCGGTTTTTTTTTCCGATTTGGAGCAAAAAAATTCAGCATCTTTTTTTTTTGGAGTGAGTCGGTGACTGCGGCTGCTGTGGACGACGTCACGACGGCGATGGGCGGCTGCTGTGGACTACGGCGACAGCGAATCGGCGAGGGAGAGATGAACGAGTGGAGTGTGAACGGTGTGAGAACTAGAAATGATATGTGCGAGAGGCAGTGAGATGAACTTCTTCAGCTGGGTTTCTTTAACCTATGTTGAGAAATCACAAAATTAGCCCCAAAATAATTTTGAAATTCCACATTAGCCCCCACTATAAATAAAAAAAATATATTATTTGAAAATTCATTCGATTTTTGGTTATCCGAGTCCCAAAACCGAAATCCTTGAAAATTAAAAATCGAAACCGAAATTTTCGATTCGGATTCGATTCGGTCAGTTAATAAAACTGTGACCACCCTAGAAAACCTCTTGATATAAACCAAATTTTTTTTTCTTATTTAACCATTTATAAATATTTTCGTATCTTCCTCTCAAATGCACGGTGGTGATGCTCTTAGTGTGTGTGTATATATATATTTTAACCCTATCCAAACAACCGACCTTTCCCTCAAATCAAATCAAAACCCTTTTTCTCTCTACAATTATCGTTTTACCTAAGAACCGAAGCGATGAAACTCAGACTGAGATCATCCGAATCCAAAGAAACCCTAAAAATCGAAGCCCCAAATTCATGCAATCTCCTCCAATTGAAAGAAATTCTCTCTCAAACAATCCCCAATTCGCCGTTAACCACTTCAATTCGCCTCTCTCTGAATCGGAAGGACGAGATTCAATCCGACGGCGAAGATTCCCTCCACTCCATCGGCATCGCCTCCGGCGACCTTATCTATTTCTCCGTCGATCATCCGACGACCGGTATGACTTCGAAACCAATCTCTTTGCGATCCGAGTGTTCTACGAGCTTAAATACCGAAAATCCCCTTCCGGAAGGCCAAAATTCCGATTCTATGATTGCGGATTCGGGGAAAGGGAAAACAGTAGATAGAGGTTTAGAGATGGAGGAAAATATTGATGAAATGGAAGTTGTTGATGAGGATAATGAAAATAGTTATAGTTCTGATGTGTTATTATCTGATGTTGTTGAGAAGTCATTTTCTGTACCTGGATTCATTAGGAAAGTGTTCGTGGAGGAATTAGGTAACGATAGCGGACGCGATCACAAGTTGATAGTTATCGCGGTTCACGCTGTTATGTTGGAGTCTGGTTTCGTAGGATTTGATAAGAATGCTAATGTTGTAGTTAATGGCTTTCAGTTTCGTAATGAGTGGCCGTCGCGTCTGTTTAGTGTGTCTCTGTTTTACACACTGCCAGAAATTCTCACAGGTGCTAATGCGATTAAGAGTACTGTTGTGTTGAAATTTCAGAGTTTAGGAAAATTTATAAATGTTTATGGCACATTAGGCAATGGATCGGGTAAGAAAGGCACGTATCGGGTGCAATTGAATGAGGATGAATTAGTTGCCTTTTTGAATGTCGTGTGGGCGAATTGTGGTGTGACGGAGAATATTAGTGGACAAAATGGAGATTTTTCGGTTGAGAAAGAGGTGTTTAAGTTTTGGAGGAATGTTAAGGATAATCTTGCATTGCCATTGTTGATTGATTTATGTGAAGAATCTGGTTTAGAACTCCCTCCCTGCTTTACACGTCTCCCAACTGATCTCAAGTTAAAAATTCTGGAGTCTTTGCCCGGTGTCGACGTAGCTAAAGTGAGCTGTGTGAGTTCTGAACTTAGGTATTTGGGATCGAGTGATGACTTGTGGAAGATGAAATTTGATGAGGAGTTTACTATCGAGGAAAAAGAGGCACAATTGAGTTGGAAAAAGGCGTTTGCTTTAGTTTGCGAAAGGCGTAAAAGTAGGAAGGTCACGAGAGGAATTGGATCGCATTGGCCACCAGCGCCTTTTTGGCCTCAACATAGGAGAAGAAGGAATCCGAATGCTTTCAATTTTGCCCGAGGCCCACGAATTATAGGCGGGGATTATGATATTGGACCTGCATTTGGAGATGATTTACAGACTGGGCTTCCTAACTCCGCAAATCATCGTATGCGGGTTTTTTCACGCCATGTAATTTAGGGGTTCGTGGTGGAAGGTTCATTTGAGCGTGGTTTTGGTGATGTTTTTGACTGTGTAATGTGTGTGTGTGTATATATATATATATATATATATATTACAGACTGAGCTTCCTAACTCGGCAAAACATCGTATGCGGGTCTTTTCACCGCCATGTAATTTAGGGGTTCGTGGTGGAAGGTTCATTTGAGCGTGGTTTTGGTGATGTTTTTGACTGTGTATATATATATATATTTTATTTTTTTGATAAGTATATATATATATATATATATATGTGCTTTGTAATAAACTGCTAGTAATAAGTGTTTATTTAGTTTTTGTCCTTGGATTGTAGTGTCTCTTTGTTCTCTTGTATGCTGTGTTCTATGAAATATAGTAACTGGTTGTCTGAGACGTGTTTTGATGTTTACATGTATGTTTGGTTCGTGGGTGTAACAAAATGTATATTGGGCTAAATGTTAATCTGCATGTATGACACTCTGTTCATATCTAATATTATGAGTTTGGTCCAGCTCTCATTTAATTGAATATGAGAAAATTAATTCTCATATAGTAGATTATGTAAAAGATTGAATTTTTAGCTTTATCAAAAAGTGGGTTTATGAGAAAATTAATTCTCGTGACTCGTATAATAGATTATGACAAAAACTTGAATTTTTAGCTTTATTAAAAAGTAAATTTGTAGCCCAAAAATGGTCTAAACACTCATCAGAATATCCTTTGCTCACGATTTTCTAATTGTCGAGCCAAACTTGTCTAAGAACTTAAATTAAAAAACACCAAATTTCTAGGAACTAGGTTTTCTGGGGTTCGATTGGTGGAAGGTTCATTTTTCATAGATAAAGTAAGAGAATTTATTTTTGAGGAAGTAGAAATATGATAAAGAAAGTGAGTTTGGAACTTTGGATGAGGTTTTTTGATAGAAAAAAGTGTAAAGATCAAGTATGATAGAGATATGTCTTTTTTATTAGAAAAATTATATTTTTTGGGAAATTGGTATGGATGATTTTTGTTTTTATAAGAAAATTTAGACATATTTAAGTTAAATTTATCAATTAAGACATTCAAAAATATGCAAAGTGGATCTCAGTTCGTAGCTTCATCATTTCAAAAATATGTGATTATTTTGATGATTATATTAATACATAGGAGGATAATGTACTTTTAGTTAGTGGGTGAGACTGTTTAATTATGAATAATAAAAAAATCTGATTTTCTAAGAATTTTTTTAGAGAAATGACATCTAAATTTATTTTTCAAAGAAATTTGAGATGTTTTTAAGGGAAATTGTGTTTAGCATTTCTTTGAGATATTTTTAGAAGATGCTAAACAAATGCATTTTTGATAAAAAAATATCTCTAAGAAGTTAGAAATCGAGAAATGGAAAAAGAGTGTGTCATCCAATCGAGTTTAAATTTTATAGTGTATATTAATATACTCACATAACATTATCAGAAGTTTATGTTAGTATGTTCTTTCACACTCAAGACAGAATTTTTTTTTCTTTCTCATTCATTCAAATTCAAGGGGAAATTTAATCGCATATTTGGTTAGAACCAATTGGAATTGTGAGCTTATGGAGTAGAATGAGAGATCACAAAATGAAATAACGAAACAATAACGTGACTTTACAAATCTAATTGAATAAGTACAATCTCTTCATCACATGCCCTCAATCGAATATACTTTCTTTTCCTTCTATTTTTTCATTACAACAAATCGGATATCCTACTGCGTTTAAATATTCAACGACACTCCAGCGTAACAATTCCTGTGAAAAATATAGGGAAAATTACTAAAAAACTCTTAAAATAAACTTTTATAACCAAAAAACCCATGATAATATTTGTCAATCCAAAAAACCCATTCCATCAACTTTTCATTCCAAAAAACCCAAAATATAGGGTTAACAAATTTATGAACTTAATTGCCCTTAATCTTCTAGATTAAAAATTAATCAATTGTAGTTGTGCAATGAAATTTATTTGTTTAAAAATTTCACATTGATAATTGATACTAATTATGATTTTAATTTTAAATTTTTAGATTTTTTAATCTTTTTAAAGAATTTAAAACATATATTAATAGATAATTACCATAATAAAATAATAAAATAAATTATATACAAATATTTAAAAAAAATAATATTAGAAAATAAAATTCGTATTTTATGATTCTTCAATTTGAAATAGTTAAAACAAAACGATACAATAAGAAAAACTAATTGATCAATTATTAATTTAATAAATAAAGGGGCAATTAGTCCAAAAAGATGTAAATTCTGACTTTTTGTGGTTTTTGGAATGAAAAGTTTCTATAATGGATTTTTGAGATTGAAAAATATTTTTATGGGTTTTTTGAATATGAAAAATTATTTTAGGGGGTTTTGAGTAATTTTCCCAAAAATATATTTTTGTGCTAGGTAATTTCTGTAATATGTATGGATGTGTAGGGGCGTATATGAGTCGAGTCGAGCCGAATAAGTAGATGTTCAAGCTTATTTGAACTACAATTGAGCTTCAAAATTTATGTTTGATTGTTAGTTGAGACGAGCTCAAAAGAGCTTTAATCGAACCAAACACGAGTCTAGGTCGAATAACTTGACTTTTTCATACATGTTTTTATCAATTTTTATTAATCAAAATGAGTTTCAAAATATGTCAAACACAAAATAATTGTTTAATTCAAATGAACTTTTAGCGATTAAACTCGAATCAAGTATAGAATAATTTGGTTCGTCGATCTAAATGTGTACTAGTTACAAAAGGTTGGGTCGGAACTCGGAATGTGAGAAGAAAAGTTTTAGAGATTTTTTCGTTACAAATATCCTAATGGAGCTTTTTATTATCCAAATAATATTGGAAATGTGTGTAAAATATACACTGAAATAAAGGGAAAATACTGGAAAAACTAGCAGCTCCCTCTATCAAAATCTCCCCAAAATCTCATAATAGTTTTCCGCAGAAGTAACGGACATAGTGAAATTAGTCACCGCATCTCCGCGGGAATTTGAGGGAAATAGGCTTACTTTGCACAAAGTCCTCAAGACATAAGCTCCATTTGTAATATAGGCCTCCCTTATAGGCTTGTCCAAAGTTTGGCATGTGATATACCTATTTTACCCTTACAATTATTTATACTAATAATAATTTAAAAAACCAATATTTACTTAATACCTAAAATATCCTTGATACCCCAATCTTTGCCTGTATCGATCTTCTCTTCCCCTGAATCCATTTTCAGCGTTCTATCTCCATTTCAGGCCCTTCGGTGTATCTCCATCTCGGGCCCTTTCATCTCCAATTTGGGCCCTCCCAACGGGCATAGAGGTAAGGGAAACAATTATAATTGGTTGATGTAAAATTTGATTATTTGAATTTGTTGGGAGTAAAAGTTTGATTGAATGAATTTGTTTGGAGATTTTGATGGATTATGTGGACAAGGTGTTTGATAAAATACTTGATAGAGTTTTTCTCATTAGTTTGCATTGAATATGTGTTTTTTAGGCGTTTAGAATGTGATTTTGTGATTGTAGCATTAATGAATTGTTATATGTGTGTTGGAAGTTTGATTGTTTGAATTTGTTGGAGATAGAGATGAATTATGTAGACAAGGTTCGACGAAATGCTTGATAGAGACTCTCTCATTAATTTGCATTGAAAATGGTGTTTTTAGGCTATATTTGATCAATGCAAAACTTTTGTATTTTGTAATAATAACTGTAATAAATTTTTGTAAGAATATTTGCTCATTCATTACTAATTGTATTTGTAATAACTATGTTTCTTTATCTTTTTTTTCTAGGAAAATGTCGGAGTTTTTGATATACTATTTATACGATGGTGAGTGGAATATGAAAGTGGGAGAGTGTGGAGCACGACAATGTGAATGGTTGTCAAAGATAAATATAAAATGCTGAGTTTTCTGCTAAGTGGAGTTATCCACAGTCGATTACACGGCTGCAATTTTTCCAAGTCATGTTTGAATTTGCTCCTTTTGAATGGAAGAATTATGAAGTTTTAGTAAGTTACATTCCATCCTCTTGTAATGTTGGTAATCCGGTATACATCGAGACCGATATTGACGTGAAGCATTATTTGGTGGACTCATGTCCGTGACGAAAGGCGAAGCATTCTGCATGTGGAGCTTTTAATGAAAGATGTTGAAGGAAAAAAAATCAAGTTTGAAAATGAAATTCAGATGGAGAATGAGAAATATTATTTTGAAAAGGAGTTAGTGAATGATTATATATCTCTGCCCCTGGTCGGCTGGTGTTGTTTTAAGCAAGCCCACCTCCCCCCCGTATCGAAAGCCTCTGCACCCACTCCTTTTAAACCCAATCCACCATCGAGTCCTCATTATAATGTGGACAATGAGAACTCAATGCCTGATGCAACCAGTCCTTATAAATCCTACTCCATCCAATCCACTTTCTAGTCCTTCTCCCTGTGTGGAAAATGTGAATGCAAAGCCCGATGCAAGCCACTATTTTGAAAAAGTGAAGTCAAGGCGTGATGCAGCCGCTTCTTTTATTTCCACCCAATGTTCGTACAAAGTTCACTCTGATCCCATCCCCGGTCAGATTTCATAGATGAAGCTAGTGACCAAAAGAGTATTGGACCTTCAGCTTTGATGATGGTCTAGATCTTGTGATTGGTCAGGAATTCACCAGCAAGAAGAGGTGAAAGCCTTGGTTAACAATGCAGCGCTTAAGTTATGTTTCAATGTTGTTGTAGCTAAGTCGAATAAAAAAGCCTTGGCATATAATGTAAAGTCCCTGATTGCAAGTGGAGTATTCGTGCGGCAATTACTGGAAGGTCCCCGTTTTTCTCATTGCGAACTCATAATAACATCCATACATGCCGGCCTACATTGTTAAAGCGCCGTGAAAGGTGCTCTTCAGGAGCGGTTGCTGGATTTTTGTTAAATACTTTCCCATGTCAGTTAAGCACCCCACCTCCAAAGGTAATAGGGGAAATGATGAATAAGGGTGGCATTGACGTTTCTTACTACAAGGCTAGGCGTGGTAGAAACATTGCTAGAGATTCTATTAGGGTGATCCTGGGCTTAGTTATGAGATGCTTCCTAGATATTTGTATATGTTTGAGAAGTGAATGAGGGCACGGTTACTCATTTGCGTAAGGATGCGAATACATTTTCCAGTCGTTGTTCTTTGCGTTGGGAGCCTGCATTGAAGGTTTTGCATCCATGAGGAAGTTCTTGTTATTGACGGCACACATTTGAAGACCAAGTATAATGGAGTATTACTTGTTTGTACTGCGGAAGATGGCAACAAACATCAGTATCCACTTGCGTTTGGCGTGGTAAGTAAAGAATGCGATGAAACTTGGATTTGGTTCTTGGAGAAACTTCGGGATGTCATACCCGATTCTGACGATTTGGTCATCATTTCTGATAGGCATGCATCTATTAAAAATGCCGTTCAGAAAGTTTACCCAAGTCTTCCCATGGATACTGTACCTATCATATCCCAAAATCTTAAGAACTATGTTTCTGCCGGTAGGGGCCTTAAGCAAAGAAGCAGCAAAGGATCACATTGTGACGAAGTTTATTGTTTGCGCTGAATCATATACTGAGCACGAATTTGAAAGACTCTTTAGTGACCTCGAAACAAGACAGCCGGTTTCAAATCTTAAGTACCATGATTATCTTAAAGACACTTGCTGTGAAAGATCATTGGGCTCGTCGTGTGTACTCTCTAATGTGCCGTACATATTATGACAACGAACGGAGTGGAGTCTATTAACTGGTTGACTCACTGCAAC